>JBBIGC010000007.1:1395710-1417121 GCA_037576955.1 Lepidarchus adonis
CACACACACACACACACACACACACACACACACACACACACACACACACACACACACACACACACACACATTATATTTCTTTATTGATTTATTGGTTTATTTATATTTCATAATGTAACGAATAACTAGCACTAAATTGCACTAGACATATTATCCAGTATTTAAGCGCTTTCTTTATGTAGTGCACTACTTTGGGAGTAAGGAGCTGTTTGGGACACAGCCTTAGCTACAGAAACAGCTTCGAGAACATCACTGTCAATCGCTTCATCTAAGAATCAATTGGGAGACTTCTCTATCGTGTATTACTACAATTTCCAGCGAAATGAAATACATAAAAAAAAACCTAAAATAAACAAAAGCCAGCTAACATACGCAGTCGCGCTCTCCGGAAGTGAAATAAAAGTCCGGAAGTTAACCGTCATTGGTTTCTCCCCCCCTAAAAAAAATATTTTATCCGACAAAAAGACAAATAATTAAACAAACAAATAAACAAACAAAAACAAAATAATAAAAAATAATAAGCTAGAAATAAAGGTTTAATACAGTTTAAAAGTCCGGATGTTAAGTGTTCACACGTCATTCGGGTTTTTTTCCCTAAAAAAAATTGCCGACAAAAAAAAGGAAAATAAAAAAAAGCCCCCCCAAAATTGCAGCGGCTCGGAACGAGGGTTTGACACTGTTTGAAGCTGAATAGCAGCTTTAGTGCTGAATGTTACGGGGTTTGTGTGTGCAGGGCTTGCGCTGAAGCTGGGGGAGAAGCGAGCGCGCGCGCGGCAGGAGAAGGGGCATGTGAGCGCGAGGCGCAGGGAGGGAGAGGGGCAGCAGGCCCCGTTCTTCTCTCACCCAGTCCTGAAAGATGGACGCGCAGGTAAGAAGAAGCAGGCCCGTTTCAGTGCGCCGCTCCTGGGTTCGCATGCGGGCAGATGTGGGACTCGTGCATCGTGTGCATTAGCCAGCTGTTCTGCGCGCGGCACTGAGCCCTGTGTATGTGTGTAATGTGTGTGTGTATATATGTATGATGTGTGTGTGTGTGTGTGTGTGTGTGTGTGCGTGCGTTTGTGTGGCTGCAGTTGTTTATAACGGAGTGTTTTTTTGTGCGCGAGCGCCGTCCACCTGTGTTATTGTTGTTATGGTTGTTATTGTTATTGTTGTTTTTGTCGCGTGCATCGTTTTTCGCCGCTGCATGTTTTGCAGGTGATCAGCAGATGTGATAATTACTCCATATTCACCTAAACCACCACCACCACCACCACTCACACTACTACCACTCACACAGCTCTCATTCACTTTATACTGCTTACACTCAAACTCCCATTATTATCATTAATTATTATTATATTATTATTATTATTATTATTATTATTATTATTATTATTATTATTATGTTTATTATTATTGTTGTGTATTTATTATTATTGTGTAATTATTTTGATATTATTACCAAAAATTGTCAACACCATAATTATTGTTGTGTATTTTTTATTATTGTAATTATTATATATTTATTTTGATTGTTATTTCTACTACTGCTATTATCGTCATCATCATTATTATTATTGTTATGTATTTACTATTATTACTATTTTTATTATGTATTTACTTTGATTACTACTACTATTATTATCATCATGATTATCAGTCATTATTGTTATTATTACTTTTAAAAATGATAATAATAATAACAATAATAATCATAATAATGATGATAATAATAATTATTACTATTGCAATATTACTATCTTTATTATTTTTATTATAATTATTATTACTATTATTATTAATGTAATGAGGATGTGATTAATATTATTATTATTATTAATAATAATAATAATAATAATAATAATAATAATAATAATAATAATGTTTTCATTAATTCAATAATAAATTATATTATTATAATTGTTGTTATTGTTATCATCATTTTTATTGTTACTGTTATGCTATTACTGTTATTACTATTATTATCACTATTGTTACTATTGTCATTCTCATAAACATCAGTATTACAATTGCTACTGTTTGTCATTACTTTTGTTACTAATATTATTATTGCTGTTATCATCATTACTATTGCTTCTGTATGTTATTACTATGATATATCACTAGTATATCAATAGTAAATATCACTATTGTTACTATTATTACTATCATTTTTGTTATTCTTCTTCTTATTTTTACTGGGGCTGTACTGATACGGGATCTGTAGGTCGACGCCGATCTCCAATATTTTTTCATGTTCATAACTGCAGAGAAAAAATATAAATGTAATGCAAATATCTGCCAGAACTGTTATGATTCTGATATTTTCACCCACTTGTTATTGTTATTTTTGTGGTGTTTGGCTAAAATACATGTTTTTCACTACTTTGCATGAATCAAAAAGATCATTATGCTATCTTTTGTATTTGTGCTTTTTGAACTTGACACATGATCAGATCAGTCATGTGTTTAAGTATGAAGGTTTCTTTTTGTGGAACATCTTCATAAATGATCATTCCTTTAAAAAAACATCACTTTATTAAATGTATTAGCACATTTAGCAAAGTAATAAACACTGCTCTTAGTATTTATTATAATATCTAGTATTTTGCATCATCGTCAGGATCTGGAGACACAACTGGCCTAGTTTATGGTCCCTCTGTAATCTGACCTGTAGCTGGTCCCAGCACAGTCTCCGGATGTCCTACTGTCACAAAATCATTCTATAGTGTGTGTATGTGGTACTGATATTAGAATAATAACATTAATACAGTAAACAGTGATGCGTTTATTACCTGAAACCCAATCAAATAGCTGCTTTAGGCTCAACCAGTCTTTCATGATGAAACCAGATGCTGCTGACGGAGCTTCACACATCCAAGTATACATTACTATACATTACTAAAGTTAGGGCTGCGCCGATGTGAGCTGATCTGTTGGCTGATATTTGATATCTGATATTTTTTAGTATATATCTGCTGATATATGTAAAAGCACTGGAAAAGTGCAAAAACTGGGATACCATCTAGCCGCAGTAGACAATTATAATTTGTATAGTGAAAGTATTTTAGCACAGAGTTGGATAAACATCCTGCTATTCCAGAGCAGCATAAAGGAATATCGCTCACATGGAAACATCTGTCCTGTACGATATTAACAAATGATTCTCATGTCATCATCAGTACAAGGCGCCATATTCAGATCGAGATGTTTTTCTGTGTATTAAACATTTTGTCTAATTAAGACTTGACATGTGTAAGTATTGTTAAAACTTCCTAATGTATGTTTACTCCCATTCCTGTTTTACAAATCACAGCTTTTCAGATGTCACAAAACCAACACATGTTGTCCACCTCCCCACAATTCGCACCATCCATTTAGATTTATTTTTTACTGAAAAACATAAACAGATTGTGATACGAGGCACAAGAATTATTGTTGTTGCTACTGTTATGTTATTGCTATTGTTTCTATTGTTGTTACTGTTGTTAGTATTGTTACTACTACTATTATTAATATTATTGTTACTCTTATGTTGTTATTATTATTTTTTTAATTACTATTACTGTTGTTGCTATGTTATTATAAATGTTAGTGTTTGTATTACTATTGTTATTATTGCTGCTAAATCATTACTGTTGTTAGTATTGTTACTATTACTATGATTAATATTATTATTGTTACAATTATGTTATTATTATTCTTATTATTATATGTTAGTGTTTGTATTACTATTGTTATTATTATTGCTGCTAAGTTATTACTGTTGTTGCCATTATTGTTTTTATTATTATCCCTACTGTTATATTATTACTATTGTTCCTACTATTAATATTATTATCATCATCATCACTATTATATAC
Organism: Lepidarchus adonis; assembly: GCA_037576955.1. Classification (NCBI taxonomy): domain Eukaryota; kingdom Metazoa; phylum Chordata; class Actinopteri; order Characiformes; family Lepidarchidae; genus Lepidarchus; species Lepidarchus adonis. The sequence continues at coordinate 1,399,553 of JBBIGC010000007.1, forward strand.
TGTATATCCCAATGGTATCTCCTTATTAAGCCTACAACAGTTTAGCCCCTCCCCTTTACATGGTATTTAGAGGCTCATTTGCATATTGCAGAGTTCTGCATTATCGTTATCACAGAGAGAGATTTACAGCTGTAAATGTGTAGTTATGTAGCTACAAATGTTACGAACTTTGGTGAATATGATCATTTTGAAACCCCCAGTTGTTGCTGAAGTTGCAGGTGTTGTAGGAGAAACTGTCTGATTTCTCCTGTTTCTCCTTTTGTGCCTCACAGTGAGAAGAGGAGTGGCATGGAGACACTGCCCATGCCTGTAAGAGTCAACGGGAGGAGGAGGAGGAGATTTCTCTCAACGATAAAGAAGGCAGCACACATGTTCTCCTGCTGAAGCATGGGCTGGGAGACTTTATATCGCTCGGAGTGAACACAACCCGTCCTTACTCAGGATGGTGAGGAGCTCCAGCATGTAGCCCAGCAACCTGCCAGACAAATACTCGTTTCTCTCTGAAAGAGTGCAGCTCAAAGCACTTAAAGCACCTCTCTCAAAATGTGAAAGGAAAGTTCCACATCGTGTGTTTTTCTGTGACTGATGTTAAAGAGGAACTGACCCATGTGGTGTTAAGAAAAACATCTGAAGCGTGACAATTAAAGATGTTTTTATTAATCGTGGCACTAACGGAGCACTGAAACCACAGAACTCTTAGAGACTCGTAATCATCCATAGAGAACAGCCATTCTCCGCTTGGCACAATTGGCTGTAGAGCGGGAACAGTTGGTAACCATCTATCAGCAGATCAGACCAAGAGTGGGCTGAAATTGGGTAAACTAGATCCGTCGCATCTCCTCCGGCAATTCAATCGCAATTGACACTGCTTTACTCATGTTGCAGTGACTGGGAGATGTTCCAGTTTGGAAAATACAATGTGGACATCATAGAGATGCTGAGTGGACACCAAGCCCATCAGTTCAAAGGTCTTGGATTAGAACGACAACTTCAACACCAGCAGCAAGTACAGCTTCACCAGCACCAGCTGCAGCAGCAACAGCAGCAGCAAGTAGAAACCTCTGGAGCCATTTTATCTGGACTGGGCCTGGGCCCGCTCCAAGGATCGAGAAGCAGTGCCTTTTCTGATTCTGCGTCCCTTTTCACAAAAATGAGTGCCCCTCCCCCACCCTTGCAGCAGCAGTCCCTGTCTTCGTCCTCTCAGACCTCGAGGAAGTCCGGCAAAATGTCCGGGAGCGGTAGCGGAGGAAGCCATGTGAGCGGGTATCCTCAATTTCTTCGCACGTTCCATCCGACGGAGGCAGCCCTGGCACAAGAACATTTGCATCCAGGAGTAGGGCGGTTTGACCAGTTCGCAGGCAGCAGCGGAAGCGGAGGGAGCGTCGGAGGCCTGGTGTCATCTGTTCCGCCGCCGCCTCCACCACTACATCCCGGCCTCGCCGTCCCACAGGCGTCCCCGGGACCATCGTCTTCATCCCCATCACCTTCAAGTTCCGTTTCCAGCTCCAACAACCCACCCAGCAGTAGCACCGTAACATCCCTGGGTCACCAGTTGGCAGGAGCCCAGTCTGATGCACGGAGCTTGCATCAGCAGTTTAGCTGCATGCTAGCAGCTAATCAGTATTTTCTTTCAGGAGTGCCCGCCAACTCCAGCTTAGAGCAGTTTTTGGTACAGCAAGGCAGCCACAACCACCTCGGTCTTGGGCTCAGCCAAAGTGGGGGAGAGGCAGGATCTGGCCTCGCTCCGCCCCCCGCTCTCCATTCCGCTCACGCCCACAGCCATTCGACTACACTGCCGCAGCCGCAACAGCCACCTCCGCCGCCACAGCAACAACTGCCCCCTCACACGCTGTCACACCCCCATCCGCATCCGCATCCGCATCACCCTCTTCATTCCTCGTCTCAGCCTTCCTCCATAGGAAGTTTTGACTTTCAAGGAATTCCCGTACTCTCCTCGAACCAGCTTGCATCATTGATGCAACAGGAAGCTGGTTTGCCACTTCCACTGCCCCTGCATCTCTCCCTCTCCAAAGACGACGGGAAAGGAGATGGCGCCTCAGGAGGAAACGGGAGTGGAGGCGGCAGGAGGAAGAAAGCAATGGCTGGCTACCTGCCTCAGCGCAAGACTGACAACAGCAGTAACAGCGGTGGCAACAACAGTCACAGCTCTGCAAATCCTAATCCCAGCAGCAGTAGCACTTCCGGCGTGCTCAGTCAGGACAACACATCCAGCATCGGTGGAGGCGGGGGCATTGGTATGTCTGGTATTGGCGGAGATCCTCCTTCCCACCTAACCCCTTCATCTTCCTCTTCAGTCGTGTCATCATCATCATCTGCTGCTCCCTCTTCTACGTCAGCTTCTGTGTTGGTGACAAATAGCTCCAAAACAGACCACCATGGCTCCATGCATCCGCCTTCGTCCCACCCTGACCCAGAACTACTGTACCACTGTGGGGAGTGTGGAAAAAGCTTTACGCACTTATCCAGCCTGCGAAGGCACATGCGAAGTCACGAGCTGACCACAGCGGGCACAGCGGGCACAAGGTGCAATGTTGTGAATCCTATTTTGCACCCTGCAGATCCATGTATTCCCCATTCAACCCAGGAAAGTTCAGCGTCATCCTCGTGTCCCAGCCCTGACAAGATGTTCCATTGTTCAGACTGCGGCAAAAGTTTCAAAAAGAAAGGGCACCTGCTCCAGCACGGTGTCATTCATTCTACCGTGCGGCCCTACGCCTGCAGCACTTGCAGCCGTGCGTTTAATCGGCGTGAATCTCTCACCCGTCACGAAAAGATACACGAGGAGAAGCCTTTCCGTTGTCCCGCCTGTGGCCGCTGCTTCCGCGAAAGCACCTCCTTGCTGAACCACGCAGCCTCGGGTACCTGTGGGAAGTCTGGGAGGGGTCCGAGGCCGAAGAATGACAGCGGTAACCCTGGCGTTGGCAAGAGCAATAAGACAGGGGCTTCCAGTGATGGAATGGTAACTAGTGCGGTGGGTGAGTAACATATTTTTGGCAGAGCAATACGTACATGAACCCAATAAATGTGATGCTTGTACTGTACTAGGGAGATATTCATATATGCAGCTTGATTGATCTAATTTGTTATACAGGGTCTTACCGGAGCGATGGCTACAATGACAACTACAAGGACCAGCGCCCTCCAGGCAGCCTGTACTCTGGAGCACCCTCATGTGGTGGAGGCTTAGGAGGGCCAGCACTCAGAAAGGCACCTTTAGCTCCTACCCTGCACCCGCACCCGCAAAGTCAACAGCATCACCATCAGCCGCCACACCTACCCCTGTCCTCTCTCCTGGACGATTCTGAAGACGATGTCACGAGCTCCGTCAACAATGCTATTTCTGCAATCACCGCTGCAGCTGCGAATTGTATGGGTGCCGACCTCAGCACTAGCGGGCCTCGAGAGGACAGAAGGGATATCATTGGTGGACTGCTTGGAGGTCTTGGCCTAGGCCCTCTTGCATCACCTGGTGGTCCATCGTCTACGTCCGGTATGGACAAGTCTTTTAGGAGTGCTGCGCCCCAGGATGCCTTAGGTCCCAGCCAACAGCCCAACCAGCAGGCTCCAGGTGGAAAACCCAAGCGTCCACGGAGGCCCCGAAAAAAGAAGGCGCCTGGTGCACCAGGCTCAGAGGCTCCTAAGAGACGACAGCCCTCTCATAGAACAGGCGGAGTCCTTGGGGAAGTGCGGCCATACTTGTGCAGCATCTGCGGTCGGGGATTTGCAAGAAGAGAAACACTGCGGAGGCATGACCGCATACACACCGGAGAAAAGCCCCATCACTGTACAGTTTGCGGCAAGTACTTCAGAGAGGCATTTCACCTCAGCAAGCATCATACGGTGCATTCTGGTGAGAAGAACTATAAATGTATCCTCTGTGGAAAGGACTTTGGATATGCCCAGAGCCTTAAACGACATGGGAAGCTTCACCAGAAAGGAGAGCTGGAAGAAGTACCAACAACACCTGGCGGAGAAAACCTTAACAGTTATCCTTCTGCTAGCGGGAGCATGATCCCAGGTGGTCAGGGAAGCTCGTCGTCATTCTACTCATACTCACAAGATGTCAAACCCCAAGGAGCAAATCCTCAGCCAGCTCCCAGGCTCTACACGTGTGCTATATGCTGGAAATCCTTCCGCCATCACTTCCATCTCACGGCTCATCATCAAACGGTGCACGAGGGAGGTGGTGACAAGCTGTTTTCTTGTGAAGTGTGTGGGAAGGCCTTCGCCTATTCCAACAGCCTTACACGACACAGGCTCTCTCAACACGGCCTGACACGTAATGGTCAAGGGACACCTCAAGGGGGCAGCAATGTCACTGGTGAAGACAGCAGCGTTTCCGCTTCCATATCTGAAAGTGAGGCTGCCACCAATGCTTTGCTCCAGCTCGCTCCAAGCAGTGGGAGCCAGGGGGAACAGCCTCACAGTGGGGTTCTTCATAGTCACCAGCAACCTCCGCCTCAACCACAAGCTGGGTACTCGCCTCTGTTCTACGTACCCGAAACAAGTACACCTCTCCCTTCCTCCTCCAACACCACCCCTTACTCCCAGCCTCTGCCTTCAAGTTCCTCCATATCGTCCCTCAACCATCAGCACAGTGGGGTGAAAGGAGAATCGCTGTATCATACTGGCCAAAGACACGTGCTCAACCCCAACTTACCTGTTCACCCACTTTTGCTGCCACCATTGGAGCATCAGCACCACTCCCACCCACAGCAGCATCCGGATCATGTCCACCCCCACCACCACCACCACCACCACCATCACAGCTTCCATAGTGAAGAGGAACTGAGGCGTCGCAAGAAAAAAAAAAAAAGACGGATCGGGAGCGAGAAGATAGGCTACGAATGGAACCAGACCGCAAAAATGGACGGGGATCAGGGGGCTCTCTCGCCTAGGGAAAGGAAGAAAAACGAAAGGAGGAAACTTCAGAAACGAAAAAGGAGAGCGATTCGCAGGAGGCAACGAAAATTTCGGAGGAAGATGGCCATGCTCTTGAGGATCAGACGAGGCAATGGCAATAGTAGGGTTGTTTATGAACTGGGTTCCCCGGAAGGACTTGAACTATACAGACTCTTTTCTTGGCAGGTCCCTCTAAAACGCTTTCCCTGTCCCTTCTGTTTTCTCACCACATTTTCGAGACGAGCAGCACTTGTGGTCCACATAGCGGCCAGACACTGTCCCAAAGTCACTTACCGCGTTGATCGACTGAGATGCCTAGTCTGCGGGAAGCAATCTCGCCGATTCCTGTCAGCCCTCATTCACAGAAGTTCCCATTTGTCCAACAGAGCGTTCTCCTGCAGACGCTGTCCCTCCCGTTTCTGGAACGCCGCACTCCTCACGAGACATAAGAGAACTTGTCGGGGAAAATTAGCGGAACTGAGGCAAGGGAGGACGCTTTGTTTCAAATTGACAGCAGGGAAATTTTTCAAGAGGGTGGAGGGTAAAGGGAATATTTCAACCCTGCAAATACAGTCACTGAGTGCCCTTCAGTAATTAAACCTTAAGACTTTCCATGTAGTAGAAAAAAGAGGGAGTTTTGCATGAGAGACCTGACCTGGTGTCTGACCCTCAGTAAGTCTTTTGAGCGCGTTTAGAGCTTATTCCTTTTTCTCGCTCTCACCGTCATACTAGATTTCTCTGAACTTTCCGATTGAACCTCTTTGCGCAAAGTTACGAGCTCATTGCAGACATCTTTTATAAAGATAACAGCGTCTCTTACCCACACCGCTCCCCGCCTAATCTTCAAAAGGATCCTCCACCCCGGTGCGCATTGAAGAAAACCTCGGCTCTTCGGCCGATGTTAGGTGAATCTATAGTAACGTTACTAATACAGTACTGTCCCCTAACAGTAATGCTTACTCAACAAAAATGCTCTGTAGAATTACTCTGTCTCTGGTATGTATAATGTGTAGTCGATGTTCACTTAGAGCAAGTGTGGGGATGTTGAAGCTCTTCAGTGTAAAAAAATGCATTAGTAGCATAAGGAGAAAAGAAAGATTCCTATAAGGAAGATCAGTGTTTTGTTTAAATCCGTGCATGTTGGACACTGGTCTCAATAGTGTTGGACGAGTGTCGAGATTGTGGACTCTGTCGGAAGGTTACACGGTCAGTACTATTGGAACTGTATAAAATTAAATTGAGATTTTAAAAAATCCCAGAATAAGCTTTACTTCATGTCTCCATGCTACAAAGGTATTTGGAGCGGGAGCTAGCATGAAGAAGGAAGGACCAGCACTTAAATTTGAAAGACTTTCCTAGATAATCAGTAATAAGGACTATGACCCAGTCTTGTTCCTCGTGTTACTTTATTAGGTCTGCAAACCTAGTAGCTGCACTCGTTGGTCATTTTATCTGAAACACCTCCCATGTAGGTACGATGTGGAAACTTGCGGTTACTGACTGTGCCTTGTTTGGCAGAATCCATCAGTGGAAAAGGAACACCAAAGGACCACCACTGTTCAGATTTCAGCAGGGACAATAACCATCGTAATTATTGTAAATCTGCTGAATGTTTAAAATACCTCCCGTTGTGAGATTACAGATATTACCTGAAAAGTGGGTGGTGCAGGGTTAGCGACGCTGCCTCACAGTAAGAAGGTCCTGGATTTGGCCACAGGAGTGTACAAGCTCTCACTGTGTTTGTGTGGGTTTCCTCCAGGTTCTCCAGTTTCCTCCCACAGTCCAAAGGCTTGTGGTTTAGGTTGACTGGCTGCTCTACATCACCCATAGGTGTGAATGGTTGTCTGTTTTTGTTTCGCTCTGTGGCCTCCTGTCCAGGGTGAACCCTGCCTTGGGCCCATAGTCAGCTGGGATCAGCTCCAGCTTCCCCATGATCCAAAATAAGCTAAGCGATTCGAACAATGATTGAATAAAAACACATTTAAAAGCACTTTTATAGGGAAGAGAATGGACTACAGCTATTGTCCAGAAATTAGGTGCTTAAACAATCAGATAACTACGTAAGCAAGGTGACACTTCAAGGGAGGGTTTCTGATAAAGTGGTCATGGAATTTAACAGCAAGGGTGTGGTTGGTGCTCCAGGAGCAGGCCTGGGTGTAGCTGAATTACAAACGAATTCCAGGTCTGAATTTCAGTGGTGCGAGGCTACACCCTCGTCGTATTGATATTTACCCTGTTAGCACAGTGGAAATTTTTATCTATGAGTCTAAGGTAGAATAGGAACGGAACAAGTGTACTGTAATGTAAATTGTGTCAATATTTTATTATTGTTACGATTTTCTTTTTTAAAAAACAAAGGTCAAATATGTTTTTATCATAGCTACATTGCAGGTCGTAGGGAAAGGTAGTGGAAGTTATCACGTTAGATCAGGTCTTGATTAATGTATTAATGTGTCTGACACAGTCTGTCCACTTGCCAACTATGAACATATCCCTTATATCTTTCTCACCTTTTCTTATGTAGAGATGCCATACTACTCATAGCTCATCACTTTTTTTCTCCTTGAAAATACGTAAAAGTAATAAGTATGTTTCTATCACTTTATTTACCTATGATAAACTGGTTGTTGACGATACCTGAGCATTTAATAAAATTTTAAAACCATGTAGCTTCATTTTTACATGGCAATCATATCTCTAGATTGGGACAAAACCATTGTTTTTGCAACATTTCCCCGATTCTCTGGTCATCCAGAGTGGGTTTGGGGCCTGGGATTCCTTTACAGTGGTGGTGAATGGAACCAGACGTCATCTGCAACACTATTGTCTCTGCACGCCTAGTGAAGATTCTTGTGAGGGTCCCTGTGGCATGTTAATAAAGGTGAACCAGATGTACATGTGTCCCTCCATCACAGTTCAATTTTTAGGCCTCTGTCTCAGACTGTGTGGGAGCTTTTGCGTGTCTGGTTCCATTGCCCACCACTCAAAATGTTTCTTATCACATTTTAACCATATTCCAAACCCCAAATACTCTCTCGGCTGTGGTTTAGGACGGAACCTTTTCTGTTTTAGCCACTAGGTGGCAGTAGGGCACTGTTCAGAGTGTGAGGTCCCCTTCCAGTAAACAAACCATCACTTTCCCTAGACACTTCCACTAGAAAATGTCTGCTTTTCCGTACTACGCACTTCTGAGGCAGCATATTAGAAGTGTTTCAGACGTGGTAGTTTGTAGTCGATCGACCTGGGGAAAACTGGTTCAGGTTGGCGAAGTGAGAGCATTCAGGTCGACGTGAAATACGGGGACGCTTTCGGTTTGTTTGAATTGGAACAGGGCCCGTGTCTGCAGCGCTAGGCAGAGTATGACTGAGTGTCACATGGATTTACCACTGATAGTGGGTGGGAAACAAGTGGAGCGTATAGCTCGCGTGTATGTGCAGGGGAAGAGGAATGTGTGTGTGTGTGTGTGTGTGTGTGTGACAGAGCAATTGATGCTTACCAGAGAATCTTGTATGTTGTTGTCGGTACTCTCTTGATTCTTGGCCTAATTATTTAATTTAACACAATCTGTGGTTCTATTACATGTGCACAGTTTTAAAGGGCCCATACGCTACAGCCCCCCTCCCCCCTCCAAAATTCCCTGATTGCATTTGTGTGCTTTTGTTTAAACAATCATTTTGTCATTACAGTTGTTTACTGTTTACCAGTGCGGCCTAAACCCAGCACGCGGTGTAGTTCTACGCAGCGTTCTGCAGCCCCAGCCTCGCTGGTGTGACAGAATTCACGATATCATGTCTTTTTTGTGTTCCCCCACATCAGTGCTTTGCAGCTGCCCTGCAACTCATGAGTTTGTGACATCACAAAAATGTCCGATTTGAACCAGGCCGACAGTCACACTTCAGCAGACTCCTCTATAAGTGTAGGTGAGATAGAAAACTAGGGCCTGTGACCTTTCCCTCCTGCAGGGTCAATATGGAGATGGGATGTTGTTGTTGTTGAAATATTTCAGTGAACACTTTCATTCGGTTCTGCTTCTGAAGGATTACTGGGTTCATCCCTGGACAAAACCCATTTCCTTAAAATCGCTGTAACTGTGACACACACACACACACACACACACACACACACACACTCTGCTGCTCTGGCGCTGGGTAGTCTCACGCGGCTGTAGCATGGGGAGAATGTGTGGGCAGGACTGAGCGCCACGCCTCACCCAATCTGCGAGCCGAGGGGCGGAGACGTCGCATCTGTCGGCCAATGGCTGTCGAGCAGCTGTGCGGCCGGCAGCGTGTGCGCGTGCTGCGGCCATGTGCTCTCGTGAAGCGTCTGTGTTTTTGAGGGACACCGCGTGCACGAGCAGCTCACGTTTTCAGCGGATTACTATCGGAGTGAAGACTCTCTTCCCCCCCCCTCTCTCTGACTAACTATTCGAGTGTGTAAAGACTTTAATAATACTTGTATATTTATTTTGTCATTTCTATGATATAAAAAATAAACATAAATACTTGTATCATGAATAAAGCACGTGCAGCCGTTCTAAATAAAAGCAAATAGGCAGCACCTTTATTGTTTAATAATAATAATAATAATAAAAAAACAGCAAAGAAAAAATAAAATAATGAAGAATTAAAGCAGGTAGTAAAATAAAAATCCAGAGAAAGGCAACTAAAATGCTAACGTGTATGAAAAGAGCTTAGCTGCCTTTAAAAGAGCCTCTAATAACAGTTGAACTCATATAAACCAGGACACCATTCACAATGCCATTTATGGGTGAATTTATTAATCACTGGAATAAAAAATAATACATCACAATGTATATGCATTTTATTGTTTTAAATGAATGCGTTTTGTGTTTATTTGTGTATGTATACACGGGTTATTTCATCTATGTATATAGTATTATTATTATTGTCATAATTTATTTATTTGTTTATTTTTTGTGCTGCTCACGCGGAGGCGTGTCTCGTTAATATTCATGAGGCTGGGAGCCGGAGCGCGAGAGGTGTGACGTCACGTGACTTCGCCCGTGTTCGTTCCAGCTGAGCGATGAGAGCTTGAGACACACACACTCGCACACACGCGGAGGAGGAGGAGGAAGAGGGGGGATAGGTAGAGGAAAAGAAAAAGAAGGAGGGGAGAAAAGCGATAGCGCGACTGGATGGGAGAGGGAGAAGAAAAAAAAGAAAACACGATAACGTCCAGCCAATCAGCGACGACTGGCTTCGGGCGCACGTTTTTTTTCGCTCTCGTTTTGTTTTCATTTATTTTGTTGAGGCGGTCGACGCTGCTTTCCTTCTTCTACTGCATCATTGCTTCTTTATTTCCTCCTGACATCGCTGGAATTTTCCTTTTTTAAATCTTACTTAATAACTTTTCGTGACTTTTATTTTGTATTTTTATTCCATCGTATTATCATTGTTATTACCGTTTTGCTTATCGGAGCTGTTCCGGTTGTGTGGATGTAAATAAGTTTGAACAACCAAAAAAGCTATCATTAAAAATCTGCAGACTGGGAGGGATTTTCTTTGCAGCTCTTACCCAGTGGATTACCCCTCATGCACATAGCATGCCACTCTGAAAGCCTCTCTAAAGACACCTGAAGGTAATTTCACTCAATTTTCATTTTTATTTAACCGGTAGCAATGACTTTTATGTCTCCATGGCTCTTCGTGTGAATGTTGCTGTTATTAGCACATTATGGCGTGTATGACATTGGCCCTGGTCTTCATACTCGGTTAGCATGGGCTGGGGAACCACGGTTCCTCTCCCAGTCCACATTCTCCAACCTCCAGCACCACCTGTACCAGGTAGGAAGTTAAGAACAGTTGCTGAGAAGGACCAAAATGTGGCCCCCAGCCCATAAGGCCCTGATCTCAATAGAACATAAATTTTTAAAAATGTTGCCGGACTTTCGGGAAAAATGTCAAGTTGTTAGTTGTTAGCTTGGCTATCGAAGCATTAGATGATCCTCTAGGGGGCGCCACGCTACGAATGAGTTGAAATGAGCTAGGGTCGTGCGCCTCCTAGAGGCCAGATTGAGTACATATTTGGTGCTCAATTAAAAAAATTGCGCCCACCAAATTCTAGGGGGCGCTAGCATGAAGGGACATGCCCACCCAGCTGCCAAATTTCACATGGGTAGGAGGAGACTGAGTGTACGATATTGTCGAGTAAATTTCGGCAGCAACTGACTACAGGCAAACAAGCTGTTTTAAGGTCATTTGTTGACATTGTTACCGATGTAAATATAATTATTAATATATTTTTATGAAGATAATTTTTATTTGTGTATATATGTATGAGATAAATATATAATAAAAATATATTTATGTATAGAGAGACATTTTTTATGTTTTTAATTTATTTATATGCATGTAAATGAATTATAATGAATTAATGTATCGATTTTCTATATTTATATTAAGTGTGACCACCGAATTCCAGGGGGCGCTAGCACAAATGGACACGCCCAGTAAGGGACAGGACATTTTGTCCCGTATAAGCCATGTGGGGCTACAATCCCACGTGGGTAGAGGAGTCTAAGTGTACGATATTGTTGACTAAATTTCGGCGGCGGCCGATTACAACAAACGAGCTGTTTTAAGGTCATTTGTTGACATTGTTACCGATGTAAATAAAATTATTGATATAAAATGTAGAAACTAAAAATATGGATTTAATATATTTTAATGATGTTGTTTTTAATGTATTTATATGTATATAAATGATTTATGATGAATTAATTTAGCGATTTTATATATTTATATTAAAGTAACCGAATTCAACCCCTGAATTTCAAGGGGCGCTAGTATAAATGGTCATGCCCAGCAAGAGACAGATATGTGCGGCTACCATCCCACCAAATTTCACGTGGGTTGGAGGAGTGTTGATAAAAACAGGCAAACTAACTGAGAGCGTTGTCATCTGCTGACACTTACCGAGATCTTATTTTAATTCTGCTGAACATTAATAACTGAACAATCCTATAATATCGTTAAAGAAAGAACAGATATATTCCCTGAATTCCAGGATCCAGGACTTTACAGCATTTTAAAATTATAATGATGTCGTAATGAGAAATAGAACATATTGCCCATAGGCTCATGCTGTTTATCGCAGTGTATATCACAGATCAGCGTTTCCCATGGGTCCCAACCCCTTGCATGCCTGGTCCAGGACTTTTCCTAATTTTCCCGTTCCACCTTAAATGTGCACCAGTTCCATTTGTTTTTAAGGTGGAATGGAGAAATTCCATGAAGCTGGCCAAGGAGCAGGTGTTGGAGGCCTGTGTGTGTGTGCAGTGTGTGTGTGTCTGTTGATTCACCGTGAAGGGTCATGTGATTTATTGCTTCGTTGAGCAGCCGTGAACCTGTCCAGTGTCAGCCGATGGCCGGGCCGCTCTCCCAGCTCCTGCCCCCCGACCTGCCCCCTGCTGGAGCCAGCCCACAGTGCAGCAGCTCCAACCAGCCAGGAGGGTCCCTGAGCGGGGGCCAGATCAACCCCGTGGCCAATCTCCGCTCCCTCCTGCAGCTGCCCATGAAAGGGGACCAGCGCTTCAGAGACTGCGAAGTGAAGGGTGAGCACCCGGAGAACACACCTAGAACACCACATGTCCAGCTTTCTCCTCAAACTGGTTTTGGTTCTCCTAGGCCACTAGGGGGGGACTTACTTAGTAGCAGAACTGGCTGAAAATCTGCTTACACTAGTGCTCCACACTTAGGGACGTATCTAGAACCAACTGAAACATCATGTCCGGAACTTTACACTAGGCGTCAAAGATTTATCTAGAATTAATTGCCTACAGTACTGCTTTATATTCAGTTAGGTGTCTACAGTCAACAACATATCTAGAACCAACTTAAACCATCACTAGGTCTCTATAGTGATTCAACTGAAGAAAAACCTGCTTACACTGCGGCTCTGAACTCTGCTTACTCAATAGATTTGTAATCCATGATATATCTAGAACTGATTGAAAACTGCTTACACTATGGCTATAAATTTAGCTATATATCTAGAACTATCTGAAACCATCAGTGTGGCTCTAAAGTCAGTGATGTTCCTAGAACTGAAACCTGCTTACACTATGGCTCTATAGTCAGTGATATATCTAGAACTTATTAAAAACTGCTTGCCCTATGGCTATATTATATCTAGAACTGACGGAAACCATCAGTGTGGCTGATGTATTTTTGTGATGAAATACAACCTGTGCAGAAAGGTAACGTTCTACATAGTAACTCTTGAAAACAACAGGCCAGGTTGGTTCTCTTGTAGTACCTAATGTAGTTGTGTAGTTTTTAATGTTGTTTGGTTATTTTTTTTATCCATCCATCCATCCATCCATCCATCCATCCATCCATCCATCCATCCATCCATCCATCCATCCATCCATCCATCCTTCCATCCATCCATCCATCCATCCATCCATCCATCCATCCATCCATCCATCCACCCACATTGAAAGACCTTCCATATAACTTTTGTGCTAAGTCGTTCAGCTAGTTCAGAACTGTTGAAACAATGATCTACGGTTCTCCACTGCCTCAGCCAAAATAAAAAGCAGCTGGTAAACTAGAGCTCGAGAACAGGTTCTCCTGTTGTTTGCTTGCACACAAAGGTGCCCAAACTTTTGTGCACTAGTTGCATTCTTGTGTGAAAATCTGTGGAAATCGTGGCGGTCACCTCGAATCTCACCCTGCCCCACGCTGGCCGGTGGCCCTGGGATTACACCGTGGCGAAGGCCTGAAGAGGCGTACGCTGGCGGGACGGGGGGCGTACACGTCCACGGCGGCTGAGACGGGCTTAAGAGTATTGCCGTTCACAAGTGACTAAGCAGGATCAGCAGACGGCTGTTTATTTCTGAATCAAAAGAGCTTGTTTTTGAACCCGGGTGATTGCACAAGTCACCGTATGACTGAGCAGACCTGAAGGTCCAAGAGCAGCCTGACGTAACCTCATCAGGTGTGTGGAGTGGGCGTGTGGCCCAGAATTTCCATAGAGGAGCGAGGCGGGGAACCTTCTAGAACAAAATGCACTCATGGCCCCCTTGGTATAGAGGCTATGCACTGATGCCACTTTCCTGCATGACTGAGTGGCAAAACATGCTGCAACTTTAGGTGGGGAACCTAGGGAAAAGCAAATTAAAATAATGGAAGTTGGGCACAACTGCAACGCTTACAACTTACAGAAGAACAACAACATGGGCCCTTACATGTGGTCAGGAATCGGGAGCTGGTTTGGACGCCACGTGGTTCATTAGTGCACAAGAAGGTCCACAAATGATAAACAACCGCAGGCCGGCGTCCATGTTTTTGGAAAGTTGTAAGGATCGCGGTCACAATCAATTGTCTTTAATTGAAACAGATAATTGGTTTTGATTTGTTTGGCTTTCATATGGTCGATCACACAGCAGCTCTTCTCCACTTTAAACGCTGAACACTAACACTGCCACTCAGTGGTTAGGACCACAGTGAGCTCCACCCACGTTGACGCCACTCAGAAGATATGTGAAGCTTCACTGGGGTGGAGAGGGATTACATTTGATTTTTGTTGCCGATGTGGCGTCTGGTTCCATTCACCACCACTGAAAAGAAGTCCCAGTCTGAACCACCAATCCCACTTCGGGGGGTCGCTACACTGTGGGGGGTCTACCACAGTCTACTTTCAACAAACGAATGTTGCGTATTGCTTAGCCATGGTATAGGACAGCATCAGACTCTATGTGATAAACGTACTGTTTCTCTCATGCGTTGAACTAAATTCCTCTCGAGGACTATTTTGCCAAACAACACCCAGCATGTATCCCTCCACCCAGAATGGATTTTTAGCCCAGAACTCTGGTAGAACAATTTACCGGCTGCAAACAGCGTCTTCAGTACCATCTTATGGAAGAACTTTCCATGAGGGAGCTTTTAGAGGAATGAGACGTCTGGTTCCATTCACTACCAGTGTAAACGGTGCTGACTTGACCAAACCCAAATATTAGCCAATCAGATTTTGCCAAATCACGTGGCACCATTTTTAATCCAGCATGTGGGCCGGGCGGGTTTGAGTACTGACACTCACTCTCTCTCTCTCTCTCTCTCTCTCTCTCTCTCTCTCTCTCTCTCTCTCTCTCTCTCTCTCTCTCAGATAAGGACAGGTTAGATGTGGAGGAAGACTCCCTGGGACGTTGCTCCACACGTGTGAGGGGCACCAACGGTCTCGGCCCAGACGGCAACGGCTCGAGTGTGGGTGGCTTCTCCAGCAGCAGCAGCGGGTTCCTGGGTGGGCCACTGTGGGAGCGGACAATGCCGAGCGATGTCGGCCTGTTCCAGCTGCAGTACATGGACCTAGAGGAGTTCCTGACGGAAAACGGCATGGGCAGCATAAACGGCACCTCCAGCACCGCACAAGTGCCCTCACAAAGCTCCCAGTGCATGCCCACCTCCCCGGTGCCCTGCTCTTCATCGTCGTCATCGTCTTCATCGTCGTCTTCGTCGTCGTCATCAGCATCCGCCTCCTCCTCGCCAACGTTGCTCGGCCTGGACATGATGAGAAATGGCGACTGCTTGCATGGTGAGCTTGTGTTTTCCAGTCATTTTTACATTTATAATCATTCTACACGATACTAAGCTGCAAATCATGGGTGTGATGTCACACACACAAACGCATATGACCATCCATTCAATTTCCAGAACCGCCTTACACTACAGCTCTACATGCAGTGGCATATCTAGAACTGACTGAAACCTGCTTACACAACGGCTCTGCATGCAGTGGCATATCTAGAACTGACTGAAACCTGCTTACACGACGGCTCGACAGACAGTGGCATATCTAGAACTTACTAAAACCTGCTTACACTACAGCTCTACATGCAGTGGCATATCTAGAACTAACTGAAACCTGCTTACACGGCGGTTCTACAGGCAGTGGCATATCTACAGTTGTACAATCAGTGGTATATCTAGAATAGGCTGTTTACACTGTGGCTTAATGGTTAGTTAACATCTAGAACAATGTAAACATGACTTTTATCACAGCTCTACAGGCAGTGATGTATCTAGAACTGACTGAAACCAGCTCACACTATGATTCTACAGGTAGTGATGTATCTAGAACAGACTGAAACTTGCTTACACTCTGGCTCAACAGTCAGTAAGTTATCTAGACCAAATTAAACGTGACTTACACTATTGCAGTCACTTCCATATCTACAACAGGCTGAAATTTGTTTTGGGCAGTGATGATCTAGAACTGAAAAATCTCACCCTAGAGCTCTGCATGCACTGCTATACCGAGAACTGACTAAAACCTGCTGATGCTGTCTAAGGTCACTGATGTATCTAGCACTGTCTGAAACCTGCTAACACTACAACTGACATATCTCAAACCTCCAGAACCATCCCTATTGTAAGGTACTGTGACTGGTTGATCCCTCTTCCTGTTGCCTGCAGTTAATCTAATGTGCAGGGTCTTCAGTCCAGCTCCTGAAGGCCTAACCAATGGGAGAGCTCGTCTGTGTTTCTAGAGAGCACAGAGAAAAGGACTCTGATTGGACACATTTTCAAGATTTTAACCCTGTTTTATTGCAGTGCTCTGTGTGTATATAGATAGATAGATAGATAGATAGATAGATAGATAGATAGATACATAGATACATAGATACATAGATAAATCAATCTATCTATTTATTTAATTTATAGGCATTGTATATTTAGTTCCCAGACATGGTGAAGGTTCTAAAGGTTCCATATTATGAACAAGTTTGGCCAGGTGGTATAAGACCAATCATCAACCTCAACCAACCTAAGAGATCTGATTCATAAGCCATTTGAATGTGTGTGTGTGTGGGTGTGTGTGGGGGGTGGGGGTGGGGGTGAGGCCCTTGTTTATACCATGGTGTTCAGACTGGGTTGGTCTGGGAACATACAGTACGTACATGGCTGTCAGTCAGGGGGACGATGCATGCGATAAAAGAGCAAAAGAGAAAGGTAGAGTGAGAGAGAGAGAAAAGTAGAGAGAGAGGGAGAGAGAGATAAAGGTAGAGCAAGAGAGAGACAAGTAGAGAGAGGGAGAGAGAAGCTAGAGGAATAGGCAATAGCAGGACAGCTGGGAGAGAACAACAGGAAAATGAGGAAAGGAAGTGTGTGTGTCTGTGTGTGTGTGTCTTTCTGTGTGTGTGTGTGTGTGTGTGTGTGTGTTTTGCGTGTTTTCAAATCTCTTCCTCATTTCACACACGTGGTTTGTATGCACGCGCTCGCTCACGTGCCGAGGCTGAGAGGAAGGGATGGTGGGAGGAGGAGTGGGAGGAGTGTTAGGCTGTGTGTGTGTGTGTGTGTGTGTGTGTGTGTGTGTGTGTGTGTGCATGTGTGGGCGCGTGTGTGAGCAAAAAACACCACCAGATCACAATGACAGTGAAAAGGAAAGACCTACTGCTGTAGTGGGGAGTAAAACTGAGTGCCTGCAGAAAACACAGCCATGAGCAAAATCTTGCAGACCCCCTGGTTAAACTACATGTTTGTATTGATTAAGATATGGGACAGATATATACTGATATAATAATGTGAGTATGGGACAGATATATACTGATATAATAATGTGAGTATGGGACAGATATGTACTGATATAATAATGTGAGTATAGGACAGATATGTACTGGATA
>JBBIGC010000007.1:1417221-1433545 GCA_037576955.1 Lepidarchus adonis
TATAATAATGTGAGTATGGGACAGATATGTACTGGATATAATAATGTGAGTATGGGACAGATATGTGCTGATATAATAAAGTGTTGGTTTAGCATTGTGGGTGGAGCCTAATTAGGATAGCTACCTCTCATAAGGTGCTGTTGTAACAGTGTGGAGTGGTGAATTGAGTCAGGTTATATGGTGTAGATCAGCCTTGACTGCTCTTCTCACTTTATTCTGTTGTCTGTTGGGATGCTGCGTTATCATCAGCAACATCAAATATTTATATCTATATTTTATCCTCGTGTTCCCTGAGGCCAGGGCCCGACCAGGAGCAGCTGGTGCTAATAGAGGACAGACAGCAGCGTTGGCTAATGAGCTGAATCATTTCCTTAGGGTGTTTGTGTTGATTAGTTGCTCAATCAGGTTTAATTATAATAATATACTAATCAAGGCCTTAATTATCATATACACCAATCAGCCATAACATTAAGACCACTGCCAGGTGAGGTGAAGAACATTGACTCTAGTTATTTCATTTCAGTCACACCAGTCACTGAAGTGGGATATATTGGGCCACAAGCGAACAGTGCTGGAAACTGGAGCGTAAGGATCTTTGACAAGTGATGAACATCTCCAGAACATTAGGTCTTGTGGAGCTTTCCAGGTCTGCAGTCCACGGAAGGACAACTGGTTAATAAGCAACTAGGTCATGGGTGCCCAAGTCTCACTGATGTATGTGGGGAGTGAGGTCTGATCTCAGAGAGGATCCTGTTGTACAGAATGTTAATGCTGCTCTGATAGAAAGGAGTCAGACACACAGTGCAGCACAGACAGTGCTGTTTCAGCAGCATGAGGTGGTCTTAATGTTATGGCTGATCACGAGGGTCCTGCTTGCTATTAGGCAGATGGTCTTAATGTTATGGCTGATCATGAGGGTCCTGCTCATAATAATAATGAACTCCTGATTCAGTTTTACCTCAGAGTGCAGTTTTCACTCCACACTTCTCACCGGAACCTTCTCCATAGCTGCACAACACTGTGGATGCTTCAGTGTAGAGTGTGGAGAACAGCTTGAGCCAGTGGTGCTGTGTTTGACCTGCTTCCACCCTCTGGTGGCACTGTACAGAACTGCAGGATTGTTGTAATATCAGGTCAGAATCAGAATCAGAATAGCTTTATTGTCCCGGAGGAAATTGCTTATGCAGCGACTGCACATGGAGACAATACATACATAAAATAACATACAGCATAAGATAAAAAGTACTATAAGATGAAGTACAAATGTATGGTATAACTAGGGTGGGTTAAATAGAATATGGGATAAAACTGTAATTTTAGTGAATACAATAAAATAAAAGAATAAAAATAAAATAAGATAAATATAAACAATAATAAGACTATAAGGCAGTGGTATTGCACCTTATGTCCAGGCTGGTAGTGAGTAGTTATTGCACTGTGAGGCCAATGAGGAAGCAGCAGGTAATATTGTTCTGTGTTGTGAGAGAGTTAAAAAAAATTATATCCATACTATATCTTTTTTTCTAATACATTTAATATCCAGAATAAAATTCTAATAAAGTTTAATCTAATAAAATGATTGAATATATATTGAATTAATAAAATGAATATATGTTATGTAATTCTAGTAATAAAAATATTATTTGGAATCTTCTAGTGAAAGAATAAAATATATATAATTATAAAATATTTTTAAATAAAATATTAGTTGTACTCTAATTAATAAAAAGTAATGTTCAGAATGATACATTGGTGATACATTGATGGTACATTTGTTCTAAAAAAAACAACAACAATCTGAATATAATTTTTAAAAATTGGAATAAATGAATAAAATAATTAATTTTTCTTTCTCTTTGTTTCATTCAGGCACTTCTCAGGGCAGCCTGGATACCTCCCCCTCCCCCTCCTCCTCCTCCTGCCCCCCACTCACCACCCCGCCCATCACTAATGGGAACGACATGATGGGGACCTTTGACCCTGACCCTGTGGACGTGGCCCTGTCGAGTGTACCTGGTCAGGAGGCGTTCGACCCTCGGCGACATCGCTTCAGCGACGAGGAGCTCAAACCTCAGCCCATGATCAAGAAGGCCCGCAAGATGCTCGTCCCAGACAACCTGAAGGTAAACACTCGGCACTGCCCGGAGACTGGGGGCATCCGATTCCCACCTCCTCACCTGGAATGTTAGAATCAAATCCAATATTTTCAGATGAAGTTCAATAAAATATGTTCTGTTCTTAAATCCCATTAACATCAAAATTATTTGACAAAATTAAAAAGTAAAAAAAAGATCTAGGGCATAATATATTGAAAATAATACAGAAAAACATCAGCCAATGGGGTTAAAGCATTTACTGAGATTTAGACAAATAATCTAAATAAATAAATAATGAATTATAAATAATGTTTGCTTCTTTCTATAATACTTACTCAGTAAATGACTGGGGGATGGAAGGATGGAGGGGTGACCCTATATCTTTTCCATGGTGGGGGTTAGTGGGCATATTTGTGGATGGAGGGATGGAAGGATGGAGGGGTGATCCTATATCTTTTCCATGGTGGGGGTTAGTGGGCATATTTGTTGACTGGGGAAGGAGGGGTGGAGGGGTGGAGGCGTATTTGTTGAAGATGGAGGGGGGTGTATGTGGGGATCATATGTATTGAACGGGTGGGGGTGTTAACTTTGTGGGTGGCAGTTTTTATGGTGATTGGAGGTTGAATCCTGGACAGTCCCAACCCACTGTAACCTATGGATACACTTTCTGTCGCTCTCTTTCTCCAGGACGAGAAATACTGGAGTCGACGCTCAAAGAACAACGAGGCGGCGAAGCGTTCGCGGGACGCACGGCGCCTGAAGGAGAACCAGATATCCGTCCGGGCGGCCTTCCTGGAGCGCGAGAACGCCGCCCTCAGGCAGGAAGTGGCCGACATGCGCAAAGAACTGGGCCGCTGCCGCAACATCCTCCACAAATACGAGAGCCGGCTGGTGGACTAGTGAGGATGAGGAAGAGGAGGAAGATGGTGGAGGGTGGGGTGAGACTGAGAGAGAGACCACTGAATGTGTTTAAGGAGGACAGTCATGAGCTGACGTGCGGGGAAGACTGATCTGTGATGCTCAAATGACCCACATGGTCGTTCTGACAGATTGCAATACACTACAGGAAGCATAGGGGGCGACATGGCCTCTCGTGTTTCACTTCAAACTTGCTCTATAATGTTGAGGAGGACATAATGGTTCCATTTTAATTGAGGTATAGTCCATAGATTTATCGATTATAGAAATACAGGTGGTTGGAAAGAGGAATGGACTTTAAACGCAGGGACATGGGCGATAATGCCCGTTTCGAACCTTCTGGCGCATTCAAGAGAGTTTCTATGGACGAAGAGAATGGCTTTTGCTATCGGAGAGAATTGTATATTTTTATACAACAGAGATGTGAAATGGGAAGAGTAAATTTTTGGAAAATATAAAAATATTTTATATATTTTCTCTCTCTATATATATACATATATATATATATATGTATATATATACATATATACGCGTTAATGGCAGGACTGTTGAGTAAAAATACAAGGTGGACGGAGATGCTGGAACCTCGAGTCGTCTTGAAGGGGTGTTTTAAACAATCAGCACTTAACGGGTGAGGATGTTGTGGAATAGGCTGTAATATAAAATGTTTTAGTTAAAAAATCATGTGGATGTATTCAAACACTTCATTTGTCACATAGTTACACATACATGGGAAAGCAGGGGATAAGGAGTTCTTTCTTTTTCGTGAGGACTGGACATCTTTATACTTCAAAAAAATTGTACATTTATTCGATATATCTGATATTTGTCATGTTTGCATAAAAGAACATTATACGAATATTTAACATGGACGTTTTTACTCGTTTTAAGCCAATGTATTTAAATATTCTGTCTCAAATGTTGCCCTGTAATGGGTTGGCCTCCTGTCCAGGGTGAACTCTACCTTGGCCTGTCAGTTGGGATCGGTTCCAGCTTCCCCAAGGCCCAAAAATGGATAAGTGGTTTGGAAAATGAATGAACATTGTTCAAATATGTTTTATGACAATATAGTAAATTATCTAATGAATGGCCAGATTTACTGATTTGCAATGTGGGAGTTCACCAGTAGGTGGCGCTGACAGTAAGACAACACCAGTCAGTCATAACATTGCGACCACTGCCAGGTGAAGTGAAGAACTTTGAATATTTATTCAGGGGGTGGGATATATTAGGCAGTGAGTGAACGGTCAGTTTGTGAAGTTGATGTGTTGGAAGTAGGAGTGTGAGAATCTGAGGCCTTATTGTGATGGAGCATCTCCAGAACAGCAAGTCTTGTGCAGTGTTCATGGGCACCCAAGGCTCGCTGATGCATGCAGGGACTGTATTTCCGTCCCAGCTCCTGTTGTACAAAATGTTAATGCCGAGTCAGCAGCATGGGGGTGGTCTTAATGTTGTGGCTGATCACGAGGGGGGCCTACACAATATTAGGCAGGTGGTCTTAATGTTATGGATGATTGGGGTGGGTCTGACTGGTCTCACAGGTTTTCATGATTATTTCCGCCTCCTTCGACTCCCCCTAGTGGACGCACTGTTTAACGTCCATGCCAACCCAACGGACGCATGGAAGCGCGTGCGCTGGGCCGTATTTATTTTGAGTGCAAATGTCCACAAAATGACTAGAAACGAGTAAAAACTCCTGGAAATAAGTTCAACATTCTCTGTAATGTTCTTGCAACAGTTCCATGATGAATATCACATATATTTATTAACGCGATTTAACATGGCGTCGCTTGTCAAGACGTTTTTATCATGTTGGGCGGTAGAGTGTGAGAGAGAGAATGGGACGTGTAAGTATCGCCGGATCGTGCATGAGCCCCGTTTCTTCGTCCTCCTCCTCGTTTCTTTGAATCATGGACTGACTGCTCACGTTTCCTTTCCTTGTGATATCAGAACACACACACACACACACACACACATCATAGTTCCATCCTCTCTCTCCCGTGGCTTCAACACTACAACAGGCATCCCAGGACTACACTACCCACAATGCCCCAGCGCTGCCGGGTGCCACAGTGTTTGAGTTCCCTAGTGTACTTGAACCCTCTGCAGAAACTATCCTTGCTGTGCAAAGCATAGATCTGTACTATATTGATACAACTAGCAGGAATTGCCCTTATTTGATTGTGTAGGAGATATTGTCTGTATTGTACACAGATATATATGTATTTTTCAATTTTTATCAAAGCCGGTTTGCATGTGGACATTTTTGGAACATGTCTTCTTTTCGCAGGTGTTGCCACTTGTATATGCAAACCGGGGGCGTGCACGTGCACGTCTCCACGTTTTACTGGAACGGTGTTTGATTCTCAGAGACTGCCGCGGGAAAACAGCGAGGGCTCGGCCGCTAAAGACTTTTGTCGAACTTTTGTGGTTGCAGTTCCAGCACAAGTGCACCGTGGGCGACGCGGAGGCTTGGTCGACTCGTTTCTGACCCCTCTAGTCTTCAGTTCACCCTTCGGCTTCTCCTTGGTGTCTGTTTCTTTCTCCAGAAAACCCTTTCCTTTCAATCCATACTGTTCTATGATTGTTATTACTTTTAATATAATGAATAAATTTTCGTTCTTCCTTTGCCTTTGTCTCTAGTCTTTTATTTACAACATTTGGAGAAACCCCAGATCTCCTGGGACGATCTTGTCCGGTGTCCCACCCCCATTCGCTAACTGTGGCTGCATACGTCCAACTGTGTCCACCAGACACGATCACCACCCCTCCACCAGACACGGTCACCACCCCTCCACCAGACACGATCACCACCCCCACATTCACCAGACATGATCATACGTGTGCTAGGTTGTTGAGCGTATGCGTGATAGGTTAGCATGCCGTTAGCGTCATGCTAAGTGGCGTCCAAAAGCTTCCATTGCTTGTTAGCAGCTTTTGCCTTTTAGCTTTTGTGCAAAAGTAAAGAAGGAAACTTTAGGCTCTGAACGTGCCTCGGCTGATCAGAGCTAATGATGGTGTGTATCTCTGCAAGGTCTGCAGGGCGTTTCCTGCCTCACTGTTTGTCCAGGCCAAACCCATGTCTGGTGTTGGTCAACCAAAGTTCCAGTGATGTTTGGCAAAGTCCTTGCACAAACATGTCATTCTCTGATGAGGACGGTGGCTTTCTTCTGGCATGGACGCCGGGTCTCTATGACCTGATGACGCAAACGAGTTCTGCAATTCTGCCTCTGAGAATCCTTTTCCTCAGTGAGGGTGAGGACAAGTTTGCTATCAGGTTCACTCATTTCACCCTTTAGTGGGTGAGAGTTTTCCCCAGTTAATCCCATTACTGTGTGATTTTCCGCCAGCGTTCCACACTAAATATCTAGAACCATCCTATGAGACTACACAGCAGCAGATCCAAAGCATCAGATCCAGAGCATCAGATTCAGAGCATCAGACCCAGAGCAACAGATCCAGAGCAGCAGATCCAGAGCAGCAGATCCTGAGCAGCAGATCCTGAGCAGCAGATCCACAGCAACAGATTCAGAGCAGCAGATCCAGAGCAGCAGATCTAGAGCATCAGACCCAGAGCAACAGATCCAGAGTAGCAGATTCAGTGCAGCAGATCTAGAGCATCAGACCCAGAGCAACAGATCCAGAGTAGCAGATTCAGAGCATCAGACCCAGAGCAACAGATCCAGAGCAGCAGATCCAGAGCAGCAGATCCTGAGCAGCAGATCCTGAGCAGCAGATCCACAGCAACAGATTCAGAGCAGCAGATCCAGAGCAGCAGATCTAGAGCATCAGACCCAGAGCAACAGATCCAGAGTAGCAGATTCAGTGCAGCAGATCTAGAGCATCAGACCCAGAGCAACAGATCCAGAGTAGCAGATTCAGAGCAGCAGATCCACAGCAACAGATTCATAGCAGCAGATCCAGAGCAGCAGCTCCAGAGCATAAAATCCAGAGCATCAGACCCAGAGCAGCAGATTCAGAGCGGCAGATCCAGAGCAGCAGATTCAGAGCAGCAGATTCAGAGCAGCAGATTCAGAGCGGCAGATCCAGAGCAGCAGATCCAGAGCAGCAGATCCAGAGTAGCAGATCCAGGGCAGTAGATCCAACTTGAACAGTCGATCAGACATGTTTGCTGCTAGAACCGGAGCAAAGATTTACTTTTCCCATAGAGAAGCATTTTCAGCTGCTGGTTTATAGCTGGTTCCACACTTGTGTGTCTTGTTAATATTGGGTGTAAAAAATCAATATAGTGTAGTATATTTTGGGGCCCGATATTACATTGATACCAATAATCAATATTTATTTATCATTTATAAATTTGATTGAATTCTTCTTGCATCACAACAGAAATCTAATTTCAGTGAGATGAATTGTTCATGTAGTTTCTTGAAGGGTTATAATGCATTATAAGGATGTATGGAAAATCAACTTCAGTGTATCACAAGATCGAACGGCAATACTTTTTATATCGTAAATTGTAAAATATTGTGATAATATCCTATCGTGACTGAAATATTATTGAATCATTTCGTCCATGGCACATTCCCAACCCTGGTGTATGTAGATGAGAGAAAAGTCACATTATATTTTATTGTAAAATAAATATATTAGTGATATATGGCAAATATTGTAGCATTTAAATGAAAAATAATCCTTTTGCGTACTTTCCCCAAACCGAGGGGTAGTCTTCTCCTGGATCTTCAGAGTAAGATCAAGCTGGGAAGCTTCAATAACATTTTCCATAATATCATTTCCCTCAAGGGCCTGTTCTTCCAGAGGGCACTGTGTTTCCCTTTGGTCTGATAATCTATCACCCATTTACCCCTCAGGAATTAGACTGACCAGGGGTTCAGGAGATAAGTGGTGAAGCTGCTCTCGGACTAGTTTAACCAACTCCCCCATAATTCAGGGTCCTCCACACTTGATTTGGTGTGAAATTGTTCTCCTATTATATATTATTATTGTTTTTACAGTGGTGGCACAAGTATATTGCATGGACTCTCCAACCCCAGTGAAGGTCTATATGTCTTCTGAGTGTATCTGTGGAATGTTGATGGTCTAAATCACTTAGGGGGACTATTTTTCCTCACAACGCCCTGCATGTATCCCTCCACCAAGAATGGATTTTTAGATCAAAACTCAGGTAACATCTTCATCACCATTTCCTGTAGGAACTTCCTGTAAGGCAGCTTTCAAAGGAACCTGACGTCTGGTTCCATTGACCATCACTATGAGTAACTGCTGCTCAGGATTGTTCATACAGCTTAAAGAACTACAGTCTTCCTTTCAGTCTAAATGTGAGAACTTTCCCCCACCTCTAAAAAATATTCAGATTTTTTTCAATGTCACTGTGCACCAGTGGGCGGAGCAAATTAATGTTAACCTCCATGATTTGCCTCCTCCCTCCAACCAGTAGCTATCACTGAAAGAAAATGTTCAGCTTGATTAGAGACCAACTCTGAGGTCCACTTACCATATTTGTGTGATTTTATAAAGCAACAGTAATAAATTATATTTCCATCATCATCTACATGCAGTAAAATGATGCAGAATCTTACTGTGCCTTTAAGAGGGATATGTAAATAACCACCCTTCCGATTGGCTGTTCCGTATGTTGTCTCATGCAGAAAGCTGAAATTAAGAAAGCTTAAATTTAACACCCCCCTGAATGGGTCACGGTTGGCTGGACAGGTAGGAACATGTAAATGAAATATTGTATTTTATGACATCACAAAAACAGTACATTCAAAATTTTCCATTATTCTGTACATTGCAAATTGTACCTTTTGAAACTAATCATGTTTACATATGGAATCAGGCAGGTTAATTTTAACAATCATCATATGAGCCCTTTAAGCTTTATCTCAATTTATTTTTGTTTTTATCATATTCTATGAGTTTATTTTCCTTTGATTAATTCTTTATTTTATTTCATTCCTTTTTTTTCTTATTTCTTTATTTCTTTTTAGTTATACAGCAGCAACAACTGTATAACTGTTCATCTATAAATAAACATCAATACCTTCTTACTACAACAAAATGACAAAAAAAACGTTTTCAATCATATGGGCCCTTTAAGCTTCTGCATTTTAATTTAATTGTGTTTTTTTAAATGTTTTTTTAAAATTGATTTTTATCATATTTTATTACCTTTTTATTTTCCTTTTATAACATGCTCATTACCTCATTACCTTTTTATTTCTTTATTTCTTTTTTCTTTCTTTATTTTATAATCTTTTTATTTCCTTTATATTTATTTGATTTTATTTCTTTATTTCTTTTTAGGCCTTTTTTCTTGTACAGCAACTTGGATTAGCAATGATTGTATAATTTATTATATTGTTTATTACCTTATTACAGTTTAATTTCCTAATTATCTTTTTATTTTATTTATATTTCTTTTTTCTTATTTCTTTATTTCTTTTTAGACCTGTACAGCAACTTGGATTAGCAATGATTCAGCAATGATGAATTTATTATCTTTTAATTTCCTTTATTTCTTTTATCTTTTTATTTCCTTTTCCTTTTTATTTTTTTATTTCTTTAACAACAACAATCTTATAACTGTGATCTATAAATGAACATTATTTACTTACTTACTTAGACAATGATAAAAATATTTAATTAGGACTAAATGGGCAAACCGGACTGTGAATGGAGTAAATGTGTGATTTTTAAGTCAATAAATAGAATTTAACAGCACAGAAAGAACAATAAGCCTGGGTGGGAGTAGAAGTGGGGAGGGGGTTATCTCAGAAGGTGTGACATTCATCATGAGAGTGAGAAGAAGAGGGATGGGTGGACTTCCTGGCAGCGTTTGAGTAGGTCACATTGTTGGCTTAGCTGGTGTCTCTTTGTTCAGTGCGGCTTTAGCTGATCACATGCTTTTCCCGTCCTGTCCCGGGACTAAAAATGCGGCCAATCATGAGTTGCCCGGTTTTGCAGTAACAGTAAATAACAAACTCAGTGGAATTAAAGGACCCGGTGAAAATGCCACTTAAAGAGCCAATGAGAAAAGCAAGGTCCAGAAAGGGGGTCACTGTAGGCCCAGCAGTGGGACCCCTCAGTACTTCCGAGAGTGTTTCTGGTGCCATACAAGAGAGGAACGCCTCCTTCACACTGCACGGCTTTAAGGCCGTCTTTGAGCGTTCGATCCAGTCGCCAACTACTCACTGACTCCCATCTAGCCTGCTAAACATCAGGGCCAGTCGCCAGCGAGCTACAGCCAATGAGAGCGCAGAACAGAGAGAACCTGCTGGAGAGCATGGCTGTGGACTGAACAGAATGTAATAGAATCATGCTCAGTACCACAACTGCCTGGAGAATGAGAAGGGGTGGATAGAAACTGCATGTTCTTCATTAATTACTGGTTCTGCCTTTGGAGGGAGGGAGGGAGGGAGGGAGGGAGTCAGTCAGTCAGTCAGTCAGTCAGTCAGTCAGTCAGTCAGTCAGTCAGTCAGTCTGTCTGTCTGTCTGTCTGTCTGTCTGTCTGTCTGTCTGTCTGTGTCTGTCTGTCTGTCTGTCTATCTATCTAATCCAAACACAGGGAGAGGTTGTAGACTCCACACAGAAGGAACCCAGAACCTTGTTGCTGTGTCGCCCCTAGAACGGACCAGTAATGCTAATTTGTAATTTTGTTAGCTTAGCACTAACATACTTCTAGAATCCCATGAGTGTGCTAGCATGTTAGCATCAGAGGTGTGAGAGAAGTTTTTGGCCGAGCTTGAATGTTATGTATGTAGTTAAGATCTGACCTTTGACTTTTAAACCCAGGCTTTCAGAGCAGTGTGTAGTGTGAGTGGTGCTGAGCATAAGGCCTTCCTCACACACACTGAGAGTATTTGAGGATGAGGATGTGCTTGTGGGTGAGAGTGTGTGTGTGTCTGTGTCTGTGTGTGTTTATGTTCGCTCGGTATTAAGAGAATTGGGTGAAAGGTTCTTTTTAGGGAATTTTACCCAGAGTTCAAAACACAAACCAGATGTGTGTGTGTGTGTGTGTGTGTGTGTGTGTGTGTGTTCCTTCATGCAGCCTCTGCTCCACTCCTCCCTCACAATCACCCCATCATAACACCCCCTCTGACCCCCCTCCTTTCGCCTTCCCCCCATCTTTAAAGCCCCCTCTCCTCCTGTGCTGCCTCATTAGTTCTCCAGTGAGCGGAGGAGAATGATGGAGAAGTCTTTACTCTTTCTTCTGCTGCCGTGTGTGTGGGCCCTCAGCAGCCTGGCCCAGCCACCAGGTGAGTGCACATTGAGTGTGTGTGTGTGTGTGTGTTTGTGAGAGAAAAAGAGAGACAGAGAGCTAGAGAGAGAAAGAAAGAAAGAAGAGGAGACAGACATTTATATCCGCTATGAATGTTTCAGTGTCTCCTATGAATTATTCAGTATCCACCATGAATAAATCAGTGTTTACTCTGAAATATTCATACCCATGCTCATAAATGATTCCGTGTCTAGTATGAATTTTTCAGTGTCTACTATAAATTATTCAGTATCCACTATGTATTAGTCCATAACCACTAAGATTGTTTTCAGTCAGTTCTCTGAAATATTAATTATCTGTTATTAATTATTCAGTTATCTACTATGAATTGTTCAGTATGCACTATGAATGAATTGGTATCCACTATAAATTATTTAGTAACTGATACTAAGTATCCACTACATTCTGTATCCAGTATGAATTATTCGGTGTCCACCATGAAATTTTCAGTGTCTGCTATAAAGTATGCAGTATGTATTTGAATCAATCAGTGCCTACCATGAATTATTTAGCATCTGACACAAATTTTTCAGTATTTGCTATGAATTATTGAGTGTCGACTACAAATCTTTCAGTATGTGCTACGGACGATTCAGTATCCACTATGAATTACTCTGAATTTAATGTGAAACGAAAGTTTAAGAGGCAAAAAATACAACATACAGTGTTAGAAGAAGTTAGTTTTCTAATTCATGTAAAATAAATAAATAAATAAATACATAATAGGAAATGAATTCATGTCAAGGCTTGATCAATTCAAACTTAAGGTAATTTTGTTCAGTGTTCAGGCCAAAATTCATTTCATACCAAATATTACAAATATTATAAACTCCACCAGGAGAACTCTGGAAATGGGAACCAACACACTGACAAATGTACTGTTCACTGTATTAATGTTATTAGTATTGATTCTAAAATTAGTGTCTAAAAATAAAACAATAAAACCACTCACTGCCTCTAGACTACTCTACATATACATTTCTCAGGGGGCTAAGACTTTTGCACAGCATTGTATATTTATATTTATACGAAAATATCAGATATCACTCCATATGAGTTTTCCCGAGAACCGAACGGTTTAGGTTCCTTCTGTCCCCAGATACAGGCCTGGGTAACTTCACGTGTGTGTGTGAATCACATTTTGACCCAAACTCCACCCCCTTTTACATACATGAAGGCATTCGGCCTTTAGAGGGAGGTCCTTCGTCAGTGGCGTCCTGGAATTTCCTCGCTCCAGAACAGCTTCCATATGAGAGATCACCACATCAGTGTAGCACCTCCAACACCACCACCCCCAACCCAGCCCTGCTCAGGTCTAAACAGTTCTCAGGTCCTGGAAGAACCCTTCAGGAACCTGCTGCAGGGAAAAACTGGTGTTCTGAAGTACTGGCTTGATTCAGTCCTTAGTCCCGATTAATTATTTTATTATTTAAAACAACTTTTATTTTGTTGAGCAATTGCTTTAAAAACAAATTCACCAAAATCAAATTTCTTAATATTTTTCTTAATTAATTAAATGTAAAATATGTATCGACCGTATGCATGTGAGGTCACAGTGGGTGGGGCTAGATGTTGCCACACCCACCAAATGACAAGGTAAGAGCTGCTGTGGGTGGGATCTTTTTACCGAATGTCCAAAAGAGGAAGAGAAGCGAAGTTAATGGATCACTGCACCGAGGAACACAAACGAAGATTTGCTTCAGTTGAAGGCCATTGGGCTCTACTGCGATCTTTATAACTTACCAAGGAAGCCGTAGAACATGGACACAGACCTGCGGTCAGGAATCGGCTCCTCACTTTGAACAGCAGGGCTGAAGCAAAGCCTGAAGGCCTAGTTCCACCCCTTCTGCTTCCAACAGCATTATGGGAAAATAGTGTCCATCAGCACTACACTCACATACCCACCAGTTCTGTTAAGTGTCCTTATAAGTGTCCTGCAGTATCTGGAACCACGCAGCAGATCCCCCTGTAATTTGTGAGGTAGAGGCTCCATTGATTGGGCTAGTCCAGCACCTCGCATAGGTCCTCAGTCAGATTGTACTTTGGGATTGTGCTTGGGTAAGCGGCTATCAGTCGGTTCTAGATATATTACTGATTATAGCTCTGTAGTGTAATGTAAATCACTGAATGTAGAGCTGTAAAGCAATCAGGTTTCAGTAAGTTCTAGATATGTCACTGACTGTATATACTTTGTATAAGCAGGTTTCAGTCAGTTCTAGATATGTCACTGACTGTATATACTTTGTATAAGCAGGTTTCAGTCAGTTCTAGATATGTCACTGACTGTATATACTTTGTTTAAGCATGTTTCAGTGAAATCTAGATAAAGTGAGGTCTTCAACAGTGTTGAGGTAGGTATTACATATTCAACGCAGGACACTGTGTTCTAGGTCCACCTAGGAGCACCTGGACTTAAACTTGGGCGTCAGTGGTTCTAATGTTATGGCCTTTCTGCATGTAATACACACTAGTTAAGAACACACCTCGAACACACATTATAATGAAGAACCGTCTGGGAGATGTTTGTGCTTTTGTGTGTGATTTCAGCCGAGGTTCTCGAACAGTGCCCAGAGAGGATTTTGGGTAATGAAAGGCGGAGAACCTGCCCCAAGAAGTGCCTGCAAGACAAGGACTGTGGCAACAAGCGCCAGTGCCTCTGCGACGGACCGTGTGGACTCAGCTGTGTGGCCCCAGGTCAGACTCCCAGAACATGTGCTTAGAACCATAAACATCAGAAGTGTCATGGGAGAAAGGTCATATGGAACTGTACCACACTGCTGAAAGGAGAACATCACCAACATTTGGTCCATAATGTTCCCAGAACCAAGAGCTGGCGGGCAGAGTTGTAGTGTAAGCCAGTTCAGTCCGTTCTAGATACGTCAATGACTGTAGAGACTCCAAGTAAACAGCTTTCTGCCAGTTCTAGATAAATCGCTGACTGTAGAGCCATAGTGTGAACAGGTTTTTGTAAGTTCTAGATGTATCACTGACTGTAGAGTTGTAGTGCGAGTGAGTTTTGAACAGTTCTAGCTATGTCATTGACTAAAACAATATTGTATGCATGTTGAAATAAATTCTAGATACATCACACAGTTTTAGCCACTACTGTAAGTTTCTGTCAGTAGGAATGTTGTTGACTGTAGCGCTATAAAGCAATCAAGTTTCAGTCAGTTCTAGATATGTCACTGGCTGTAAAGCCACATTGTACCAAGGTTTCAATAAGTTCTAGATATGTCACTCACTGTTGAGCCATAGTGTAAGCAGGTATAAATACCTCAGTTCTAGATACCTGATGGACTCCTCTTTGGCCATTTGAACAGGCCGGATGTGTTCCTGGCCTCTTTCTCCTGGTGAAAACTTTGACGTGGTTCTCCTCTCCCCATCTCCCACGTTCTCTGCTCTGCTGGAGGTTCGCTGCCACACTGGCTACACCCTGGCCAATGGTCTAGAGGCCTGGATACGTCGGTGCCAAGGAGACAGACAGTGGAGTGGCGAGGAACCTGTCTGCACAGGTGGGCTGAACAGTACTGAGCCATACATAGAACCATAGTATAAGCAAGTTTCTGTCAGTTCTAGGTACATCACTGTCTGTAGAGCTGTAGTGTGAGCAGGTATCAAATGGTTCTAGGTCGATTACTGACTGTAGAGCTATAGTGTAAGCAGGTTTCGGATAGTTCTAGGTAGATTACTGACTGTAGAGCCATAGTGTAAGCAGGCGTCAGATGGTTCTAGATAGATTACTGACCATAGAACCATAGTGTAAGCAGGCGTCAGATTGTTCTAGATAGATTACTGACTGTAGAGCCATAGTGTAAGCAGGTTTCAGATGGTTCTATGTAGATTTCTGACTGTAGAGACATAGTGTAAGCAGGTGTCTGATGGTTCTAGGTAGATTACTGACTGTAGAGCCATAATGTAAGCAGGTGTCAGATGGTTCTAGGTAAATTACTGACTATAGAGCCATAGTGGAAGCAGGTTTCAAATGGTTCTAGGTAGATTACTGACTGTAGAGCCATAGTGTAAGCAGGTGTCGGATGGTTCTAGGTAGATTACTGACTGTAAAGCCATAGTGTAAGCAGGTGTCAGATGGTTCTAGATAGATTACTGACTGTAGAGCCATAGTGTAAGCAAGTGTCGGATTATTCTAGATAGATTACTGACAGTAGAACCATAGTGGAAGCAGGTGTCAGATGGTTCTAGATAGATTACTGACAGTAGAACCATAGTGTAAGCCGGTGTCAGATGGTTCTAGATAGATTACTGACTGTAGAGCCATAGTGTAAGCAGGTGTCTGATTATTCTAGATAGATTACTGACAGTAGAACCATAGTGGAAGCAGGTGTCAGATGGTTCTAGATAGATTACTGACAGTAGAGCCATAGTGTAAGCAGGTTTCAGATGGTTCTATGTAGATTTCTGACTGTAGAGACATAGTGTAAGCAGGTGTCTGATGGTTCTAGGTAGATTACTGACTGTAGAGCCATAATGTAAGCAGGTGTCAGATGGTTCTAGGTAAATTACTGACTATAGAGCCATAGTGGAAGCAGGTTTCAAATGGTTCTAGGTAGATTACTGACTGTAGAGCCATAGTGTAAGCAGGTGTTGGATGGTTCTAGGTAGATTACTGACTGTAGAGCCATAGGCTAACCTGGTGTCGGATGGTTCTAGGTAGATTACTGACTGTAAAGCCATAGTGTAAGCAGGTGACATTTTGGTTCTAGGTAGATTACTGCCTGTACAGCCATAGTGTAAGCAGGTGTTGGATGGTTCTAGGTAGATTACTGACAGTACAGCCATAGTGTAAGCAGGTGTCGAATGGTTCTAGGTAGATTACTGACTGTACAGCCATAGTGTAAGCAGGTCTCATTTTGGTTCTAGGTAGATTATTGACTGTACAGCCATAGTGTAAGCAGGTGTTGGATGGTTCTAGGTAGATTACTGACTGTACAGCCATAGTGTAAGCAGGTGTCGGATGGTTCTAGGTAGATTACTGACTGTACAGCCATAGTGTAAGCAGGTGTCATTTTGGTTCTAGGTAGATTACTGACTG
>JBBIGC010000007.1:1454434-1483535 GCA_037576955.1 Lepidarchus adonis
GTGAGTGAATCTCTGAAGGAATCTTTGAAGGACTTTCTGATGGACTTTCGATTGAGACAACGCCTGACAAAGATCCTACTAAGCCGTAGACTGAGAGACGTATCTCTCTTTTCCTGTTTTGGTTATATTTCTGTTACCTAGTTTTTCTCTGAGGGTTTCCCCCTCTTTTCTTGGTTTAGTGGTTTTTTGGTTCTGTAGCTTAGGTTTTGTTTCCTTTTATTTTTAAGATTAAGATTTTTAGGAGAGAAATACACCCAGGCTGCCAACACGCTCAGCCCTGCTATTGCTCTCCTTGTAGTGCCACCGAGTGTGACGCCAGTGTCCTGGGTTTGATCCCCAGGTGATTTGTGTTCTCTCCGCGCGCTGCGCTCACCTGAACCGGGAATGCTACAAGCTTCCTCAATCAGTGCACTCTGTGGTGAGTGGCTTAGAACATAGCTCAGCCAATCGGATTGCTTCACCTATCCCTTTAACTGCAGACATTTTGGCCTTGACCACTCCAAAAAAGCATATGTGGGTGGAGTCAGGATACATGAATTAATATGGAACAAAGGTAGATATGTAATTACAAAGAGAGAGAGAGAGAGAGAGAGAGAGATAGACTCTTATTGTGAAGAGCCACTTATCACTGAGTGTTTAATGCTGCCAACCTTATCGATCACAGATGTTTCTTACCTCGGCCCATCATCATTTTTACAACCTCGGCCATGCTCGGCCCATTAGGCACTCAAGACACACATCGGTCCGGTCTGAGCCTCTGTGCTGTCCCCTTCATCACCGGCTGATCCTCAGCACGTCCCACCCTGGCTTCTCACCCAGGAGGCTTCATGGTTTAAAGGGCTTTACTGCAGATTTCCACTGCGATGGCAAAATAACACTAAAGCCTCAAACCGAAGTGTTCAGAGCTTCAGATGCACAATAAATGGTCCAGAGAGGTGTTACCCCTCGTTTAGGGGTCTTAAACTTAGACGACCTCTGTGGAAAACTAGCCAGGTGGTCTTTCCAATGGTACAGTGGAGGTGGAATACAATTCCCAAAAAAGAGAAAAAAATAGTCTTTTAATGTATTTATTCTGAATTAATAGATCAATGTATGAATATATTCATTAATACATTAATAGCTTAATGTAAACTAATTAAGGCCCAAAGGTGTTTATTAAAAATGAGAAATCTTAAACACTAACAACTACAACGACAACAATAGTAATAAAAACAACAAAAATGATAAAAGTAGTAGAATTATGTAGGGTTTAAAATTGTATTGTTTCGGTAAATCTGCTTTTTACAATAGATTTATATGGGACTCTTGTTTTGACAGCATTGGTTTCCTGTTGAATGTTAGTAAAGTTGTTGACGCTTTGTTATGATCCAATATTTCTGCATGGTGTGCTATTTACACTTAAAGGTTCCATATATTAGCGGTGTAGTGGTATAGAGGATTTTACCATTACCATGATATTTTAAAAAATAAAATATTAATATTGTGTATTAATACACATATGGTAATGTCTCTGCTATGTTGTTAAAGTCTCTCACTTGGGATCTTCTCACAGTTCATTAACCCTCAGTGGGACCTTTTTAAACAGTTGTTCCCACTGCTGCATAAGTTTAGTTTAGAGTTCCACACTCCTGTTTGACTCCAGAGTTGCTGTTGACTTTAATTGTTACTTCTGAAGCTAGGCCTGTTAATACGTCCAGTGCTAACGTTCCAGATCACATGGGAGTTGAGCTACGCTGCAGTCAGTGTCAGTGGCCACATATACTGTATAACAAATTGCATGTCTACACATACACAGTCAAAACCTAGGGGACAATTCAGCTTCTCCATTGCACCTGACGTACCCGTCTGTTGGACTGTTTGGAAACCAAAAATCCTGGATCCCAATAAAGGGAAAAACCTCCTCATGTGGAGCAATACTGGGGTTGAGAGGATGGGTGGAGACATGGCGTCTGACTCTAAACACCACCACTGTAAAATACTAGTCTGAAGCATTTGACACCTTTGCTACCAGGTTGGCCTGTGGCCAACTGTCATGTCTTTCTCATGGTCATAAGCAAGGTCAGACCCGTGGAGTCATAACCGGACCCTGAAGCATTGCCATCCCCTTAGGCTCCATGAATATGCCTACTGATTACCCAGCATTCCTTGCTGGTGTTCCTCTGCTTGTGCAATTGCAAGGAGAAGGGTGTTTGTTGGAAAATATACAAACAATCTGTGTTTTGTAGAAGTGTCAAGCAAAGTCCCTCTCACCTGTCCTCACGTGTGGTCTACAGACTACGGCAGAGTGCGCACTGCGGCAAAACAGTATTAGCATTTTAATGACGTCCTTCCTTCACATTATGGCACATGTGTCACCTCTATAGAACACTCACTCTGTGCCATTCAATTCAGTTCAGATTTGATCTGTTGAACTGGATTCAGTTTAGATTCAGTCTCTTGAACTGGAATCAGTTCAGATTCGATCTGTTGAACTGGATTCAGTTCAGTTCAGTATCTTAAACTGGATTCTGTTCAGATTTGATCTGTTGAACTAGATTCAGTTCCGATTCAGTCTGTTAAGCTGGATGCAGTTTAGATTTGTATCTGATTTATTGGATTCAGTTCAAATATAGTCTGTTAAACTAGATTCAGTATAGAATCAGTCGGTTGAACTGGATTCAGTTCAGATTTATTCAGTTCAACTGGATTCATTTCAGGTGAAATCTGTTGAGCTGGATTCAGTACAGATTCAGTACAGATTCCGTTGGTTGAACTGGATTCAGTTTCAATTTGATCTGTTTCAGTTCAGTTCATTAGATTAATTCAGTTCACATCTGTAAAATAAAGTTCAGTTTAGTCCATTTCCACTCAATTAATTCCAGTTCATTTCAGTTCAATTTACTTAAATACCATGCAATTCAGTTTAGCTCAGTTAAAATGTAATTCAGGCCATTCCAGCTGTGTTCATACCACTTCATATCAGTCCATTTAAATATGATACAACATAATTCTTTTTCATTTAGATCAGATGAATATAAATTGAATTAGATACAGTGTAATTCTGCTCAATTAACTTAATTTCCCATCTGTTTAGTTCACATCAGTTCAGTCCACTAATGTTCTGTTTATTTAAATGTAATTAGTTCAGTTCAAATTAATTTAGTTTGTATGAGTTCAGCTTAGTTTAGTTCCTCTTAGTTTAGTTTAGTTCAATTCTGCTTAGTTGAATGTAGTTTAGTTCGGCTTTGTTTTAGTTCATTTAGTTTAATTTAGTTCAGCTTAGTTTAGTTTAGTTTAGTTCAGCTTAGTTTAGTTCAGTTCTGTTAAATTAATTTCCCTTCATTTGAGTGTATTGCCATTTAGTTCAATTCTGTTCTGTTCCTTTTTTTCAATTCGAGTCAATTCAATTCAATTCAATTCAATTCTGTTCTTTCAATTCAATTCAGAACTCTTCAGTTCAGTTCATTTCAGGTTCCTGTTCCTGTCTTACACTTGTTCTCATACCTCTGCTGAGTTCTCTCTCTCTCTCTCTCTCTCTCTCTCTCTCTCTCTCTCTCTCTCTCTTGCTCTA
The DNA here is from genome assembly GCA_037576955.1 of Lepidarchus adonis. Taxonomy (NCBI): domain Eukaryota; kingdom Metazoa; phylum Chordata; class Actinopteri; order Characiformes; family Lepidarchidae; genus Lepidarchus; species Lepidarchus adonis. The sequence continues at coordinate 1,457,985 of JBBIGC010000007.1, forward strand.
TCTCTCTCTTTTTGACTTTCCACATTGAGGTCCATTAGAGCGGAGGTCAAAGCGTGAAATGCAAACGCGTGCATGCCGGCTTTGTGCGGCGGAGTGTGTGTGTGAGTGTGTTAGCTGAGCAGAAGCACATTGTGCGGATCTGTTGTCTCTGCTGGGTGCCTGTTTGAACAGGTGGGACCGTGGAGGCCAAACGAAGCCAGAGAAGCTGATTACATAACGAGCTGCTCATCATTACTCTACATATGTCAACAGCGGATGTACAAGGTCATCGCCGCTTGGCCCAGGTCTTTTTTAAAGGCCCGGCCCCTGCTGTCCCGCTCGGCCCCGTCCTCCGGAGCTGAGGCCTCCATCGTCTCCTTGAAGAACTCGCAGGGAGCAGTGGAGCAGCGCGATAGTGCTGGTGCTGAGTGAGGAGCACGGGGGGATCTGAGAGCGAGGGAGGATTTTTAGGTGAGATCTGGAGGAGTGGAGTCACTTGAGTTAATGATAATAAGCTCTTGCAGCATGTAGATAACTATCAGAGCAGCGTGGTGGGGGAGAGTAATTACAGCCTCAATTAAACAAGAGAATCTCACATCCAGGTCAAGAGCTCTACACAGCCATATCTCTGACACACTGTCACTTCATCTCTCTCTCTCAGTGTCTCTCTCCCGCTCTCTCTCCATTCATCGTCCCCATTCATCTCTAAGGGCCCATATCCTACATCCTTCCTATATCCTCTTCTCCCCAAAACCTCTGCCACTTATTTCATCGCAGGGGCACCTTTCAGGGGGAAATGTTACGCAGCAACTGAACAGTCAGTAACTGAATCTGATGTGCTGGAAGCAGGAGCACAAGCCGAGAATGGACAACTGGGTCAGGGGTACCGTGTTGCCTCTAAGGCATTTACAATGGGGCAAGACAGCATTTCTCAGCCACCAAATCTGCAAGTTGTACCACTTGATGAGTCTGTAATGTTCATCACAGGTTCACTTCAACTGTGAGAGACAGAATGTAAAAAAATCCAGGAACTCACATTGTATGATTTTTAAAGAATTTATTTGTACAATGGTGCAGAAAAAATTTATTTTGTCAATAACAAAAGTTCACCTCAATACTTTATAATGTAACCTTAGTTGGTCAAATGTTTCCTCTAGGTCTTCACCAGGTTTGCACTCTCTGTAGCTGCTATTTTGGTCCATTCTTCCATGCAGATCTTCTCAGGAGCTGTGTTGTTTTGGGGCTGTCGCTGGGCAACACAGATCTCCCTCCACAGATTCTGTATTGGATTGAGGTCCAGAGACTGGCTAGAACACTACAGAACCTTAAAAAGCTTTTTATGTAGCCACTCCTTCATTGCCCGGGCGGTGTGTTTGGGATCATTGTCATGGTGGAAGATCCAGCCACGTTTCATCTTTAATGCTCTCACTGATGGAAGGAGGTTTTTGCCCAAAATCTCACAATACATGGCCCCATTCATCCTTTACTTAATACGGATCAGTCGTCCTGTCCCCTTTACAGAAAAGCAGCCTCAAAGCATAATGTTTCCACCCCCATGCTTCACAGTGGATGTGGTGTTCTTGGGATGTAACTCAGCATTCTTCACCCTCTAAACACGACAATTGGCATTTATACCAAAGAGTTAGATTTTGGTCTTATCTGACCACATGACATTCTCCCAATCCTCCTCTGGATCATCCAGATGGTCTCTGGCAAACTTTAGATGGGTCTGGACATGTGCTACTTAATCAAGATTTTAATCCATGATGACGTAGTGTGTTACTAATAGCAACCTTTGTTACTGTGGCCCCAGCTGTCTTCAGGTCATTGACCAGTTCCCCCCATGTAGTTCTGGGCTGTTTCCTCATTGTTCTTAAGATCATTTGTACCCACAAGGTGAGATCTTGCATGGAGCCCCAGGTCGAGGGAGATTGTCAGGCATCTTGTATTTATTTCATTTTCTAATAAATGCTACAACAGTTTATCTTTTCTCACCAAGCTGCTGCCTATTGTAGATTGACTCATCCCAGTCTTGTGCAGGTGCACAATCTTGTCCCTGGTGTTGTTAGACAGCTCTCTGGTCTTGTCCATGGTGGAGGTTGGAGTCTGACTGTTTGAAGGTGTGAACAGGTGCCATTAAAACAGATAACGAGTGGAGGATAGAAGAGCTTTTTAAAGAAGAAGTAACAGATCTGTGAGTTTGTTTGTAGGAGCTAAATACTTATTTTCTGCACCATTATACAAATAAATTCTTTAAAAAGTCATACAATGTGATATTTTTTCAAATTTACACTCTGTCTCTCACAGTTGAAGTGAACCTATGATGAACATTACAGACTCTCTCTTCTTTTTAAGTGGGACAACTTGCAGAATTGGTGGCTGACAAATACTTTTTTGCCACATTGTATTTAGTTATTCTTTTTTAGTTACATGTGCAATTCACGTTTTTTCTTATTAGGAACAATTTCTTTGTAAAAAAAAAAAAAAAAAAAAAGTTGGTAACTATTGCAAAACAAAAGTGTTTAATTAGTTAAATCTGTGCTATGCGATGACGTCACTTCCTGTTGAAAGATGTAGCGTTAGGATACTTCCTGGTCCTGCTCACTATTAGGCAGGTTGTCTTAATGTTATGGCTGATCATGAGGGACCTGCTCACTATTAGGCAGGTGGTCTTAATGTTATGGCTCATCATGAGGGTCCTGCTCACTATAAGGCAGGTGGTCTTAATGTTATGGCTGATCATTAGGGTCCTGTTCACTATTAGGCAGGTGGTCTTAATGTTATGGCTGATCATGAGGAGACATGCTCACTATTAGGCAATAAAAGGAGGGGCTAAACGGCTGTCGATTGAATGGGAGGGGCTAAACTGCATCCACATCCTGATCCTTCCTCCTCTTTCTGTGCCGTCCTCCTCATGACCTCCTCTCCAGCCGTAGCTTATGGTGTTAGTGTAACAGTAATGATCTTATGGACTGAGCTCCTGAGATGGGCTGCTGTATTTGGCTCGCTGGGAGATGGCCCTTCGATATTTATGAAAGCATAACCATCTCCTCTTCTCCTCTGAAGGTCAGCGGCCCTGGCCTGTCCATGAGGGCTTGGAAGAATTTGAAATGCACATATGATCATTGAGGAGATGCTGCAGAACCTGGTGTGCACTTGCTGTAGATATTCAGAGACCCATGTCCTTCAGTATGCCGTTTCCTGGACAATTGAACAGACGCCCTTTATGAGGGACTGAGAGCTTTGATTTCTCGAAAGAAACACAAAAGAACGAGACAAGAACGCCTTCCCTGAGTGGTTCCACTGCCCTAGTATTGCTAGATGGTGTTCCAGGTGAATGCGTGCTGGGTGTTGGCATGCTGGGTTGATATGGTCATTGGTTTTGACCGTCACTACAGGCGGTTTCGGATGTTTTGAGAGGAACACCACACTTTCAGGGGTCAAGACCTCTGAACACAAATGGAGGTGCCTGTTCCAGTCTTCTCCCTGGAGACATTATGTCCAGTTGAACTCTGTAGCTCTTCCTGCCTGGATTTGGGCACTCCTGCACTAAAGTGTGTGTACACACAACACCTGGTCTCTCATCTCACCATCTACATCTGGCCTTTATCTCACCATCTACATCTGGCCTTTATCTCACCATCCACACCTGGCCCTTATCTCACCATCCACACCTGGCCCTTATCTCACCATCCACACCTGGCCCTTATCTCATCAGCCACACTTGGTCTCCTATCTCACCATCTACACCTGGTCTCCTATCTCACCATCGACACCTGGTCTCCTATCTCACCATCCGCACCTGGTCTCCTATCTCACCATCCACACCTGGCTCTTATCTCACCATCCACACCTGGCCCTTATCACACCATCCACACCTGGCTCTTATCTCACCATCCACACCTGGCTCTTATCTCACCATCCACACCTGGTCTCCTATCTCACCATCCGCACCTGGTCTCCTATCTCACCATCCGCACCTGGTCTCCTATCTCACCATGTGTTCTGTCTGTAACACTCCCCAACACGCTGCCGAGTTCTAACTACAATTTTCTGGAAACAAAACAGAGAGATGAGGGGACAAGAGATCTAGGGACAGAGTGAGAGAGAAAGAGGGTGAGAATCTTGAAGGGAGACTAAGGGAAAGAGAGGATGAGAGAGAGTGCAAAATTGAAGGAGACGCTGAGAGAAAGAGAGGGTGAAAGACATAAACAGAGATAGAGAGAGAGGCTAAGAGACAGTGAGAGAATGAGAAGGAGAGAGACAGAAAGAGAAGAGGGCGAGAGAGGGGGAGAGAGAGGGTGAGAGACTCAGAAGGAATGAGAGGGCGAGAGACCCAGAGAGAATGAGACGCAGAGAGAATGAGAGGGAGAGAGACCCAGAGAGAATGAGAGGGTGAGAGACGCAGAGCGAACGAAAGGGCGAGAGACGCAGAGCGAACGAGACGGCGAGAGACGCAGAGCGAACGAGACGGCGAGAGACGCAGAGCGAACGAGACGGCGAGAGATGCAGAGGGAACGAGAGGGCGAGAGACGCAGAAGGAACGAGAGGACGAGAGACGCAGAGCGAACGAGAGGACGAGAGACGCAGAGGGTACGAGAGGGCGAGAGACGCAGAGGGTACGAGAGGGCAAGAGACGCAGAGCGAACGAGAGGGCGAGAGACCCAGAGCGAACGAGAGGGCGAGAGACGCAGAGCGAACGAGAGGGCGAGAGACGCAGAGCGGACGAGAGGGCGAGAGACGCAGAGCGAACGAGAGGACGAGAGACGCAGAGGGAACGAGAGGGCGAGAGACGCCGAAAGAATGAGACGCAGAGCAAACGAGAGGGCGAGAGACGCAGCGCGAACGAGAGGGCAAGAGACGCAGCACGTATGAGAGGGCGAGAGACGCAGAGCGTACGAGAGGGCGAGAGACGCAGAGCGTACGAGAGGGCGAGAGACGCAGAGCGCACGAGATGGCGAGAGACGCAGAGCGAACGAGAGGGCGAGAGACACAGAGGGGGCGAGAGGGCAAGAGACGCCGAAAGAATGAGACGCAGAGCGAACGAGAGGGTGAGAGGGCGAGAGACGCAGAGGGGGCGAGAGACGCAGAGGGAACGAGAGGGCGAGAGACCGAGAGGGCGAGAGACACAGAGGGAACGAGAGGACGAGAGACGCTGAGTGAACGAGAGGGCGAGAGACGCCGAAAGAATGAGACGCAGAGCAAACGCGAGGGCGAGAGACGCAGAGCAAACGCGAGGGCGAGAGACGCAGCGCGAACGAGAGGGCGAGAGACGCAGCGCGAACGAGAGGGCGAGAGACGCAGCGCGAACGAGAGGGCGAGAGACGCAGAGCGTACGAGAGGGCGAGAGACGCAAAGCGTACGAGAGGGCGAGAGACGCAGAGCGTACGAGAGGGCGAGAGACGCAGAGCGCACGAGATGGCGAGAGACGCAGAGCGAACGAGAGGGTGAGAGACACAGAGGGGGCGAGAGGGCAAGAGACACCGAAAGAATGAGACGCAGAGCGAACAAGAGGGCGAGAGACGCAGAGCGAACGAGAGGGCGAGAGACGCAGAGGGGGCGAGAGACACAGAGGGAACGAGAGGGCGAGAGACGCAGAGGGAACGAGAGGGCGAAAGACGCAGAGGGAACGAGAGGGCGAGAGACGCAGAGCGAACGAGAGGGCGAGAGACGCAGAGGGAACGAGAGGGCGAGAGACGCAGAGTGAACGAGAGGGCGAGAGACAGAGCGAACGAGAGGGCGAGAGACGCAGAGATAATGAGATGCAGATCGAACGAGAGGGCGAGAGACGCAGAGCGAACGAGAGGACGAGAGACGCAGAGGGAACGAGAGGACGAGAGACGCAGAGGGAACGAGAGGGCGAGAGACGCAGAGCGAATGAGAGGGCGAGAGACGCAGAGGGAACGAGAGGGCGAGAGACGCAGAGGGAACGAGAGGACGAGACACAGTGAGAACTAGGCTGATCATCGCTCTTCCCTTTACAATGTAAACAGTGGAAATAACAGTATTAGAGTTAGAGAAGAGAGAGAGAGGGAGGGAGGGAGAGAGAGATGGTAGAGAGAGAGAGAGACATATGGTATAGAGAGAGATGGAAAGGTGGAGGTATAAAGGAAAAGAGGAAGGGAAGGGTGAGTAGCGATGTTAGAGAAAGTAAGAGATGTTTGAGAAAGAGAGAGAGAGAGGGGGAGAGACGTGAGAGAAAGCGGGAAGGAGACAGAGAGAAGAAGAGAGAGGAAGAGAGACACATTAGAGAGACTGAGAGAGAGACACGGTGGAGAGAGGAGGGGAGAGAGACAGACGTTTACTAGACAGAGGGAGAGAGAGAGAGAGAGAGATGTTAGAGAGACACAGGGAGAGCGAGATGGAGAGGGAGGGAGTGAGTGAGGGAGGGGACGGTCGTGCAGATGTAGCCCGGGGCTGTGTGATGTCTTACAGAAGAGCTGTGCGCTGTTTAAAGAGAGCGGCTCTTTATTTGGGCTCGTCCTGCGGCTCATTGGGATTCGGGTGGTGTTCGGGGAGCAGAGGCTTTCTGGCTGTTTGTCATGGGGTGAAGTCTCTTCCTGTAATGATGCATAATGACCCCCTGTGTGTGTGTGTGTGTCTGTGTGTGTGTGAGAGGCCTCTATAATAAATAGTATCTGATTTTGTTCCCAAAAAATAAGCACAATATTGTTGCTTTCAGATCGAAAACATCGTAAACATCATTTATTTTACACTGTTTACAGCAAAACACTCGCTGCCCTTTACATCAATGTGCATTTCACAAGAAAAGACTTGTGAGTTCACCAGGTAATCACCAGAGGGGAACCCTCAGGGTCTTCAGAGAACGTCTGATGATTTCTGGGAAATAAATACAGTCCTTGTCAACTAACCCCCACTGGAATGTGGTGGGCACATAGCACTTGGTCAACAACAGTTTGGGCTTTATGCACTGCACATCGGCCTCTAGGGGCCACATGACCTAAGAATCATTAGTGGAGTATCGCCACCTGGTGGATAACACCATGTAGCATGTTTTGGAACGTAAAGGTTCAAACAAAATTTCGTATGCCAAATCACCTCCACTTTCTTCGGCCGTGCACCAAATTCCATGAAATTCTCTCAATGGAGAACATATCCAGGTTCTCTGCAATATGCAGGTAGATGTAGACTAGCAAACTCTGCCATTGGTCAGGCCTTCAGGATCTGGACTGACATATCCATTAATTACCAACGTAATTCAGGAAAGGGAATTAACCAATCACGGCGCAGTTTGAGTGAGAACTTCCCTCTAGGTCTTTTTTAGGTTCCAGATAGGTCGCAGACTTTGAATATAAGCAGGAGGTCTCTACTGAAGGAGTCGCTGTAGAAATGCAACACAGCTCATGTGTTACGAGCTGTACACTTGACGTTTTGTCCAAATGTGGGCTCACTAACGATGCCAAAAAGTGACTTATGGCCAATTGGGGGCTTCTAAAACTGTTTCTAAAACTGTGTTAATAATGTTACCCTGACACTATACTGAGTGTGCATGTTGCAGGACCAATTATACACCTGTAGGGGGCGGGGTTAGGGACAGTGGTGATTGCCCTGGTGGAAGATCAAGAAGGGCACTGCGGGCAAAAAACTGAGCAGGGTTGTGATCTGGTGTGTTGGTTGGTGTTGTGGTTGTGAAGGGGTGTTCCCATTGGCTGCCCCCTGCCCCACCCCCCAGTAACAGGGCTCATATTGCTTTATTATTGTAAATCAAGTCTTGTCTTTGGTATATCCCTATGCGATACAGAACTATGCCCTGCCCGTGGAGCCGTTTCGGGTTATGATGTGCACCTTTTTATGGCACTGCAACTAGGGGACGGCCATCACTCTGGCCTTGTGGATCGATAAAATGTGTTCTATTAGGAACCATTGGGCTTCATTAGCGAGCATATGCTGCTCTGTAGAGCAGCACTAACTATGGAATTAATGGCCTGGGTGGGCCAATTAAATTTGGGCCCTTTATAGTTGCGCTGATTGCCATATTTAGGGGCTGAATTTCAATGAATGCCTCCCAAACATTCCCCGCGTCTCAGGGGAGTGTGTGCATGTGTGTGTGTGGTAGGCCTCGGTCGCTTCGCTTGCAGGAGGAAACGCGTACCGTGTGTGCGTGTTTATACGCGAGACTCCAGCAACATAATTGCTGTTCATAAATTACCCTGGAGAATTACCCTTTTAACCCACCTGCACTTTATTATGGTAATAACGATAGGTTCCAAAAGAGAAACATCTTTATCCGAGTGCTTCCACTGTGGGAACTTGCCGACCCCGGTGTTACAGTAATACACACAACAGCAAGGTCAAAACAATTCCTACATCAACCCTCCTAGCTGCCCCACAGCCAACGTACCCGCAAACCCTTCATTATCAAACGTTCTAATTAATTCCGACCCGAGTGGAGAGGTGGTAGGTTCCCAACTGTCCAACTGGTTTAAATCGGATGGGGGGAAGAAACGAGGAGAATAGCCAGGTTTCCCAAAGTGTGGGCTGCGGCCCCCTGATGGACCCTGAAGGTGCACATGGGCTGTTTTCAATAAGTGAGTACTACATCACCCATTGGCTTGAGTGTGTGTGAATGGATGTCTGTCTCTGTGTTGCCCTGTGATAGGTTGGCCTCTGTCCTTGGGCTTTGCTCCAGCAATAAAAGGAAGCCATGTGATTGACCAGGTGAAGTGACTAACATTGACTATCAAGTTATTTCCTAATGGTGACACCTCTCATGGGGGAGGGATATACTAGGCAGCAAGTGAACTCTCAGTTCTTGAAGTTGATGTGCTGGAAGCAAGCCGCTTTGACGAGAGCATCTCCAGAACAGCAGGACTTGTAGAGTGTTCCAGGTCTGCAGTAGTTAGTACCTACCAAGGAAGGACAATTGGTGAGTCAGGGACAGGGTCATGGGCACCCAAGGCTCACTGACGCATTTGGGGAGTGGTGTGAACCCAAAGAGAAGCTTCTGTTGCATCTGGCTCTGATAGACTATTGAATAGGGGACGAAGTTAGGGGTGCCATCTGCTTACAGACCCACCTTGTCTACGCACTTCAGTAGAGCCAAGAATGAATGGAAGCAATGGATCCATCAGATCAAGGCTGTAGCACTGCTGGCTTGTGGGGTGGGAGAACGGCACATATGCTAGAGAAACATGTGGTAGAACATGGCTGGTGGAGGTGATCCCCGGCCTAATGGGATTAATTAATTGATTTAGCACCCTGCTGCATTTTGGGGGAGGATGTGCCAGTCCAGACTGCAGTAAGAACTTGGTGGAAAAGAATTTTCAGGGCTGAAACTGGAGCTGGAGCTTCCCAACCATTTTTTCAAATGAGATACAGGGGTCTCCCAGGAACCAAGAGTGGCATGGGAACTCAATACTTACTCAATACAGCAGTTAAGGCAATGGTTGAAACTCTTGGATCCAATGGCGTTGGACATTTTCAGATCTACAGGCAGCAACTGACAGTGAGTCAAACAAGAATTGAGACAGTAATTTACAGCACTCGGATCCAAAGACCAGCAACGTGCCCTTGTGGGCCCCATATGAGTTTTATGATGATCTAAAGAACTGCCCATTATTGCTTTTTGGTCAGTTGTCCCATTAGACCATGTGATGACGTCCACAAAAAACTGAAAGTCCTCCAAAAACCTGGTTGTGTTTAGAGTACGTCTTAGTGGGACCCATACAAGTCCATTCAAAAAGCCCATGGTGGGATGGTCCTCATGGATTTACCGAGCTTGCCCAGTGGGAGCGCAAGTTGGGACCCACATGGACATGTGGGCTGGGAAGGTAATGGGCAGTCCTCCGCTGTGCTGGGGGATGTCACGGGGGCCATCTGTGGTTCTGTTCCCTATAGAACCGCAGTGGAACATTGTTGCTCACCCAGCAAACGTCAACATAGAAAGTATGGAGTGGTTTCACTGTACACATACTTCTACTTAAGCACATGGAGCTGAGGAAATGGATCTAGAAGCTGCTCTCCTCAGTGGAAGACGGAAAACGAAGGAACAGGAAGATGGGCAAGAGGGCCGGTGCGCGCACAGGAAGATTTTTTTTCTTCTTAACATCAAAACAGACTAGTCAGCCATTTAGCAGCGAGGCAGAATAAAACCGACTTTGAACCTTGTCTGCTTGTATCCTCTCTAATCTCTAGCCTGGCTTTGATAGTAAGGCCCAGATACTGCTTTACGTCTATGTGGCTGGTGCTGCTCCTCAGGATTAGATGTGAGGGTGTCTTCCGCAGAGCTTTTCCCCCTTTTTAATGAATTTGATGCAGCTCTAGGAAGGCTTTCCTGTGAGAAAAAATAGAGCAGTGGGGAGGGAGGGCAGCACTGACATGGGAGATATGAGGGGAGGAAAAGAATGGAGAGCATAGAGGCAGACAAAGCTCTAACCGAAACTGCCTGGAGTCATCAGGGCTAGTGGAATATATCTGCCACCCAATAAAAACATAGACTTTCCATTTCCAGTCTCATAAATTGTACACACATCCATAGTTTTCAATGATCCCTCCCTTTTAACAGGATTTAGAGGTTGTAAGAGAAATTTGTAAACCATAAACGGTGCATGTCAACATGCTAATGCAACATGGTTCCCGTTCTCATGGTTGTTTAAATTTACACCACACTCTTCTTCACGGTAATGCTGCACTTATTTCTGTGATTACCCATTTTGAGGAATTTGCCACATTTATTTTGTGTAGTCATTCCACACCCATTTCCACGGGTTAATATAGTGGTTATAAGTTAGGTTAGTTATAGTTAAGCTACATTAGAGTTGCATAATGGAAATGAGAGATACTATCACCACCATGTTTCACAGCAGGTTCTTATCCTGGAATGCAGCACTTTCCTTTCTCCAAGCATTACATTTCTCATCCAAAGCGAAATGCTAGATTTTTGTCTTATCTGTCTAAAGTACATTTCCATTGGCCTTTAGGCTTGTCCAGGTAAACTACAGCTGAAATGTTCTTAGTGGAGAGCAGTGGCTTTCGCCTTTGTGCCATGCACAACACTGTTGTCAAGTGTTCTCCTGATGGTGGTCTCATGAACACTAACATTACCTAATGTGAGACTTGTCTTAATGCCTTAAGTTGCTTAGAACTTACTTTGGGTTCCTTTGTAACGTCACAGACTATGAAACGACTTGCTCTTGGAGTGATGTTTGTTGGTCAAGCACTCCTGAGGAGATTAACAAATGTCTTGAATTTCCTCTGTACATTCTCTGTGTGACAGTTGATTGGTGGAGTCCAAACTCTAGAGATGTTTTATTAAATCATCAAAAGCTATTTTCTACGGTATTCAGACATTTCATTTGTTTGTGCCATGACACACTTTCACAAATTGCGTTGAATATTATTTTTGTCTCATTTTTAACTTGGTTTTCTTCATCTGATTTAAGACACGGAGTGAAAATCTGACTATTAACATAGAAACTCTAAATGGTTTACAAACATTTAAGCACCACTGTATCTGCAGCTAGGCGAAGCACGACGACATGTTACTTCAAAACATTTTGCTGTAAATGTGTGGACAAAATAGCCAAACTTGTGTACAGGGGAGATTGTCCTGCGATGTTCATAGCATTCACTGAACAAAACCAAGACGAATAAGAATGGAGTTTAGATCACAGGATGGAGTAAAGTTAAAACCGCAGGGAGAAGGAGGTCGTCTCACTGTGAATGTACACCAATCAGCCATAACATTAAGATGACCTGCCTAATAGTGAGTAGGTCCCTCTCATGATCAGCCATAACATTAAGACCACCTGCCTAAAACAGCTCTGTTTGAACATGCCACAAGTGTTGCCATTTTGGAGATCTGGAAGCTCCTGCTTTCCAGCACATTAGTGGCAAGAACTAACTGTTCCACCTTAATGAAATAACTAGATCTTCACTTCACATGGCAGTGGTCTTAATGCTATGATCAGTGTATTTATTTTCTTGTACCAATTAGGTTTTGAAACATCAAGGTGTCAAAAACTCATTAAAAGTGCTAAATCCTGTAACAACCACCACATTTCCTCCAAACCGCCTTTCTATCATCTCCTCATCTGCTTTTATGTTGGGTCAGGTGGAGGTCTATGTGGTTTGACAGGTATGTTTCTTTAATCAACACATACAGACAAAGGTCAGCCCTGAGTTTGTGTACATCAGCAAAATACAAACACTTATGCAAAAGGTACATACATTTAAATATACAGATCCTTTTAAACTGCTTCTATATTTTACTACCGTGTAGTTGAGTCATTCCCAGTGATCAGAGAGAAGCCCTGTGTTTTTGAGGTCTCAGGTAACCATCGATACAGTGTAGCAAAAGAAACATGGACCCACTTTTATAGCTAATTACTGTTCTTAATTAAGTTGAGAAATACCTTAAACATTAAAGTTAGCTAGCTCTAATATAAAAACTGCATCAATTGAAGGGGTGTGTCCATAGCATAAGCCCGACCCCATCTCCACCAAAGTCATCACCGTTGCACTTATAATTGTTTAATAATGTTTTTCAGCTATTAATAATCTATAATTAATACATTATCATTAACCGTGCACAAACTCTGTCTTATTGTAAAGTGGTTCCGAAAAAGCAAATGTCTACTGTGAATGTAACAGGCCTTATGCTTTTGAGTCAAAAAAAGTTGTCTGTGATCCATATATTGTTATGGAAATGTGGCAATTCCCACCGCTAAACTTCTATTTAAAGGAATTCTCCAGTAATTGGCAATTGAATCGTTATCTGCCACCAACTAGCAACTGCCCATTGACTTCCGTTCAAAGCTATTTTCAGTTTAATTTGTTTTTTGTTCTTTTCTAAATATGTAGAAACACATGGTGTTATCAATTGTCCATTTCGAGACAGATTAATCAATTAAGCAATTAATTATACGATAACGTCTAATAATGCTGGAGTATTTCTTTAACAGCTTCGCCGTAGTCCCTGCAAGGCCCACTGAAAATATCCACTTCAATTTTGGTTTGGTACACATCTGCTCCTTCACCTATACATCATATTAGGTCACACTCCTGAATTTTTAAAGAATGGTTCAGTCAGTGTATCGATGGGCAATGGAGGTCAACCTAGCACGTCCTACTCACAGAATGAATATAACGACTCAATACCTCCACTCAATAAGCCGAGGCTAGCGATTCTCACTGCGCTTCATGCAAACAGGCCCTCACATTCTTCATCTGGAGGAGATGCCAGTCAGATTTTGTTCGACTGAGCCATGCTTTGTGCACCCAGGCCACACTTTCAGCATGCGTTTGTACAAACGTCAGCGGCTACGTGGGACTGCACATTAGCCTATGGTAGCTAATGGGGCAAAAAGTCTAGAAAGGAATTGACATTGTTGAGATCATGTCGTGCTAATCAATGGATAGCTTCAATCAACTGCAGCATTAGGATATGTTCCAGTTTCGTAGCGATGAAAAGGAATTTGTAAGGTTTAATAAAACCTGTAAGTTGTTTACACATTCCAAGAAGCTGGTCACGAAAACACATGCGAGAAGTGATGAAGGAAATAATGTGATACTGTGTACACGACATGGATTTCTTCCAGGAAGAACTAAATTGATCTAAGTCATTTGAGCTGCGCATGCTCGTCTATTTCTCCTCATTAGCTAGCTCAACTAGCTTCTTCTACTTTGTGTCTCTGGTTGTTGAAAACAGCAATTCATCTCTCTTTCTTTACAAGGTTGCAGTACAAGGAATTAGAAACCGCAAATAGGTGTTTCTGCTAAAGCCAAATCTGTTGGGGTCAATGTAGAGTGCGGAACTTCTGTTGTAGCCATTCTTGTTAATGTTGCCACCCTCATCGCCACACTGACGGTACTTCTTGTGCTGCAAGATTCGGACTCGTCGACGTTTCCAGATATCTAGCATGCTTTGGTGTGCGATGTCTCCAACTCTTTTCGATTGTGTTTTTGAATAGTTCATATCCAGCGATCGAAAAATAATTCCTGAGAACTGAAGTAAAGACCGATTTGCCTCTGACCTAACATTTTTATGTGATTTCCAAAATTTGTTGGCAAGTGGAAAATCTGGGCTAAAATTTAGTATGAGTTTTTGATGCTAGATTGCAATGCTAACAAGTGCAGGCTCCCCTGAAACCCTCCCTAACCTCCTCTGGCCTTGCGTTTCTGTTTCATTGAATATTTCTATCTATATCCAAGTCAGAGCTGAAAGCATGGTTGGATTGAACTATGTGCTTGGGAAAAAAACAAAAAAATCATGTCCATTGGGATTGGTTAATTATTTAAAATAAGTTGTAGAGTTACTGTTATTCGAAGACGTTTGTAACCATATTAGCCCACTAGCCTACTCCTGCATTACTTTCCCGTCTTAGATCAACAAGAGTTCAGACTTCTGATTGGTTGACCAGACACTGCAAAACACACTTCTAGAAGTCATGGCTCCTGCTTGAAAGCTAGATAATAGATTATTTACCCTATACATAACAGCCACTACTAGCTTGCTATAAATCTTTTCATGTGGAAAACTATGATTGCCCTCCACCCAGATTTGTAATCAAAGCTGCTGTCCCAAGATGCTACAAAGACACTTGGTGAACCCTGGCAGTGCCTGTGGCATTAGCTAGACCAGCAGCCAGGAGGTCAAGGGGGTTGCCATCTCTCTTGCCCCTTGTTTGTGAATGATCAAAATTCTCACCATCACTTTCCAAAAAGCACTTTTCCTAGAAGAGAGTTGCCTACACTCGACTAAGGCAACAGTAGAGAAAGTGTGTTAATTAGTGCTCAACATTTAGAGAGAAAAACACTACTTTGAAAGATAGTTCATCACAAAGGGTGTGTGTGTTGGTTGGTGGGTGTAAGGGTGCTCCCATTGGAGAAGGGTCCGGTTGCAGTCAATGTAAGGTGTGGAGGTCCAAGGTAGGGATAGTAATAAACTTTCTGAAGTTGCAATATCAAATGCAAATCGTACGGTAGATATGGAATATGGGTTGAAATGTGTCTTATCATCAAATTCACATTTCCTGAGAAACTTGGGGAAGCTTCATCATTAATCTTCACCATAACCTACAGGTCCTCACATGTACTGTAATTTGTCAGGTACCATGATATCCTATAAAATGACCACTTTCCTCAATATTACTAAAGAGGTTGGTCAGCGAGTTTCACTTCACAGAAAAACTGTGTGGAGCTTTTTAAGCACATAAATTGAGCATTATAAACTATAAAAGAATATGTTCTTTATTATTACTAATGTTACTAATTACTATTAGTTACTATTACAAATAAATTCTTATTTTTCAACCATTTTTCACAGAGGTTACGTTTTTCCACCTACTGGGGAGCTCCACACATTACTGCCAGGTCCCATTTGGTCTATCGCCCCACACAAAATCAAATAAAACCAATGCTCATCTACAAAGGAACATTAACTGCAATGTCCTGCAGGTCGTTTGTGGATTTGGCATCGATGAACAATTCCATGTGTATCTGGTTTCAGTCACAACATAATGTTGATTACAGACGTCCTAATGAAATAGTGACCTTTAAAAACGTTGAAAAGTGGCATGTTCTGCCCATCTGAAGCTGCAGAGATGGTGTAATCCATGTAGAGGACCGTTGGTGGTGGTGGTGGTGGATCATTCTGGATTTGAGTTCAATCTCACAGGGTTCTTGAGTGAGTAAGAGGAGGGGCAGGATGAGGAGTCAGGGATAGACACGGTCTTCAGCCCCATCTTCTGCAACGACGACTCATCCGTGACAGAGATGGAGCGGGAGAAGGCGGGGCGCGGTGGAGCCGAGTCTGAGGGGGTGGGTGAGGTGGGGTGGGGATTGGAGGGAAATATTAAAGAGAAGACAGAAAAAAGTGTGACTCATTTCAAATCGACAACATGGCTCAACCTCATTTTTTAATAAGAGTAAATGGAACCAGACGTCCCCAACACATAGCAATTTGATTGACTGTCCACCAACAGTGAAGTTCCACATTTTCCTGAGTGTTTATATGGAATGCTGATGGTGGTCAACAGTGGGTGCTGGAAACAAAAATAATAAAGTTGGAAGGCAGATAAAAAGGATGCAGATGTATGGATAAACACCCATCATTATGCCTAGGGTGCTGTTCAGCATCTCCACTACACCTGATGTACTTTGACTCGAGATCCGGTTAAAAACAGGGAGAACATGCAAAATCCGTGTAGTAAGGTATGAGAATGGAACCCAGGACCTTCTTACTGTGGGGGCAACAGAATTACATTCCATGCCACCCGAAATCGAACAATATTACAAATATTTCAAGCCAATGTTTAGAATATTTAGTTTTCTCATTTTCAAGCTGAAATTATACATATAAATTATATGCAAGGATATATTTGTCTAATCCATATCTATTTCTGTAAAAAAATTGCCTACAAATCCAACACTGGTTCCTACGGAACTATTTTGCCTCACAGCACCTATCTATGTAACCCTCCACCAGAAAAGATTCTAGACCAAAATTCTCATTTCTCCAGCATCAGGCAGCGTTTCCATCACCATTTCCTGTCTGTAATAGAGCGATTAGAGGAACCAGATGTCTGGTTCCAGTCTCTACCACAGTTCTGACGCCAACCCTGCTCTTAATTATGCATAACAAAGCATTTTCACGAATAAGGGCCCATGTGAAACGGGCTGCATTTCTTGGTATAATTCCGAGGAGGTGGGTGGTCGCAGTTGCACCGCTCAGCCTGAGGGGGTGCTAGTGGGCTGAGTCAAAGTAGAGTGTGGGGCTGGAAGGGAGCATGGCAGTTTTCATCATGAGTTCAAAGTGGCAGAGCGTCACTGACCGCACTGTAATTGCTGTCAGCGATATCATTAGCACCGCGCACCGTTGCACTTTCACTAACAGAGGGGGTGGGAGGCAGGAAGGCCCTGCACATGGGCACACATGTCATTAGCCTGGCGTAGTGTAGGAGGATGATTTATGCAGCTTGTGTGAGGGACGGGAGCGAAGCTGCTGCCGTGGCATCACACCACATGAAGCTGTGCGGTTATGCACAGTGTCGTGTCCACACTGCGCCCCTAACAGACTTGCCTATGGGGTTTCTGACATCGGGAATGTTTATCTGAAATCAAACCTCCATGTCTGAGACCAGACATAACATTAGAACCACCTTCTCAATGCTTTTGGGACCCACTTTGTATCTTCGAGATTGGACCACATCCCCCTCATGCACTAGAGAGCCTCGGGAACCCATTCTCCCTGGTCTATCCTTGGATCACTTTTGATAAGCGTTAACTACTACTGGAAACACTCCACAAGATCCTTTCACCCCTGCATCAACTGACAAGAACCGACCGTTCACCTAATGTCCCATGAGCATGAGGGGGACACAATGTTAGGCAAGTGGTGCTAATGTAAGCGTGTAAGCTTTGTAGCGACATTAGCCTCTCTGGTTGATCGGCTCAAAAATTTGTCCTGCAAAATTCTACCCCCACAGTCTTCCCTTCAGGTTTATCCCTTTCTCAGATTCTCCTCTCCTCTTCATCCCTCTGTCACTGCTGCTCTCAATCATTTTCCCTCCCTCCCTCCCTCCAGCCGGATCTCTTTGCTCTCGTGTTGAGACGTTTGACAGGTTACCTGAGTCGGTCCTGTCGCTCTTCAGCTTGCTGTTGGTCTCCTGCTGCAGCTTCCTCTCAAACTCTCTCACTTCCTCCAGACTCATCCCTGCCAAGATAGCAGCCATGCGGGGCATTAGCCATACACACAGAAAACACACGCCGCTTTGAATTTGCTTGATGCAAATATGTGCATTGGCAGAACCGGGCAGAATAACTTGAAAAGGAATTAACTCGACGGCTGAATACTGAGCGAACTGGCTTGAACGCAGTCAGTCGCTGTTCGGCTAATACATCCCCATATAAGGCCCATGGGGAAACCTCTACCATCGTCATTTTTACTAAATTCATGCTGTTGCTCACAGTTACTGGTGGTTTCTTTCATTCTGACATCTGAAAAAAGTGCAATGTCACATTGAACCACGAGTGCATGCATCAAATGTAGCAGCTGGCTGCCCCTGCCATCCCTACACCAGGCTACATATTAGGAATGCATGAAAGCGCTAAACATGAGAGTATCCCAACTGTGTGGGCGACTAGACTAAGACTGTAACAGCCATTCCTCACAGTTACTGCTGTTTTCTGTTTTTCTGAAACCAGAAAAAGGTGCGATGTCACACTGAACCTCAAACAAATGACTCATATTCATATTTTGGTTTATCTCTAAAAGCAGTGCCATAAGAGTTCTGGATAGTGGCCAGATTTCTTGAGGGGGCATAGGTCACTAACATGTAGGGCTCAACAATGTATCAATTAAATCTAATTAAATTACTAAAAGAGTTGGCAACAAATTTCATAATTGATTCGTTGTCGCGCGACGTGGAGACGTTTGATTATTACAAAAAATTAAAAAACTTGAACACTCTGCCTCTCTCGCGCACTGATGCTAGCACCTCACAGACAGGGCGGTGCGATCCAAGGTGTGTGAGCGTTTCACACTAAATAAACAGAAAGTGTGTTAACTGCAAAATATGATGAGGGTAAGGGTAAGGGAACAGCAGGGTACGTCACTACAGAACCTACTTCTGTTCCGTTTTGAAGTGAGGAACGTAATGTTGGTGCTGGTGTTTACTGGTTATCCAGCTTCAGAAGAACAACTAGTTAGCGTTAGCTCGTTAATAACTGCTGTGAGTAGTAAAGCAGGGTTGCTATAGTTACTTTGCACTTTGCATCGCAAGACTAAAGACCCGTTTTTATCAGCTCGCCTTTTTTTCAATCTGTTGTCATGTATAGCTACACTGCAAAAAAGGCTTTTCTTACTTAGTAATTTTGTTTCGTTTCCAGTCCAAATATCTAAAACATCTTAAATCTAGATTACTAGACAAGAAAAATTGCATGCGAAAATTAATTGATGCTTAAAACTTCTGATTGAGATTATTGCATTAAAATTATTTTTCTTACCCCATTGGCAGATGATTTTGTTTGTTTTAAACCATCACTTAATTTTGAGGTGTTTTTTCAGAAAACAAGAATTTCTTATGCTATTTCAACTGTGTCTAGTAAATGTGTCTTGATTTAAGATTTTTAAAAAACATTTAGACTGAAAACAGGACAAAATTAATTCAATTAAATTTTAATCTTAAGCCGTGTTTAAATGTGGAGTATAATTGAACTATATTTTAAAAGCTCAAGGAACAAGATGTTTGTGCACTTTCTAAAGATTTTAGTTCTTTTTTTGAATAAAGAGTTAGAAATGAATGTTTTTCTTGTTTTTTGTTTTTTATCTGATTCATTGATTAATCTGAAAAATAATCCACAGATTAATCGATTATTTAAATAATCGTTAGTTGCAGCCGCACTAACGTGAGGAACATCTTGCTAGCTAGACATTCTCATGGAACAATTTGTGTTGCCTCACATAGCAATACCACCAGCAACCCCTAAATGGCAACATAGCATCAGGCTGCCACTGCAATCCCTACACCAGGTTACAAATGAGGAAATTACAAAAGGCCTTATCCATGTAATCTGAGCAACTAGACTAAATTTGTCCAAAAAGGGGCGGTACAAAAGTTACTGGTCTTTTTGTTCCAAAACACACAGTTTGACACAAAAAACTGTGGGGTCAGGTTGAACCTCAAGGACATGCATCTGCATATTTTGTTTATATGCCTTTATCTCCAAAAGCATTTGAGGAAAGCATGGAAGGCCTTAACATAAAGTATCCAAGTTATCTGGGCAACTAGATAAAAGTTGGGCAAAGTTCCTCGCAACAACCATTACTCACAGTTTACTGGTGTTTTCAGAAACTGGTGTGATGTCACACCGAATCTTATCTGCATTGATGTCCAAGGGTTTATATTTTGGTTTTATGCATTTATCTCTAAAATCGATGCCACAATAGTTGAGGATAGTGTCCTTATCTCTTGAGGGGGTGGAGGTAGCTAAGGTGACCGATGAAATGGTAAAATGAACAACTTGACAACTAGACATCGTCACATTGCACTGAAGAATTTGTAGTAATACCAACAGTAACCAGTTGGCTGCACCTGCCTTCCTGCACTGGGTGACACTGGGCACAAAAGCATTAACACCAACACTGACTTGATTTTGATATTCAGAGGTGGGGCAAACTGTCTAGAGCACAGATCTCAACTTAAGTCCTTGAGGGCCAGTGTCCAGCACAGTTTGCCAATCTCCCTGTGCTGGACACTGAGCCTCCAGGACTGGAGTTTGAAACCAATGTTCTAGAGCGTAACACTCTGGTAGAAAGAGAGAAACATTTCTTCCCTTTTCTTCTTTGGTGTTGCCCTACCGGTCTAAGAAACAGACCACCCTTGGTTGTTGTAGCATCAAAAGATTAGCCTCATACTCACCATGCCACTCGTCTGTCCATGCCACTGCCTGTCTATGTCCCACCAGCAGGATGTCCCGAATGTTCTGTGAGGAGCCATCAAAAGCACAACTAGTTTGCTAATTATTGTATATGTAGCTACTCAAGCATGCTAGGATACAGAAATACACTTAGCCAGTTAATCACAAAGTTGAATTAGCACATACTTGTATGGACAGTTTTGGGAAATGTGATATACGTAAAGCCACCACATCACTGAAAATTTGGTTAACGAGTGGATGTGTGATGTGGTAAACAGTTGACGGTAGTTGGTTTTTTGACTAGCGGTTATGCTAACAATGCAGTAGTTCCTCCAGAGAAGCCAGGGGCTAGATATTTATGGCTTGGGCTTCATTAATCAACCACCCGGACCCAACCCAAACTGCCAACCCTGTCATTTCTCACTCTAGTTTAAGCGTTTACAAGTTGGATTGAGGGTCTGAAGGTCCTGGCATTTGCCTAGTCCTTACAAGTTGGATTGGGGGTCTGGAGGTACTGGCATTTGCCTGGTCTTTGCTATCTCAGGTACAAGAGATGGAAGGAGAAAACAAATGTGAAAAACTATCATATAACTTTTATTTGGAGGTGTGTTTGAAGAATGTTTTGAGGGGGCTACTGCCCAAATAAAGGTAGCCAAACAATACCGCTGGTGGAGACCACGGCCCAGATCACGTTTTCTGCAATATGCTGCTCAAGTCAGTTAGCCTGTTTGTCACTGGTCAATGGTCTTGTGGAGCAGCCTTGACCACGCCCACATTACAAGCAACTAAAAGTTCAAAAGTCCAGGGTAACTGTGTGGTGATGCAAGGGTCGACCCATAACTCGGGGGTCCAGCAGCTTGCTCTGCAAGTTGTTCAGGTTTGGTTAAGCTTACAAGAAACCATGGGTTTGTTGGTTTGGGCCCTAGATCCCTTCTCCAGGTGGATTAAAAAGAAATTCAGTTAGCCCAGAGTGAAAAATGACATGGCTGGTGGGTCTGGCTGGGTTTGTGTGGTGGATTAATGAACAGTCATTCGGGTCGGACCATCAGGGTAGCAAGAGAAGGTGCAGGTATTAGACCCACACATCACTACAATGCAGCTCAAGGCCCAAGTTCCAAATCATGACCCCAGTGCTAAAAGTGATCTGATAATGCACTCATGTTTGAAAATGCTACTTGAGTGATATTCTGTCCCAGTCCCTGAGACCCCCTGAGGGACACCACCACAAATGCGCATCATGGGGCTGCTCCACAGTGGGGACCATTGCTGAAACTGTGGACAGGAGGATTGTGGGTAGTGTTGTTTGTGGTTTGGAGTGCCACCTTGTGGATGAACTCCTCCGTCCTGCCCTGGAAGCCGTAAACCTCGAAGCTGCACTCCACTCTCTTATAGGAGCACATGATGGGCCTGCTGCTGTTCTTCCAGCCGTCCACCAGGGGGCCTCGGCCCGTCCTCTGCGACACCCAGCTGCTCAGGTCCTGCAGGGTTAAACAGTTACATATTGCCTGCTGTGTGTGCAGAACATGGTGTGTGTGTGTGAGAGAGAGAGAGGGAGAGAGATTACATTCTGTGCTGCGAGTGCATCTTCGTGAGATTGTGATCCCGCTGATAGTACATTTCTTGCCTAATCTTGTGTGTGTGCGCGCGCGCGCAGGTGTAGTTTACTACCTCATTTGAGTGTTTGCCCTTTAGATCTCTTCCCAGCGACAGCACCAAAAGCAGCTGGACTTTCTCAAGAGATTATAACAGATTTAACTGATGCGTGTGTGCGTGCGTACCTCTGTTTTTTTGTAGTGTTTGTCAGGAATTGGATCACTCAGTATGTCCAAGAAGCAGACGTTGTTTCTGGGAGTAGGGCCGTCTCCAAACACCTACACACACACATACACACACACACACACCATTTAATGTCCCAAGAAGGGAAATGCACCACTTCATTTTTGTCATTGTAGGAGGTGAAGCAGGAGGTATTTGGGAGGTTGTAACCCTCTGGGGTTTCTGGATAACGCAGAACTGCTGAACCAGCTGGGATGGAGTCAGGTGGGGGTTGGTGTATGTGTGTGGTTGTAATGGACAAACAAACAGAGACAAAAGAGAGAGGAGCATGAAAAATATTTGTCCTGATTTGATTTCTGATGTTTGCTTCTTTAGCTTTAGCACTGGAGCTACGAGGCTAATGTAGCTAATGTACAGTATAATATACAGTATACACATTACACCTATACATATTATTATTATTATTATTATTCCATCCATCCATCCATCCATTTTCTGCCGCTTATCCGGAGTCAGGTCGCGGGGGCAGTAGCCTCAGTAGGGAAACCCAGACCTCCCTCTCCCCGGCCACCTCCTCCAGCTCCTCTGGGGGAACCCTGAGGCATTCCCAGGCCAGCTGAAAGATATAATCCCTCCAGCGTGTCCTGGGTCTACCCCGAGGCCTTCTCTGAGTGGGGCATGCCTGGAACACCCTCCAAAGAAGGCGCGCAGGGGACATTCTAGCTAGGTTGTTCTACTCCGAATCTCTCCTGGATAACTGAACTCCTCACCCTATTTCTAAGCCACCCTACGGAGAAAACCCATTTCGGCTGCTTGCAATTTTATTGTTTTGGTCGCTACCCACAGCTCATGGCCATAGTTGAGGGTAGGAACGTAGATTGACTGGTAAATCGAAAGCCTTGCCTTTCGGCTCAGCTCTTTCTTTACCAACGACGGACCGCTGCAGCACCCACATTACTGCAGATGCTGCACAGAACAGTCTGTAAACCTCTCGTTTTATTCTTCCCTCACTCGTGAACAAGATCCCAAGATACTTAAACTTCTCCACTTGAGGCAGCACTATGTTCCCAACCCGGAGAGAGCATGCCACCCTTTTCCAGGAGAGAACCATGGCCTCGGATTTAGAGGTGCTGACTCATCACATCACGGTCATGGCCCGTTGAAGCCAACAGAACCACGTCATCTGCGAATAACAGAAATGAGATTCTGAGGTCACCAAACCTGACCCCCTCCACCCCTAAAAATTCTGTCCATAAACTTATGAGCAGAATCGGTGACAAAGAGCAGCCCTGGCGGAGTCCAACCTCAACAGGAAACGGGTTCGACTTAATGCCAGCTATGCGGACCAGACTCCTGCTCCTCCTGTACAGAGACTGAATGGCTCGTAGCAGCGAGCCCTGTACTCCGTACTCTTGGAGCACACCCCACAGGATATTCCGGGGAACATGGTTGAATGCCTTTTCCAAATCCACAACACACATGTGGACTGGTTGGGCACACTCCCATGCCCCCTCTGGCCAGGGTGTAGAGCTGGTCCAGTGTTCCACGGCCAGGATGGATGCATTGTTCCTCTTAAAATACGAGATTCGACAATCAACCGGACTCTCTTCTCCAACACCCGTGAATAGACCTTACCATGGAGGCTGAGCAGTGATCCTCCTGTAGTTGGAGCACATCCTCTGGTCCCCCTTCTTGAAAAGGGGTACCACCACCCCGGTTTGCCAATCCAGAGGTACTGCTCCCGATATCCATGCAATGTTGCAAAGACGTGTCAACCAGAACAGCCCTACAACATCCAGAGCCTCGATAAACTCTGGCTGGACTTCATCCACTTCTCCCATGCCTGAGTTTTTGACTTAGCAACAGCAGAAGCTGCCATACGCTTGGCTTGCCGGTACCCCTCAGCTGCCTCAGGAGTCCCACTAGGACTCCTTCAACTTGAAATGCACACCAGCACAAGAAGAGCTTGTCGACCCACGGACCAAACCCAGGACCTTCTTACTATGAGGAGACAGCGTTAAACATTGCACCATGGATTTTATTCTTGTGGTTATTATTATTATTGTTATCACAATAAATTCAGGCACAAAGCTTTTCTGATTACACAAGCTGTGAGGTTCATGTAGCTAACGCAATGGAATTAGTAATTAGCCTCAGAGTGACACTGCTACCAAGAGTTGATTGGTTTTCATTGCTACCACTGAGAGCTGATTAGTTGTTATTGCTGATACTGAGAGCTGATTGGTTTCCATTGCTGCCATTGAGAGCAGGTTGGTTGTCATTGCGGTTACTGAGAGCTGATTGGTTGACATTATTATTAGCGTGCTGATTGTCATTTCTGCTGCTGAGTATCGATTGGTCACTTATAGTTTTTAGAACTATTTCAGAGTCCATAGTACACCCAACACCATCATCATTACCATGTGTTTTTCTGTTTATAAAGGCAAACTGTAGAGGAGGCCATGAGTTTAGAATCACAGCAGGTTCTCCTCCTGCTTCCGTGAACCAGGAGTGGAGAGAATGGGTGCAGAATCACAGGGTGCTGCCAGCAGGGACGGCTTGAAAGGGTTAACCTGTGGTAACATGCTGTAACTCGCGACACTCGGGGCCAGAAACCCTCGCAATCCTGAGCAAACCCACGGAGGGAGCGGAGGTGTCTTTATTTTAGTGCAGTAAGAGGCAGGATGAAAGGGAGGAGAGCGGGATGGGATGAAGGAAGCGAGAGGTCTGGGATTGTGTCGTCAGTGACTACCGAAGTGTTAGCCCCTGTGTGTCGGTCCCTTTACTGTCGTCTTCATCTCGTTCTCCACACCCCTGCTTCCTTTCTCTCTTTCTCGCTCTCTCTCTGTTTGTTCTTGCTCTTGTCTGGTGTATTGACACTTTTGCATGTGTTTTTTTTCCTGTCTGTGCTGTGCACCTGTTTGTGTGTGTGTGTGTGTGGGGGAATCTGGGGCAGAAACAGGATGAAACTTGTTCAGGGTCTGATTTGAATGGTTTTAATGACAGAGGGCATTAAA
This sequence comes from Lepidarchus adonis, assembly GCA_037576955.1. NCBI lineage: Eukaryota > Metazoa > Chordata > Actinopteri > Characiformes > Lepidarchidae > Lepidarchus > Lepidarchus adonis. The sequence continues at coordinate 1,483,136 of JBBIGC010000007.1, forward strand.
GCTGCAGCCGTTTCCCTGCCACTCCCCGCACCCAAACAAACCTGCTTTGCATGTGCTTGCGCACACACACACTCATAAACCTCAGGTGACTTCACCCTAGCCCTGCTCCCTCAGAGTGTAAAAACTACAAAACAAAGTACCAATCAAGTGCATGTTATGTTCATAATAAAACTCCTCAGTGGGATAAGAGGAACATTCTGGTGGTTCAAACCAAAAATACTATTTTGGCCTGCCTCCTCTATTATGTCTTTATGACCTTTGGGCCTTTCTAACAGGCTGGAATACACTACAGGAAGTGTAGGGGGTGATATGGAGCTCTATACTGTTCATATGATCCACACTCTCATTCTGACAGACTGTAATACACTACAGGAAGTGTAGGGGGCGATATGGAGCTCTA
>JBBIGC010000007.1:1533141-1551628 GCA_037576955.1 Lepidarchus adonis
TCACAGAATAATCCACACTCTGTTCCAATGTTCTCAAAGCCAAACTCCCACTTTAAATATAGCTGGGGCGTCTCAACTGAGATTTTAGAGACACAACACAAACACGTTTTGAGCACAAACTGACTTCTTCTGCGCTAACAGAACTCTCCTGCTGTGCTCAGCGGGAGCAGCGCCACCCAGTGGAGAAAAGAGGTAGCGATGCTGGGGAGTCAACTTGGCGGCAAATGTGTACTCATTTAAATATCGATATTGCCGCTGGCGTATCGATTATCGTATCACGTGAGCAAGGACGACGATATATTGCAATATCGATATTGTGGCAAACCCATAGTAGATAGTAGTATGGAACAGTGTTGTATATATAGTAGTATAAGATCAGTGGTATATGTAGCATGGGAGAGTGTGGGGTGTGGTAGTATGGGGCAGTGTGGCGTGTGGTAGTATGGTACAGTGTGGGGTATGGAAGTATGGGACATTGTGGGGTATGGTAGTAAAGGGTCAGTGTGTGGTGTGGTAGTATGGGACAGTGTGGGGTGTAGAGTAGTATGGGACAGTGTGGGGTATGGTACTATGGGACAGTGTGGGGTGGGGTAGGATGGGACAGTGTGGGGTGAGGTAGTAAGGGATAGTGTGGGGTGTCATAGTATGGGACAGTGTGAGGTGGGGTAGTATGGGACAGTGTGGGGTGTGGTATTAAGGGACAGTGTGGGGTGTGGTAATAAGGGACAGTGTGGGGTGTGGTAGTAAGGGACAGTGTAGGGTGTGGTAGTTTGGGACAGTGTAGGGTGTGGTAGTTTGGGCGAGTGTAGGGTGTGGTAGTAAAGGACAGTGTGGGGTGTGGTAGTTTGGGGGAGTGTGGGGTGTGGTAGTTTGGGCGAGTGTGGGGTGTGGTAGTATGAGAGAGTGTGGGGTGTGGTAGTAAGGGACAGTGTAGGGTGTGGTAGTAAGGGACAGTGTAGGGTGTGGTAGTAAGGGACAGTGTAGGGTGTGTTAGTATGGGATAGTGTGGGGTGTGGTAGTAAGGGACAGTGTGGGGTGTGGTAGTAAGGGACAGTGTAGGGTGTGGTAGTATGGGCGAGTGTAGGGTGTGGTAGTATAGGAGAGTGTAGGGTGTGGTAGTAAGGGACATTGTGGGGTGTGGTAGTAAAGGACAGTGTGGGGTGTGGTAGTAAGGGACAGTGTAGGGTGTGGTAGTAAGGGAGAGTGTGGGGTGTGGTAGCAAAGGACAGGGTAGGGTGTGGTAGTGAGGGACAGTGTAGGGTGTGGTAGTAAGGGACAGTGTAGGGTGTGGTAGTAAGGGACAGTGTTGGGTGTGGTAGTATGGGGTAGTGTGGGTGTGGTAGTATGGGAGAGTGTAGGGTGTGGTAGTAAGGAACAGTGTAGGGTGTGGTAGTAAGGGACAGTGTAGGGTGTGGTAGTAAGGGACATTGTAGGGTGTGGTAGTAAGGGACAGTGTGGGGTGTGGTAGTAAGGGACAGTGTGGGGTGTGGTAGTAAGGGACAGTGTGGGGTGTGGTAGTAAGGGACACTAATGAGGCCTGTAAGTCTCCAGCCGAGGCTGGAAGTGTGGTAATTGAAGCCGCTCTATGACTCTATTATGTCAGTCAGAGTGATAAGCCAAGGTCCACTCCAACGCTCTCTAAAGGATTAGATCCAGTCGCTCTTGTCTGACTGGTAATACTTTAATTGGTATTTCTCCGGCTCTCCGCACGCCTGCATGCTCACAAACACTGCCGCACCTACGCATGTGGTGTATTGTTTCGATTGGACGCTTTGTTTGATTGCCCTTTTTAATCCTCTCTGGTGTTCAGTGTATGCAGAACGAAGCCAAAGGAAGACGGGAGCTCCAGCGAGTGTGTCTGTGTGCTTTGCCTACGTTTGCCAGGTCCCCACTGCGAGAGCATCTCATTGGTGCCAGGTCCCATTAGCTAACACCGCAGTTAAACAGCTAAACCTGGCATGACGGCTTTACATGCGAAATGAATAGTGACGTTTGTAGATTTTCTTGCTGTTTTCCGTGCTCAGTGTGGTGTTATTTTTCTAAATCTGCCCTCCTGGCTTCACTGTTACATCGTTAAACAGCACAATAGGTTTTTGAGGGTGTGGCACTAATGGCTTGCGGTGTGCTGTTTGGGAGATTATGTGTTCTTTTATTTATTTTTGTTACAGGTGGTGTGACTTCTCCCTCCCTCCCCCAGCTGTAATCCTTCCCTACCTTTCTGACTGTAATCCCTCGCTCCTCTCCTCCTTTTAAAGAATCACAACCTGCCTTGATTTGAAGGTGGGCGCGGACAGATGCGTTAAAGATCCCTCCTCAGTAGTTTCTGGATTGTGATGTCACAGCTTATTACTGCATTATGTCTATAAATATGTCTGGTATCTGAATGTAAATGCAGATTTCAGATTTCCACACGCTTACTGTCAGTATTTCCTGTTAATGAGGGGCCCCCTGTTAATCCTCTGCTTAGCTCACTCTAATGGGTGCTTCGCATGTTGCTGCAGCGCATCTTTGTTCATTGTGGATTTAGGCCATAAAAGATGTCTGGAGTTTTAAAAAATACACTTAATTTGAGTTTCGAAGTTTGGGGATTTTCACGTTTTATTATTTATAAGTTTATTTAAGTATTATGTGTCAATCATTCACACTCACGAATTACACCGTAACACTGTGCTATACTTCTGTTTAACACACATTGCCATGTCCTGTCCTGCGTGGGCATGGGTGACATATTAAACAACCTAGAAGAGATTTATTTGCTCAGGATTTTTTAGCCAAAAGTGGATTTAGATAAAATGTCTTAGCGAAGTGTAGGATAGATGGCTAACACAGGTAAACACACAACATTACAGTCTGGACTGACTCATTACTGCCCTCACAGGTCAACACACAACATTACAGTCTGGACTGACTCATTACTGCCCCCACAGGTCAACACACATTACAGTCTTATCTGTAAGTTGGAGGCAAACAAATGTGAATGCATCATCATACTGAAGTCAATCAGGCATCACTACAAAACACCTACTGTAGGTTGCTCAGAGTGCATTAATTTATCCTAGTTTTGAATGTGTGGGTGGACAAGGCCTTAGACTTAAAGTGCCTGCAGAATCTGATGCCAAACAAGATTGAAGTTTTATAGCTTGGTGATCCCCTCTATCTCCAGATAAGAAGCCAGACATGCATGGGGGACGCTGGCATATGTCTAACGGTTCCCCTAATCTGGCAGGGTACTCTGTTGTGCTCCCTGAAAGGCTCTTCCACTTTCTTGAGGGCTATTCGCTGCTCTATGGTCGTTCCAGGTCTTATGGTCACCAGCTCAGTGAAGGGTTAGTAACATTATAAAACATCAGCCTTAACATTTCCTGATACGGTCAGTTAAGTGAGCCTCGCTGCATCCTAACATGTTAGAATTCTGAAGCCAACAATCTGGCGGTAATCTGGCGGTGTGAGGCTCTCTGCAAGCTGACCTTCAGGTCTAACCCTCTGCCTTTGGGCTGATAATGGTTAAGGTCAGAGGCATCAGAGGGGAAGGCTGAGGGATCAGAGCTGCAGGTCACACAGATGGTGGCACGTCTGGCCCTCAGCCCAGGTTAAAGGCCCTGCGAAAGCTCACTCGCTCAAATGTGCCCACTTAACCATGGCCGCCTCCCCATGCCAACTCTCGCCCAAGCTGCCAAACAGACCTGCCAAGGCAGGCCATGAGGTGTGTGTGTGTGTTTAGTCTTACACACCTGCTAGGTTTGGCTTTGGAGCAAGAGAAGTTTGCCATGGACACTGGCCTTGAATGGAGAAGCTGAATAGTGGAAGCTTTAAGAGGGACACACTGCAGTGGTCAAAACAACAGGCCCGGAAACTGCAGGTTGGAAAGTGGTGAGTAATGCTACAATGTGTTGAACAGAATTAAATAAAGGAGCTTGGTGTGAAGATTGCTCATGCAGTTTGTATGTAGGAACTAAGCTGGGGTGCTGGTGGTTGGCAGTGGCAGTGGTGATTTTTTGTTTGCATTGGCTTTCATTGGGCATTTAAGTTATTTCATGCTGGTACTCTTCTGGCTGTACTCTTTTGTCCACATATTAACAGCGTTTTCAGTTGCTGAAATACAGTCAAACCCTGTTAGGTCGCCCACATTGGGCCGGGCCCAAAATCTGGTCAGAGGTAGGGGTGGCAAACTGTCCAAATGGATCACAGGGGTCTTGGTTATGGCGCTGGCTCCATTGTTTTTGTTGTTGTGGCATTTGTAGTAGAATGCAGTTGAACACCTACTAAATACTTTTTGGTAAAACTGGACTCCCACAAGAGACACTGTGTTGTGAGATGTGGCATGTTTAATGGGGATCGATGCATTTTAGACTGTGTAGTGTTTGGAGCGGAGAACAGGTCGGGTGGAGAAGGGGTGGAGAGATCGTTGCTTGCTGGGAGTTGGAGCCCATTTTGGAAAGAGCGCAGGTTAGCGACACCAGAATAGCAACACATAGCCATGAGTTAATAATAAGAAAACAGCAGCGCTTTGACAACATTAGCAGCATTAACAGCAGTAGCATTAGCATTAGCAGCACTAGCATTAGCAGCAGTAGCACGGAGGCTACATCGCTAACATGAACCCAAATTTAAGTGGCAGCTTAACGAGGTAATAACATGGAAGGAAAAACGTGGCGAGAAACGAGTTTGGCCAGCTAACAGGGGGCGAGCTAACAGGGTTTGACTGTAGTAGATTGAAGACACTGTGTTTGTTTGTACATATAGATGAGGATGAAGATTTTCATCAAAACTGTATCATGTATAGCAGTGGTCCCCAACAATTATGACCAAATTTCTCCCGAAGCCATGTGGGGGGAGTGGGGAGGGGTGTGTTTCATACATCAGTATATAAATAACATGGCGGGAGACCTGAAAAGTAAAATATAATCTAAATATTTAAATTCTTTTTGTCTTTCTTGATTTAACTTAATTCGAACTGTTTTGTGCTAAGTTACTTAGAAGAAAAATGCAAATCCAGTCATATTGAGGATATTTCCACCTCCAAAACATACATTGTGTCTCCACCTAACACAGTGGTAATGTGTTTTTGGGAGGTAGGCCTCTGTTTTCTATTTTTTTCTGTCCTCTGTCCATCTTCCTCTCCTACACCACCCACCTGCATCTCTTCTCTCTCTGGCAGCTCCATCCTTAACATACTATTCCCGGTATCCTCAGCCTCTCTCCTCCACGTACGTCCAAACCAACACCATCTCGCTTCTGACTGTGTCTCCAAACTGTCCAACCTAAACTTCTACTCATCTCTTATTCTGTCCATCCTCCTCACTCCCAATGTAAACCTCAGCATCTTTAACTCCTTTCCGTCAGAACTCGTATAACATAGGTGGTCTCACTACCGTCCTGTAAACCTTTCCTTTCACTCTCGCTGGTTCCCGTATGTCACAGATCAGGTTTGGCCCTTGAGCAGAAAGTGATATTTAACCCTATTTGTACCTAGAGCCAATATTTTTGTTTGAGCAAAGTTATTGCAGTTCAGAAATCACTTGCATTATTGGGTTTTTCCCTATTTTTCAAAGAAGCTCTCAATTGATGTTTTTATTTATACTCGCTTTAACATGTTTTGCTTGAAGGCTTCATTTATCGATACACGACCAAGCAGAGGGACAGAGACGCAGGATTTTTTCTCTGGAATTGAATGAGAATTGGACATTTAAAAAAAAGTTCTGCATGGCCCGGTACAAATTGGCCCACAGCCCGGAATAGTTTAACCAGAAACTGCCAAGTGCTGAAGTAATTGATTCACTGGTCCAGCTTGTTTTTTGGCCTGTAGAAGATGAAGATTCTTCTGAAATTCTCCAGAGTTTCCAGTTCCTCCCTCATCCCTTTAACCACGCTGACCACCTTCAACCACAATTAAATGATTATGATCTCACCCTTCAACCCCTCTCTCCACACCTGCCGTCTCTCTCTCCCCCCCTCTCTCTCTCTCTCTCTCGCATGCTCTCATTTTGTTCTGCTAGTCTTTTACCGTTTTGCGCTATCAAAGGTACATGCTCGCATACCTCTTTCGCTCGCTCCCTCACTCAGTTGCTCTTTTTTTACCCTAATGCAGTCATCCCTGAATTGAAAAAGCTCTCCTGCTGTTTGTCATCATGACACAGTCCTATCTATTCCTCTCTCTTCCTCCACCTCTTGCCTTCTACTACCCCCCCCATCCGCCCATTTTCCCTGACACAATGCGGCAATGAGACAAAACAAATCTCTTTTCCTATCCCACTTACGTCTCCTCCTTCACAGTTCTCTCCAGTGTCCTGTGCAATAACGGCTGAGTTCCGCACCGACCCCCATAGCAAAGTTCTCCTGGCCCGGATCCAGCCCACACAATCCATTCCCTCTGGCCCGGATACTGCAACCAACAATGGCTCTGTGTCGGCCCATACAAGGCGTTCCCGATTTGGGCCTTAATGGGCCCAGTGTCGACCCAGATCCTGATTTCTTTTGTTGTAGCGGCAGGAAACATCCCGCAGGTCCACAGCTCAGCAGCCACGACCAACCCAAATGCTCACTGTCCTTACACACATTTCTAATCTCTGTCTATATGTGCGTGTGTGTGTGTTTATATATATAGTGGGTTTGTGGGTGTTACATATATATAGTATATTAAACATATTAAATTAAGTATTAAACACGTCTCCAATTTTCAAAGTAAATTTAATTCTAAAGCTGCTCTTGAAATTATCACTACATGTCGGTAACAAACATCCATACATTAAGTTATGTGTAATATAATGGAACAACACAGAGAAAAAGTATTGAACACATGAAAAAAGGACGGTGCCGAAAGGCTGGAAAGTCATGACTGTCAGTCAGAATCATTCCCCATGCTTTTCCGGTGCCCACAGTGAACTGCCTGTACCACAGAATCACTGTCTGGGTGAATTCCTTTACCAGCGACAGGTTCCTCTCGTATGTCTGAGTGCCGTGGCAGCGATACTGAGGTGGCACTGTATGTTCTATGGTTCATGCACGAGATCGAGGCAGGAGAGCAGCTGTTTTCATGTATTATTGATCGAAACAGGTCCTCTGAATTTTTCACACGCTGTCTGTACATCATTACACTGTAAACAAATCGTGCACTTCTCTCATCTCATCTCCCTTTCTCCTCCCCTCATTTCCTTCCTTCAGATGAGATCGAAATGCTGGAGCGTCTCTGGCTCTCTGGGATCTGTCACAACGATAAGATTGAGGTGATGAGCTCCAAGCTGGACATCGACAACATGGCCGGGGTGTTCTACATGCTGCTGGTGGCCATGGGCCTGAGTCTGCTGGTGTTCGCCTGGGAGCACCTCGTCTACTGGAGGCTCCGTCACTGCATGAGCAGCTTGGGCCAGGCTGGCAAGCTGGACTTCCTGCTGGCCTTCAGCAGGGTAAGAGGGGCACAGATAAGGCAGGGTGCAGGGGGGGAGGGGTCAGGGGGGGAGGTGTTGGTGGTGCGAGAAATTGCACAGTCGAGTGGATGAGATGCTTGAACCTATAAGGCTTCAGGCTTAGACTCCTTCCAAAATCAAATCCCCCTATCCGCTCAGAATAGCTGAGCCTGCTGGAAAATTGTATCCGAATCCTGCAATCTCATTTCTGGGACAAATTCTCGTTGCACAAAATCACACCTCTGTTGCCAATGCCCTTTTGTCTCTCACTCTCTCTTTTCTCTCTCTCCCTGTCTCTCTCAGGGAATGTACAGCTGCTGTAGTTTTGAGGACGAGACAGTGCAAGGTGGAGCCAAAGTCACTGTTTCCACCCACCACCATTCTTCTGTGGTGTCAGCTCCACCGTCCCACATTGTCACAACTGCCGTTGGCAACCCAGCCATTGCCTTGGTCCCGCAGCAGCAGCAGCAGCAGCAGCCTCAGCCACCGCAGTCCTACAAAAGCCCACTTCCCGGTTCCCCCCCTGCTGTGGTTCATTCCGGGGCAGCAATGGGGCCCTCCACCACACCTCTTATGGGTGCCCCTCTTCCGTGCTCCACTTTCTTGCCCCGTCCAGATCGCAGACTGGCTGTGGTGGACCGCTGGAGGCTTCCCAAGTCCACTAGTGCAACAATGGGGGTCAGAGGGGGCCTCTCGGACATAGGGCCCTTCCCCCAAAAGGTGGCTCCCACTTGGGCAGGCAGTGGAGCTCCTGGCAGCGGTCTGGACGGATATAAGCGCTACTATGGCCCTATTGATCCAGAGGGCCTTGGGCCATGTGTGGACCAGCAGACAGGCTCTCAGACTCCTAAAAGTGCTCCCAGAAGCCACCAGCAAGCCCCGCCCGCTAGCATGGCCTTCTACCAGGAGAAGGGCATGGACCACGGGGTGGGGAAGAAGGTGGGGGTGGGTACTGGTGGAGGGGGTCAGGGGAAGGGGGTGAAGTCTTTGGGGACTCCTAGGCTGCCCCCAAAGAGCCAGACCCAAACCCCGCTGCCTCCTAACCCCCCACTGCAGCACCCCTCTCCCCCTCTCCCCTCATCCCTCTGGAGAAAGCGGCGGCCCAAGAAGTCAAAGGAGCCTGGTGGTCCTCTGTACGAGAACATTCTGCCCTTAGGCCGGAGAGGCGGTGGCAGAGATGCTGGTCGTAGACCCAGACCATCTCCCCCACTTCCCATCCCTGTACCTGTATCCCTCTCCCCATCCTACACCCCTCCATCTCCCTCTGCCTCTCTCCCTTACACCTCCACTTCATCCTCTTCATCCAGCACTAGCTCCTCCAGCACTTCCTCTGCCACTTCATCTCGATCCACTTCACCATCGTCCACCTCAAGCACCTCCTCCCGCAGCACTAGGGATAGAGATGCAGAGGAGGAGGAGGAAGAGGACTTGGACGAGCTGACAGAGGAGTCCAGCCTTCTGCAGGGACACAACCGAGACAGGGAACGCTCCATTCTGTCTCCAAGATCTCTCACGCATGGTCCACCGCCACCTCCTGTACCCCCACGCAAGCCTCGTGGGCCACACGGGGAGAGAGAAAGCGGGAGAGAGAGAGAGCGGGGTGGTAGTCAGCTCACCCAGCTTCAGGAGTGGTGGGCAGGGTGGGGGGATAGAGAGAGGGAGCGGAGTGGTGGAGGGTCCGGCGACACAGAGCGGAAGCGGGAGAAGAAGCGGCGGAAAGAGCGGGAAAAGGAGAAGAAAAAGAAAAAGAAGAAGAACAAGAAGAGGAAGAAGCGGGAGGAGCGGGAGAGGGAGAGGGAGCGGAAGCGTCGGAAGGTGAAGAAGAAGAAGAAAAAGGCAACAAAGATGAAGAAGAAGAAGAAGGTGCCAGCTGGCAGGCGCTCAGAGCCAGAGGAGGGCGATGTAGAGGCAGAACGGGAGGGAGATGGAGATGTGGAAAGAGAGGGAGAGTACTCCTCATTTTCCACCCAGTACCGCAGCACTTTTGGAGACAAGGGAAACCTCTCAGCTTGGGAAGGAGAGAGAGAGCGATCAAGAAGGGAAGGAGGGGAGGACGGGGGTGATGATGAGGAGAGCGGAGGGGGTAGGAGCAGAGAAAGGAGGCCAAAAAGTGGTCACACACGTCACCGACCATCCAGCAAACGGTACCCTAACCTCAACAAGTTACCTGCCTCTGTCAAGTTCTGGGTGAGCGGAGGAGGTGCAGAAGCATTGGGAGGGTCACCTCCCCCCTCGCTGCACACCCTGCTTCCATCAGCCAAGCGGCGAAGGAGCAGTGGGGCAGAACGAGAGGCAGCAGGGAGAGGAGGAGAGCGACGGCCACTGCTTCTGCACTATGAGAGGGGTCGGGCACATACGCGAGAAGGGTTATCTTTCCATGAGTGGGACTCAGAGGACGAAGAGGAGGATGGCGAAGAAGAGGAAGAGGAGAGAGAAAGGGAGAGGGTGGAGGAAAGAGTTAGGAGGGCGGGGGGCAGAGGAGCGGTGTCCGAGTCAGAACGGGATCGAGTAAAAGCGGAGGAGAGTTACTCTGACGACGGCTCCTCTGGGGAGTTTGGCCGATTTGAGAGGTACTGGGAGGGCAGCGGTGTGGGAGGGGCCAGCGGAATAGGAGGTGGGGGGTGGTTTTTCGGAACCTATCCTGCCCGAGAGAAAGGGGGGAGCATTAATAGCCGAGATGATTCTATCCTGGGACGATCCGAAGGGTGGGGAGGGGGTGATTTTTGGAGTTCTAGTGCAGGTATTGGCTGGGGAGGTAGTGGAGGGCTTGGCCCACAATGCCCTCCCTTTTCCACTCCTCTCCTGCCCCCTCGACGCTATTGGTCAGTAGATAAGCTGCCTATGAAGGGTGAGAAACGCAACCGCAGTGGGTCTAAGGGTAAAGGTCAAAGGACTCGAGACAGGGAGCAAGGTACGTGCTCGTATGCACAGTTTAGCCACAGCAGACCTCACGGCCACCCAAAGCGTGGCAGTGCCACCTCTCATAGCCAGGAGGAGCTGCTCCCCCACTGCCACAGCTTCAGCGGTGGATCCCGCCCCAAACTACCCCCTAAGCCTGACATCTCCAAGTCTGGGAGCCAGTCCAACCTTAGCACCCAGCAGGTTCAGCACACAGAGCCAGTACCATCCTCTCCTCAACCTTTACTGCCTTCAACCTCTGCCCCCTCCTCTCTTCCAATGCCCATCCCCCCACCCCCTTCCACAGCTTCAGTTTCCCCACCACCAGTGCTGTCACCGGGGGCAGCCTCGGGCGCCTCCCAGTCTGTGACGGCCAGTGCCAAGCTCCAGTACCAGAGACTGCGCTCTGTGCCCCAGCCGCGACGCTTTTACTCCCCCCACCTGCCCCTTAAAGCCAAGAGCCTGTGCTCGCGCCGTGGCTCCGCCCACTTTTCCAGCCTGGAGAGTGAGGTATGACACGGGGCTTCGCTGCTGCGCGTGTGTGTGAGCTCTACGGTGAGACGCAGCTGGAGTGTGACGCACATACACGTGCCACACCAAGACCAGTGCAGTGACTACAACCGCCATGAAGGCGACGGCCGGGATGGCAGCAGTGATGTCACGACAGGAGATGGGTCAGCGAAGGCCATCTCTGTCAACACGGAAACCCCAGCCGTGCTCCACCTCCGGTCCGAACTGAGCATTACGATGTCGTCCGTAGTCCTGTCCTCCAACAACAATGCTGGATAGTGCTTTTTTCCGGAGTCTGTGAGTAATGATGTCATGTTTACACACACTCTCTCTCTTTCTCACACACACACACACACACAGACACACACAGACACTGTCAAATAAGGAAAATACTTTTATTTGTTTTCCGTTGTTCACCTTCAACCGGAGTTCACTGACTACGGAGACTGCTGAGGCCACAGCTGCTTTTTCAACGCATAAACAGTTGACTTGCAGTGAGGCAAGCAATCCGTCCGACCTGTGCTCACCACCCGCTGCCTGATTGGCTGAGAAACAGCCTTGCGTCTCTCACGTTTGCCGCAGCGACGTCCCTCAACTTTGTGTCCAATCCTCAAGGCCACGTCAGAAAGACATGTCTGAACTTTGACCTCATCACCTAAGGGACGAGGATCTCACGTTTGCTTCGTTTTTAATGCAATCGGATCCCATCGGGGGGAATCTCCCCCGCCTCACAGACCTTTCATGCTGTGTTGTCTCATCCCTGTTGTGTGAAACAGGGATGTTCCTATGGTCTAAGGAGAGATGGAAAAGAACAACTAAGGACAGCGAGGAAATACATGTAGCAGTTTTTTTCCCCCTGTGGTTTTGCTACTCCAGAATTCACCACTCCTTTTTTATTCTACCTATTTATTGCTCTCACTGTGTTAGAATTTAAAATGTAGAGTAAGCTAGCTGTGTCTGAAGTTGAATAGTAGGCTAAATACCAGAGCATACAGATCATTAGAGTGGACCCACGCCATTTGATCTCTCTCGTCGGCTTACCGTATTTAACACGAAAGCAATACGTAACTGTCTTAACCAAAATTAGGATGGGTTGCAATATCTATAATTGGCACTAGATGGCTACATAATATTAAAATTAGTTAATGACACTCGCCGGTGGGCCTTGTCTTTTAGAATTTCTTTGACAGTCAAGTCATTTTGACTCTTTGGGTGCGTCACCACCACTTTATTGCTTTAGCAGACCCTATGTTCCACTGCGAAGAGGATGAAAGCACAAACGCTCTGGCTCCTGCCAGTCAGGCATCAGCATCATTTAATACATTAAGGGCAAAACCTGAGTAAAGATGCGACTCCTGAGCACACACCAAGCCTCTAGGTTAAAACGTTAGGGAGGCTTATTTGACGTCAGGCACAGCTCATTTGCCCTCGTCGTAGTTGAATGTAGCTTTGACATGATGTAGCAAAACGTAGACTTTGTAGCATTTTGGGACGCTCATGTCACTGGACGTCACGGTTGCACCCGCAGAGTAATCGCACATGTCACTACAAGACCACCCTTTACATTTCTGTTGAAGAGGATCGCTGATGTCTGTCTCTCCCAACAACTTAGTGCTTTATTAATGAGGGCTTTCTTTGGGAACAAGAGTGGGATCATTTGATGCGCAATGGATTACTTTCCTCTGCGTTTGGGGAGGACATCGATGAAGTAGGGGATAAACGAACATGCTCAGGTATTAAGGTGTGGTTTGTGCAATTGAGTGAGGAGCGCCACCGCTCAGTCTTGTGTGCTCTGTGCTCTGACGTGATGCTTTTCTTTCGCCTGCATTCTGACAAGTCACACATCCCGTGGGCGACGGGCTAGTAGATCATACTCGCAAAAACATCACCCACTTGCGATGTAGGCAGAATTCTGCTCCACAGGAAATCACAACAGCATTTAGGTTCCTTTGCGTAGAACAAGTTGATTAAAAACACCTCACTATACATTTATCTTTTTGTTAGTATACCGGGAGAAAACTTACCTGTTGCACTCAACCACCATCCACACCAGGTGCACTCACATGACCCCTCTCCCACACCTTTATTTTTAGACAGCTGTGTCCTAATGATTGGAGAAGTGGGTTTTTGACCGAAGAGTCAAGTGTTCGATTCCCGAACCAGACTGAAGTGCTCTTAAGCAATGCACCTAACCCCCTGCTGCTCCCTGGGTGCCAATACAGTGGCTGCCCACTGCTCTAGGCATGTGTGTTCACTGCCTTAGATGGGGAGAACGCATACAGTACAATATTTTTTGTGCCTGTTATGACCTGTCAAAGATCAAACCCCATAATAAAAGTGAAGGGAGGAAGGAAAGCTAACATCATGCTAACTTCGCTTGAACCCAGGATACTACCTAACCTACCCAAAGAAATGGAAAATACAGCACACTTCCCTAACGCCCTGTCTAAGACAAGGCAGGTTTTTTTCTATAGCACATTATGATATACAGACGTCGTTCAATGTGAAATAAAAAGAGTTTTAAAAGAAAAGTAAGCAATAAAACATAAACAGGAGAAGATAGGTGTATAAACAAAATGGCACCAGCTTTCTACGGACAGAGTGTTATTCACGAAGGTGATTGGCTTTTTACAGAGATACTGTTTACATACTTTTTAGGCTTTAAAGGCATGGGCAAGGTCAAGCACCATAGACAAGTGTAAGTCTAGTATCAAACAGATCACCCCAGGCACTCCATGACTTGGTGGCACTTGTGATCAGAAGGTTCTGTCTTGCTACACTGTTCCAGGGGTGCTTTTGATAGCTGCCCACTGCTCCACGTCTGGATGGGTTAAAGATCACATTTCACTGGTGCACTTTCGGTGATGTTCACAATGATGGTCACTTTCACAGGGACCCAAGAACAGGTCTTTTTACTGTTTAAATGGCGCCTTCCCTATGAAATAACCAGAGGGCTTACATTATGTGTAATTAGTCGTTTACTTTTACATGCATTGGATATTGTTGTAAGAGGGTTCAGCATTTTCTGTGAGTACTGTATATTCACCCCATCACACCACAGTGAAATGTGACCTATCCACAGCAGTAGGCAGCTACCAACAATGCCCGGGGAACGGAGTAGCAGAATGGTACCTTGCTCAAGGGTGGAACCTGTTCTGTGAACTTCTGATCACAAGGGCAAAGTCCAAACCACACAAACCAAACCGGCCCATAGTGTACGCAGCGGCATTGAACATGTCACAAGTATATATATTTACTTAAAAATATATTTCTAATGCTGCTGTTGACACCAGATGTTGGTAACAACCATCAAATCCACACATACAAATAAATCAAACTATATAGCTGTCCATACATACACAGGCCATGGAGGTTGAGTTCATTCGCGTTCTTTGAAACAGTTGTATCTGCTAGTTGCAGGTCTTTCTGAAGTTCTCCACATGTGCTCCTCGGCTCTTGGACAATGCTTCTGGTCATTCTTTTCACTCCTTTGTCTGAAATTTTGTGAGGAACCTGGTCGTGTCCGGTTTATAGTGAAATGATGTTGTTTCCACTTCTGGATTATGGCCCCAACAATGCTCACTGTAACCTTCAGTACTTTAAAGATTCTTCTGGAACCAATGGCATCAGTATGTTTCACAACAATAAGATTGTGAAGGTCTTGAGAGAGCGCTTTGGTTTTACTATCATGAGATATTTCCTGTGGTGCACTTTGGCAATGAGACGCATTTTTATAGCATCAGTTGGGACTGAACCTGCTGATATTAATTTGCACTAAGTGGCAGGATTGATTTCTAATTACTGATAGATTTCAGCTTTATGACTTTCAAGCCTTTTTACACCTTCCCTTCTTCATGTGGTCAATACTTTTTCCATGTGTCATTCAATTTTCTTACACATAACTTAATGTATGGATGTCTATAGTTTGATTTCTGTGCACGTGTGGATTGGATGGTTGTTACCAACATCTGGTGAGAATTTCATGTCAATAGCAGCTTTAGAAATATATTTACTTAGAAAATTGAGGACGTGTTCAATAATTATTTTACCCTCTGTATAGTGATGTCACCATTTGTACCACAAATTGGCTCCACAGTAACGCTCAGGTTCAACCACAGCATCCTGGCTGCTTGTAAACATGAACTACTGGCCAGCCCCAGTGCTGGAGGCGTTACTTGTCAGAATGCGGTGGGGGTGGGGGTGGGGGGATTGTAACGGGCCGCAGAACAATTGAACGAATCTGGTGTGGCGTGTGTTCACTTGATCTGTCACTGACCCTTGCTGAGTTACAAGGCGCTAACACAGTAATGTGTGACTGCATGTACAGAACTGAATTTTTTTTCCATGTAGCTTAATTTTGCTGAGAAAAGAATATCTCTATATATACTGTTTTTGGAGAATGTATCATGTTATGCTGTGAACTAACTTAGATATTTGATTGACCATTGTATTAAGTTCTCATTTGAATTCTATCATTTATCTATACAAAATATATATGTACAAATAAATATATACATATATATACAGACAGGTATATATATATATCCACCGAGTTAAGTTTGGTATACTTGGAGGAAGTGTTAGAGAAATAGTTTTAAATGTTTTAGCTTTGTAGCAATTCTTGACTGGAAACATTTTTGAATTTCGATTCCTCCTATATGACTGTGAAAACATTAGTGCCTGTGAAGAAAAATAAAAGACAAGAATCAAGTCTCATATCCATCCATCCATCCTTCCATCCATCCATCCATCCATCCATCAGTTCACTCATGTTTATCACTGATTCTTTGGTATTTGCAAGCGGGTTTTTTCACTGACTTTAATACTGCTTTAATATACGCTTATGTGATACTGCCTAAAGTTCTTGTTTTTTCAGCTTCATGTCCATCTATCTATCCATCTGTCTATACATCCATCAATCCAAGCAACCAACCAACCAACCATAGAAGCAACCAACTGACCTACCAACTGACCAACCAACCAACCAGCCATCTAAGCTAGTAAGCATGCAACCAACCAGCCAACCAACTATCCAGGCAAGCAGCCAACTGTAACCAACTCGCCGGCGTGGGATGGAATGACAGGGCCTGTGTGCAAGGGGGAACATAAACAGAGGAACACGCTTGCGCTCTGCCAAAACAAACCAATCAACCATCCATCCAAGCAACCAACCAACCAACCATTCAGCCATGCAACCAACCAACAATTCAGCCAAGCAAGCAACCATCCAACCATCCATCCAAGCAACCAAGCAACCATCCATCCAAGCAACCAACAAGCATTCGAGCAATCCAACCACCTAACCATCCATCCAAGCAACCAACCAACCATCCAAGCAACCAACCAACCATCCTAGCAACCAACCAACCAACCATTCAACCAAGCAATCGTCCAACCACCCATCCAGGCAACCAACCAACCAACCAACCACTCATCCAAGTAATCAAGCAACCAAACATCCATTCAACAAATCAAACAACCATTCATCCATCCACTCATCCATCCACACACCCACCCATCCATCCATCCTTCATTTATCTATTCATCAACCGATCATCCAGCCACACAGTTTTGTTATCCATCTGTGGGTATTGGTCAGCTTATTTGCTCTTGTTCTGACTCCAATACTGTTCCACGACTCTGATACTACCTAAACTATGAATATCTTGTTATGTTCTCTGATTTATTTATGCACATACTCAGTGTTTGGGATTCATTTTCTCTGATCCTTCTGTTGTGTTTATTAAATCATCCAGGTGTTTCCTAATATTCACAAATCTTTTATTTTCAACCTGCCAGTCCTAAGATTTACTTCATGTTCCTCGTTTTCTTTGGAATTTATGGTTTGACGCACTGCTTTAATCCTCTGTCAGTTCTCACACTTAGCAAAAAACAGAGACCAGTAGCTACTGTGTTCTTGCTCCTGTTGATTGATTATTAAAGATGATGATCAATTTGATTCTAATCACAATGCAATGGATTGATGAATTGAAAACGTGGTGCTGACTGTACTGCACCGTGTCTCGACCGGATTGATGTGTGTTACACTGTGTCCACTCACTGCTTTCAGTCAAAGTTAATACACAGTAATTAAAACCTATTCACACCAAGTAGTTTTTGCATAATCAGCATCAGAAAAACTTTATTTATTGCTTATGCTGCCACTGCACATGCAGACATACGAACATATAGACACAGTCATAAAATAAAATTTCGGTAAAAGTGGTTTGGAATAGAGTAGAATAGGGTTAAATAAAGTGAGGATAAAAATAATAAAATATTTTTTAAAGTCTCATAAATGAATAACTCACTGTAATCACTGTAACAATGTGGGAATGAGCGATGGAGAAGAAAAGAGGATTTGCCAACTTTAAATGGCAGATAAATGATCATTTTCCACTAAAAGGTGCACAGCACAGGTCAGAAAACACTCACTGTACTGTCATCAAGTTTCACTGCCGATTTTCTTTTACATCACAGTTTTTATATTCACTTGCTTGTTGCTTGTTGTTACCGGGGTTGCCAGCTCTCTCAGGTTGCCGTGGCATTCACCAATCATTTCTGTCTTATATTAGAAAACTATATGATTAAAATGGTATAGAAACACACGGGTAGTGTTTGAAACTGTAGGACATTTACAAAACTCTGAAACAAGAAAATATGAGGTTTGAGGACCTTGTGTCTACACAGAAATCAGAATCAGATACATGGAATTTGTGTTGCTGTTGTACTGGTGTGTAAGCCAATGCCCATGCGTGGTATACACAGCACTAGACGCAATGTGGTCCATGAGTGTTTTAGGCATTGATCACAAATACATAGCTTTCTGTGCATTAAAGAATTTCTTGGAACCCAAGCAGTGGAATCTTAGGTTTTAACATGCGCCGTTATCCCCTTTGTTTACAACAATGAGCTCACCATTATCATTACCATGACATTAAAGTGCTCCATTATCATTACCATGACATTAAAGTGCTCCATTATCATTACCATGACATTAAAGTGCACCATTATCTCTTTTGACATTAAAATGCACCATTTGTTTTATTGTTTATAATCAGACAGTGCTTCATAATCTTCTTTGTTTATAATCAGACAATTCTTCTTTATCTTCTTTGTTTATAATCAGACAGTGCTCCATTATCTTCTTTGTGTATAGTCAGACACTGCTCCATTAGTTTCTTTGTTTATAACCAGACACTGCTCCATTATCTTCTTTGTTTATAATCAGACAGTGCTCCATTATCTTCTTTGTTTATAATCAGACGCTGCTCCATAAGTTTCTTTGTTTATAATCAGACAGTGCTCCATTATCTTCTTTGTTTATAATCAGACGCTGTTCCATTAGTTTCTTTGTTTATAATCAGACAGTGCTCCATTAGTTTCTTTGTTTATAATCAGACAGTGCTCCATTATCTTCTTTGATTATAATCAGACTGTGCTCCATTAGTTTCTTTGTTATTGCCAGATTGTGTGTTGTCTCCTTTGTTTAGATTGGGTTGTTTTTTGTGGTGGGTGTAGCAGACAGTGCTCCATGTTTAGATGGAGGTGTTTTTGTGGTGGGTGTAGCAGACAGTGCTCCATGTTTAGATGGAGGTGTTTTTGTGGTGGGTGTAGCAGACAGTGCTCCATGTTTAGATGGAGGTGTTTTTGTGGTGGGTGTAGCAGACAGTGCT
>JBBIGC010000007.1:1563019-1578915 GCA_037576955.1 Lepidarchus adonis
GAAACTTTCTGACACATGCCTTAAATTCTGAAACTTTCCGACACATGCTTTAAATTCTGAAACTTTCCGACACATGCTTTAAATTCTGAAACTTTCCGACACATGCTTTAAATTCTGAAACTTTCTGACACATGCCTTAAATTCTGAAACTTTCTGACACATGCCTTAAATTCTGAAACTTTCCGACACATGCTTTAAATTCTGAAACTTTCCGACACATGCCTTAGATTCTGAACCATTTTGACACATGCCTTAGATTCTGAAATATTCTGACACATTCCTTAGATATAGAAACATTCAGAAACATTCAAACACATTCCATATATTCAGAACATTCTGAAACATTCTGAAACATTCTGAGACATTCCATACATTCTTAATCGTTCTGACACATTCCACAGATTTTAAACCATTCCTGAAACATTACATTTCCCATAAATTCTGGAACATTCCAACACATTCCGTAGATTCTAAAACATTCCAACACAATCCGTAGATTTTTATACATTCTGACACATTCCACAGATTTTGAAACATTCCGACACATGCCATAGATTCCAAAACATACCGACACAATCTGTAGATTCTGAAACATTCTGACAAATTCCATAGATTCTGAAACATTCCGACACAATCCGTAGATTCAGAAACATTCTGACAAATTCCATAGATTCTGAAACATTCCGACACAATCTGTAGATTCTGAAACATTCCGACACAATCCGTAGATTCTGAAACATTCTGACACAATCCGTAGATTCTGAAACATTCTGACAAATTCCACAAATTCTGAAACATTCCGACACAATTTGTAGATTCTGAAACATTCCAACACAATCCGTAGATTCTGAAAAACTTGAACATTTCATAGATACTGACACATTCCCTAGATTCTGAAACATTCTGAAACATTCCCTAGATTCTGAAACATTCCAACACAATCCGTAGATTCTGAAACATTCCAACACAATCCGTAGATTCTGAAATATTCGAACATTTTATAGATTCTGAAATATTCCAAAACAATCCGTAGATTTTGAAACATTCCGACACAATCCGTAGATTTTGAAACATTCCGACACAATCCGTAGATTTTGAAACATTCTGACACATTCTATAGACTCTGAAACATTCTGACACATTCCGGAGATTCTGAAACATTCCGACACAATCAGTAGATTCTGAAACATTCCGACACAATCAGTAGATTCTGAAACATTCTGATATTTCATAGATTCTGAAACATTCCGACACAATCTGTAGATTTTGAAACATTCTGACACATTTGTTATTGTAAAAGAAGATTCACTGTACACACAGTTTCATTAGAATCAGCCTGCTTTTGCGTGTGTGTGCGTGCATGCGTACGTGTGTGTGTTTGTGTGTGTGTGTGTGTGCGTGTATGCGCGTGTGTGTGTGTTTGTGTGTGTGTGTGCGTGCATGCGTGTGTGTGTGTGCGTGTTTGTGTGTGCGTGCATGTGTGTGTGTGCGTGCGTGTGTGTGCGTGTGTGTGTGTGTTTGTGTGCGTGCGTGCGTGCGTGCGTGCGTGCGTGCGTGCGTGCGTGCGTACGTGCGTGTGTGTGTGTGTTTGTGTGTGTGTGTTTGTGTGTGTGTGTGTCTGTGCGTGCGTGTGTGTATGTGTGTGTGTGTGGTGCAAAAGCCCCACAGTGCAGACAGGGTGTAACCTATTTCAGTGGCTGTGCCATATTGCATTCTGAATTATTAACGGCCGAGCGCTGAGCTGCACTGTGTCTGCTAAATTATGAGCACTGTGTGATTGTTCTTGGGTTCTGTGGGTTTTGCAGGTATTTTGCGTGTGTGTGTGTGTGTGTGTGTGTGTGTGTGTGTGTATGTGTGTCTTTTTAGTATCTCTTACATGGTCACTGAGATCAGTTTGTGTTGTTTGTTTTCATTGAAATACACCCAAGAGTACACCTCTCTCTCTCTCGCTCTCTCGCTTTCTCACTCGTCTATCTCTTTCAGTCTTTCTTGCCATTTTTTTCATTTTCTTTTTTCTCTGTTACTTTTCTTACTCTCGTCTTGCCTTCTCCTTTTTTCATTCTCTCTCATCTCATCTCTCTCCCTACATCTGTTTCTGGCTTACTTTTTCTTTCTTTCTTTCTTTCTTTCTTTCTTTCTTTATTTATTTCTTTCTTTCTTTCTTTCTTTCCCTTTTCTGTCATTATCTTTCAGTAATATTTTCACATTCTCTTCATCCCTCGTTTAGTTTTTTCCCTCATTTTTTCATTCTTTTACTTCTCTCTCTCAGTCTACACTTATGAAGTCGATGGAGTGTTGCCATGGTAACACTGTAGACCTGCCTCCGCTCTCTGAGCTTCATTCAGAAACTTTTGTAAAGTGATAACAGACTCTCTCTCACTCTCTCTCTCTTTCATCCTCCCTCTCTCTCCTTGCCTCTCTCTCTGTCTCTCTCCCTCTCCTTGTTTCTTTCTCCCTCTCAATCCCTCTCTCTCTCTCTCTCTCTCTCTCTCTCTCTCTCTCTCTCTCTCTCTCTCGCTCTCTCCCCCGCTCTCTCTCTCTCTCTCCCCCCTTCCCTCCCTCTCTCTGTCTCTCTCTCTCTCTCTCTCTCTCTCTCTCTCGCTCTCTCGCTCTCTCTCCCGCGCGCTCTGTTTCTCTCTCTCCTTCTCGCGCGATCTCTTTTTTTCTCTCTCTCTCTCTCTCTCTCTCTCTCTCTCTCTCAGGCTCTTGACCATGACCACTTGGACTGAATAAGGGAGTTTACACAGTAGAGGAGGCAGCGAGCGTCGCCGAGCTCCACGCTCCCCCTGAGAGAGAAGAAGGAAGAGCAGGAGAGCGAGGGAGAAGCGAGGGAAGCGCCAGGAGGAGAGGAGGGGTGCGTGAGGACAGTCGATGGATGCTGCCCGGATCGACGGGACAGCGCATTCTCATCTGACGTGGAACAGAAAGCTTTCAAAATTGAGTCGAAGGACAGAAACTCGCCGTCAGGTGAGTGAACACTCAGTTCTTGAAGTTGATGTGCTGGAAGCAGGAGTGTAAGGATCTGAGGCCTTATAGTGGTGGAACATCTCCAGAACAGCAGGTTTTGTGGGTCAGAACTCACCTACTCAATGTTAGACAGGTGGTCTTAATGTTATGGCTTTTACTCATTCCATTTTCTTAGACTGTGGTTGTTATTTTTTGCCTCATATGAGATGTTTGTGTGTCCGTTCTGCTCTGCAACAACGATAGAGATATAATGAGCACGAGCGTGTACCGCTGCTCTGAGCCCTGAGTCGTCTTAAGGCCTCGGCATATCGCACGGGGAGGCAACGTTCACCTGGCATTGGTGAACAAAACGAGCAGAAATCGCTCAGAAGCTTTGTCTGCTACGTGATACCATCCGTGATTGGTTGCCAACAGACCATCTGCAAAACTTTTCAGATTCTGAACGTTCTGCCTGGAGTGGAACTTTTCTTCTCTGAACTTGTTGAACCAGCGTAGTAGTGGAAATGGGTGCAGCATAACCATGAAAACCAGTATGGTATCACCATAGAAATGGGTCTACTGCAAGCATAGAACCAGGTGCAAGGTAACCATGGAATTAGGTCCAGGGTAACAGTGGAAATGGCTGTCCCATAATCATGGAAATCGATGGGCTGCAACCATGGAATCAGGTCCAGGGTAGGCATGGATATAGCTAGATGGATATGGCTAGATATATAGTGTAACCATGGAAACAAGTGTTGCATAACTATTGACACAGGTATGGTCTCACCATAGAAATGGATGTACTGCAACCATAGAACCAGCTGCAAGGTAACCATGGGACTGGCGGCAGGGTAACTATGGTAATGGGGGCAGGGTAACCGTGGAATCGGGTGTACAGTAACCATGGAGATAGCTGTAGCATAAGCATGTAGTGACCAGAATAGTAAAGCGTAAACATGGAAAAGGATGTACCCCCTTTATCAATGTTGTAGTTTTCTTTGTTCATGCTTTCTGTTGATTTATTATTCTTATTGTTGTATTTCTGTAATTATTAATATTGTATTAGCTCTGCCTTTTACTCCAATGCTCCTGTTTAATTAACATATTCATAATTTTATATGTACATTCAATTGTGGTTTTTTTTAAAGCTTTCATTTATTGTGTTGTTTCTGAATTATTTTTTCTTTTTTTAATTCTCATTTTTAAAATGAGATTGATTTTGAAAATATATATGGTACTATTTATTTATTTAATGAATCGTTACACCAGTGCAAGAATACATTGTATCTTGGGGCAGTGGTAGCGTAGTGGTTGGGAACTTGTTACAGAAGGGTCGCTGGTTCAAGGCTCAGGCCAGTCTCCAGAAAAGTACTCTTGAGCAAGGTACCGTCCCAGTACACTGCTGACAGTGTGGTCACATATCAATCTGGTGCACTTTGTGTTTACAATCACACACAGTCCCTTTTACTTCATCAGATGGGCGTCTGTTGTTTACATTTCTGTTCGTATCGTCTGCGTTCCTACGGTGAGAGGTAGGCCCCAGCACAGCCTCCGCGAGGGTTGGTTTTCCCTGATTGTTCTCCATGAAGGGGCTAGACAGCAAGGTGCCATTAGTAAAATTTTAATGGACTTACCCTTCCTGACCCTGGCCACCTGTCAACACATCACAATATGAGCATGAACCGTACAACACGTCTAGGGTCACCAAACTGATTGTTTTTTGAGTGAAGTGTCGAATTCTTCAAGGAGAGGTCAGGTCACCAAATGATATATGTCTTTCTCCGGCAGGCATGGTGTGTGAGAAGGGGATTCAGATCCTTCTCACCATCGTGGGGGCATTCGCCTCCTTCGGCCTGATGACGGTGGCGATCGGGACGGATTACTGGCTCTACTCTCGAGCTTTGATCTGCAACAGCACGGCTAACGTCACGCAGGATGACCCACACAACAAGGACAAGAAGGACCCCGGGGCCCTCACGCACTCTGGCTTGTGGAGGATCTGCTGCCTTGAGGGTCAGCTGCTTGACTGCCTGTTTTTTTTGGGGGGGGGCTGAAGGGGTTTGGTAGTAATGACCTAACCATGCTCCATCCACTTTCTCTTACAGCTCAGAACGAGTCCTCATTGCAACAATCAATCACATTTGTACACTCCTTATTCACCTGATCAGAAACCCATCCCTCCTTAACGGTTTTCACATCCAAATTAGTGGATAAGATTAGAGTTTTCCTCCCGGCTCCATTTCAAAGAAAAATCCAGATGAACCAAAATGAACGTTCTCTCCAGTGATTGGTCAGATATGTGGGGTGGAGAAAGGGGTAATAAAGTGAATCCAGAAAGATGATCCTGTGTTCTGGACTAGTGCTTTTCTCTGTTGGAGATACGTCACTGTGTGGAACTGGTGTTCGCTCCTAACCCAGGATGATGATCTGGGCCCTTTGGCCCTTTAGTGACGAATGCATATTCTCTTGGAAATACTAAACTGCTTCACACTCTGCAGTGACTGCTTCCCTCAAACAACTTGGCAGAACAAGGGAGATGATATTGCCATGACCCACCAAATTCAGGTTTCTTAAACCGAAGATGTGTTCAGTTAGCGGGAACCATCTTTTCTCACCATCTGTCTAGCTCAGACTAGGATCTGCTCCTGAGAAAACATCCAGAATAAAGGTAAAGGAACCTGTCCTTCAGCAACCTGACATGGAACTTTCATAGTTGCCCACAGCTGCCCACAGCAATCTCCAGCAGTGTCTCTGCAAACTGCAGCATGTCTTCAAAGGAAGTGGAAAGAGCGGATCCACCTTCTGAGAAGGGAAATATAAATGGTCTTGGGGAGTCTTCAGATGTTCTGGACACCTGGTATTTGAGTTGGATCATAGCTGGAATCCATAAATGAACCGCTCGTTTGGAATTGGTCTGAGAACACCTGTTGTTTTCTGAGAGAACCATGTTTCGGTCCCAAAGGAACATTAGACAAGTTCAACATAATTTCACCTAACTACCAGGTGTTTCCTACACGTTTGAGCCAAACACATGGTGACGAAAGGCCATTATTGGTTCCTGCTTACTGGGCACTACTGTTTAACAGACCTGTATGGGCTCAATGCCATCTGCTTTCTTCTGCTTAGTCGTCTATGGGCAGCAGTCTTTGAAAAGCAGTTCTTGATGGGCAGCCGTGGCCTTTGGTTTGTGGGTGTCAGCAGGCTGAAGTGCCCTTTGGCAAAGCACCTAACCCCCAACTGCTCGCCATGTACATTGCTCTGGATAGAGAGTCTAAATGAGTCTAAAAGAGTCTAGATATTTCCCCCATAAACATTCTTCATGGATTTACTTTCCCACCCCAGAGACATCAAAGGGTAGTGGTGGCCTAGGGATCAGAAGTCCCCACTTCACCGCTGTGAGTGCAACGCCCGGCGCTGTTGATAGCTCCTGGCTGCTCCATGTTTTGATCTCCCTGAAACAATAAAAAAAATGTAATAAATTACATTAAGGTCTGAGGTATTATGTTAAGGCTTCTCACTGTGGGGTTTCTCACTTAAACTTCAGCATGAATTTTTAAATAGTTATTTTCACTGCTGCTGAAGGTAACTTTAGAATTCCACACTCTTGTGTGACTCCAGAGCCCAGAGTCCAGTGGCGATAAAGACAACATGTATCTACCCATGAAAAATTCCACAGAATTTATGGCATTATTTTATTTCAGTTTTATTTCACATTTATAGAAACCCTTCCAAAATGGCTGAAATGTTCGTTAGTCTTAACACTGGTTCATTTATTGCTGTTGCTTTGACGTGGGTAATGGGAACCTGACAACTGAATGACAGATTTAACACAGTATTTCTGCATATTTTCATTACGTGTGATGTGTTATCATCAATTCTTATGGTCACAATGAATTCTGATATATGACAGTCCTAAGTGCCACATTTTGTTTGCTTGAATTTTTCTCTGATGTTAAAAGAAACCAAACTGCAAAGAAAATGCTCTAGTTTACAAACTTGTCTTTAGCTTCTTTGGACCATCTATTGATCCTCAGTGATTTGTTCCCAAGCACAGAACCACTCTTGGCCTGGGTGCTGTTTACTCCAGAGTGTAGGAAGGGGAACGAAAAAGCCCAATTAAAACGCTGCAATGAGTTTGTCCCTAGGCCAAGTCCCAGAGGGAACGGCAGTCACGGACTGTTTGGTCGCGTCTTAACACCTCTCGTTCTCGCTCTTCCCCTCGTAACGCTCTCTTCGTTCGGCCTGTATGGCAGCCATTGTTTCATGCTAATTTATCCGCATGGCTAAGCTCCCTGATAACAGAACATTCAATTACAGATAAGTCTGGCCTCCAAATCACCACCACCCCCTTTCAGCTCTCTCATTCTTCCTCTCCATCTCTGTATCTCTCACATTTACCCCACTGTCCTTTTTCTTTCTTCTCCCTCGCCTCTTTCCTCTCCTGCCTTGGCTGCAGTCTTCCATGGTTGGCGTGGTTTAGAGGTCAAGTAATCCTCACTGTCCCCAGGGTTCTGGAGCCAAAATGGATGCTAAGTAGCAATGCATCTAGGAGTAGGTGAAGTGGAAACAGGGGCCCATTGTGGCTCTGCATAATGAATGCCAAGCTGTACGCCACTGTCTGCTTGAAGGTAGACGATGTCTTTAAGTCAGTTGCTGTTAAAGTGAGAGTTTGGCCAAAAATGGCAATACAGCATTGATACGGCAAGGCATGTTCGAAGTCTGAAGGTCACTTTTTAATGTGGGGAATCAGTATTGGAGGGCGAATTGACAATGGAGTGGGAAATGGCATTGGCATTAGAGTTGGACTTACAAGCGCCAACAAAAAATTATTTGAACGCACATTTTTCACACAAAATTTACTTCAAATTGACATTATACAATCTACCATCATGGCGTCCATCATCACTATCACTAACCCTGCTTTACTTTAATGTGAATGGGTGGAGCTAAACCACTGTAGGAGGGAATATACATATAAAATGACTACATTGAATAAGGGGAAATTTGAAACTTGGCCAAACTTTAAGAGTTACTTTGCTTTTGTGAGTTTGGTTCTAGCTACCGACTACAAGGTCAGGAACACATAGCTGACCTCATCTGCAAGACACAACCTTCTGTCTGTGCTGCATGTGAATGACGGTGTTGGCAACTATGGGTCAGCCATTTTTGTTTCAGAGGACTGGGACACCTGTAGACAGGGGCCAAATCCAATGGCTGATGTGGTGACTGGTGTGGTCCCCCTGCCCAAGCTGTTTCCATTCATAGGCTCACCTGCACTGCATTTCTAAATTTTGGAAAAATCAAAAACTGGCTATTCAAAATTTCAAAAACATCACATCAGTTGCTTTGAAGCAAGACTTTTCTATTAATAATTATTCCAAATGTATTTTTAAATTGGTAATGATTCATGATTATTTATAGAGATTTCTAGGCTATGAGAGGCCATTTATAATTAATGTTTTCAATTTCAAATTTTGGTATTAAGCTTAAAATTAGTATCAAATATTCATGATGAAATGTTTAAGCAGGGGGTCCTCAGCTTACGACTTACTTGACTCATGAAAATTCATGGTTACGACACTGCCCCAAACCCATTTTATTATTATTTATTAATGGTCTGAAAAATGAAAGTACCTTTAATAAAACGTTCAGAAAAGTGCAATACAGAGCCTCTGAATGTCTCCCTCTGGTGGACTGACAGAGGAATGGTCCCAGGGCATTACACATGCACATATAGGGGGTTTTGACTTACAACACGCAATTAGGAACAGACCCCGTCATAAGTTAAGGACTCCCTGTGTTTTACAAAGTAATCAGAACTTATAAAACAAAGCCATGGGATTTTATTTAAGCGTTCTTCTGCATTTACCTATTTATCCAGAACACATCTAAAGTCTTGTTACTGACTTGGAATTGTATTGTCCCCTCATCACAGAAACTGAGAATGATTATAGTTCTTAGAACAACATTTTGAGGAAGTAGTTTAGCTCCCACTGCAGAGTTGGTACTTTCACAGTAGAGGAACCATGAGTGACAAAGGTGTATGCTGATTGGTCCAGAGGAAAGAGTACTGTGATTGCCGCTGTCAAATGAATAGATGGACATCCAGGTTTCATTGAGCAGGTAGAGTGAATGCAGCATGGATTTGATGTAAGCTCTCCAATCATGGCATCCTCTGTCTTCTCTTATGCGGTCTTTATACCAGCCATCTGACGACTTTCGTCACTTCAGCACCCCCTACTGGCAGTAAAAATGGTTCCTTTCAATGAGTATCAATGAGACAAAGTTGCATGAAACATTGCATGCTGGGTCGCTGGTGAACTAATATTTTTACAGGTTTTGGGGGGTGGAGTAGGTTTCTCTTGAACAGGACTTTTCATGTCAATACTAGTGTTACACTGAGGGTGGGGTTGTCATTGGAATACCTGAACACAGATAATAGCTGGGTAGTGCGGTGGAGTGATGCTCTCGGTAGCGAGGAGGATGTTCCCATCGGGCCTGGGTGGAACAGCTTTGCCGGGGGCATCACCACGGTCACCATGGTGGATCTTCTCGTCCAATGTTGCGCTGACACCTTTCCCTCTTGTGCCTCCCGTCTCTTTCTTGCAGACTGACCTCGGTGAGCACACAGCCGAGACTGTCCCTCACGTCTCTCCGCCTCTCCCTCCGCCTGTGTTTCATCTCTCCATCACTCTCTCACTCCACCCACCACCACCACCAATCATGCTGTCATCATAGTGCACCCTGATGTCGTCAGTCTGTCTGTCGGCACTGGAGCGGGTAGCTATCCAACTGCCTGTATCACTCCAGGGCTTTCTGCGCTGTGTGTGTGTGTGTTGTGTGTGTTGGTGGGTGGGTGGGTTTTTGGATGCGGTGGGTAGTCATTTAATAAAGTAGTTTGAAAAATTACATTTGCACCATTTCTCACTGACCCCAGACCAGCCGAGACGTGCTTGGAGTCCAAATTTGCCCGTATGTGAACAGTCAGTTATTGAAGTCAATGTGCAGGTCTTGTGGAAGCGCTACCAAGAATCGGGGTCATGGGCGCCCGAGGCTCGCTGATGCGTGTGGGGGGTGTGGCCCCAGGCTCTGGCAGAACACATGGCTCACCCAAAACCTGCTCACCATTAGGTCACAAAGCGCTAAATATTAACGTAAATATAGTCACATAGTAACATGTACTTTCAACTGATGAGATATGGAAACAAAGCTTCAAAAAGAGAAATTAGCTTCTTCGAATCAGTATTTGTGACCTCACAAAGCCATTGCATTTATGAATATCTTCAGCTCATAGCCGTTTAGCTCCGCCCATTCGCAGCACAGTAGCTTGTTTAATTTTAAAGGATAAACATCCAGCTTTTCATGAAGGTGGAGCAGACCTGTGGGCATAGATTAGGACACAGTACGACTTACTGTGAATTATAAATATCCAGCTCTTCATTAAGGTGGAGCAGACTTGTGGGTGTGATTTAGAATTCAGTATGAGTTATTGTATATGCCCTACAGGTAGATTCCTGCATTTACAGTCCCGATCAAAAGTTTACGACCATTTAATGGCAAAAAATCATATGTTGCATGGTTGGATCTTAACAAGTAGATCTTCAACATCTACAAGAAGAAATGGGAGTGAGACTAAACATTTTTTGATAATTTATTTTAAAACAACACTGAAACTGAAACAGGCTGTTTCACAGTTACTCAAAAGTTTAGGACCCCACCCCAAAGAAACCATAAACCCCCCAAACCAGAAATCAAAGTTCCAAACATGAACTCAGTGATAAGCAGCTCCACTGTTATTGTTGATCACTTCATGCTTGATGTCAGTGTTTCCATGAGGTGAGGGGGAACATTTCTCCAAGTGGTGAAGACGCCGCACGAAGAGCATCTTCTGTCTGGAACTGTTCTCAATTTTTGTAAACTTCCCTTCCATCCATCCCCAAAGGTTCTCAGTGTGATTTAGATCAGGAGAACATGCAGGATGGTCCAAAAGAGTGATGGTCTTCTCCTGGAAGAAGTCCCTTGTCCTGAGGGCATTGTGTACTGTTGAAGAACCCAGTCGTTACCACCCAAACGATGGTCCTCAGTCATGAGGAATGTTATTTGGAACATCTGGACAAACGCCCCTGCACCTCCTGAAGCTCCATTGTTCCACTGAAGGAAAAAGCACCGCAGACCATTATGGTGCCTCCTCCACTGTAGAAAATATCTCAGGTGGGATCTGCTCATCATGCCAGTAACATTGGAAACCATCAGGACCATCAAATTAAATTAAATTTTTTCTCATCAGAGAATAAAACTTTCTTCCACCGTCAATGTCCATGTTGCTGCTCTACTGCAAAGTCCAAACGTCCAGTTCTGTGGTCTTCAAGGAGACGAGGCCTTTGAAGAAGTTTTTTGTTTTTGAAGCCCTTCAGTCTCAGATGTGTCTGATGGTAATGGGGCTGCAGTTGTCTCCAATAACGGCCTTAATTTGGGTGGAGGATTGTCCAGTGTCTTGATGGACAGCCAGTTGGATCCTCCGGCTCAGTGCTGGTGAAATTCTTTGGTTCTTCCACTTGACTGTTTTGTTCCATAACCTCCGGATCATGTAAGAAATTCCAAATGACTGTGTTGCACCTCGTCATGACAGTGTGAACCTGACAGAAAATGGCAATGAATCACATTTCTGCACAGATTTGATCTTTTAAAGGCATGTGTCCCTAAACTTTTGATCAGCTGTGAAACAGCCTGTTTCAGTTTAAGTGTTGTTGTCAATAAATTCCTCAAAAATGTTTAGTCTCACTCCCATTTCTTCTTGTAACATGTTGAAGCTCTACTTGGAACAGTGTTAAGATCCAACCATGCAACTTTTTTGCCATTTGTCTGTATATGGGACTGTATATCACTGAGGTTGTCCTATAAATTATTCCAGGGAGAAGAGACTATGTCGGGTAATAAAAAGGCTGCCTGAAAAACATTTGTGCGACTATTGGCCTCTTTGTTTAAAGACGTTAGCTTTGCAGCTCCAGCACTGAAATAAAAATGAAGCAGACCTCCATTTGGCCTCCAAACAGGTCCAAGGAGATCTGGGGCTGATTTGTGTCAAACATGTTGATTCATATTTAACTGTAGATTCCCATGTTACATTTACAACCCCAATTACAAACAAGCTGGGACGTCATGTAAAATGTAAATAAAAACAGAATGCAATGATCTGCAAATCTCATAAACATATATTTTAGTCACAATTTTGAATTTGATGCAGCAACATGTATACAAAAAGTTGGGACAGAGCCATGTTTACCACTGTGCAGCACTGTCCCACTCTTGTCCGATACAGGATTCTAGCTGCTCAACAGTTCTGGGTCTTTGTTGTATTTTTGTTTCCTGATGTTCAGCAGGTGAAAGGTCTGGACTGCAGGCAGGTCAGTTCAGCAGCTGGAATCTTCTACTGTGAAACCGTGCTGTTGTAATAGATGCAGTATGAGGTCTTGCTGAAATATGAGTTCTTCTATGAAAAATATGTGGTCTGGATGGAAGCATGTGTCGCTCTAAAACCTGGATCTACCTTTCAGCACTGATGGAGCCTTTCTAGATCTTTCCACAGGCACTAATGCTCCTCTATACCATCAGAGATGTAGGAATTAGAACAGAGAGCTGATAAGAAGTCGGATGCTCTGTCTCCTCTTTAGTCTGGAGGACACTGTGTCCATGTTTTCCAAAAAGAATTTCATATTCTGATTTGTCTGATCTCAGATCTGTTTTGTCTCATTCCATTTTAAATGAGCTTTGGTCCAGAGAAGACACTGGTGTTTCTGAATCATGTTCACATATGGCTTCTTCTCTGCGTGATGGAGCTTTAACCTGCATTAGTGAACATCACAGTGAAGTGTGTTCACACACAGTAGTTTCTGGAAGAGTTCCTGATCCCATGCAGTGTCTCCATGACAGAGTCAGACCTGATTTTAATTCAGTGCTCCCTAAGGGCCTGAAGATCACGGGCGTCCAGCACTGATGTTCAGCCTCGTCCCTCATGGACAAAGAAATTCTCCAGATTCTTCTAATCTTTTCATGAGATTATGAACTGTAGCTGGTGAGATATTCAAAGTCTTCTCGGTTTTATGTAGAAATATTATTCTGAAATTGTGAAGCTCCGCCCATCTTTACTTCTGTGAGACTCCGCCTCTTTAAGATGCTCTTTATACCCAATCATGTTACTGACCTGACGCCAAAGAACTTCATTAGCTTTCCTGCTTCTCGTCAAATTTACGAGGTTTGACTGTAATTTTACAGATCTTTGTTGCAACTTTTTTGGGACATGTTGCTGCATCAAATTCAAAATGAGCGAATATTTTTCAGTCACTTTCAGCAAGCAATATCTCAAAATGTTAGCATCTGATATGTTTTCATTGTTCTATTGTGACTAAAATATGGTTTATGAGATTTATACATTCATTACATGTACATTATACACAACGTTTTTTTGGAATTGAGGTTGTAATTTCTGACATTTTTGGAATAATGCTGCTATGACAAAATACAATAATGTCATCATTAATATCAGAAGGGACACATTAATATCAGTAGCAATTCTATAGAGACTGAAGCTGTTCTGATCTCGATCCTCAGCATTTCTCCTGCTCTGAAGTGTCTGATTCAGCTCATTTAATCTAATTACAACTTCCATCATTGTCTAAAGGGAGTTATGACACTGAGTCGGCCAGTGAGGCCTCAGCTGTAGCACTTTATTGCTTTGGGATGAATTTATAAAGCAGTTACTGCAAGAAAAGCTGAGTTTACTTGTCAGACAATCCAGTGTCCTGCACATTTTGATGTTTTCCTGACCCAAACACACCCGATCTAGACAATCAGCTCATTAACACACCCCTCCCCAAGCTCAGGGAGCAGGGAACAGCTCTGAGGGTGTAGACTAGAAATAATCAGTCAGAAAATCACCAATCAGCCATAACATTTAGACCACTACAAGGTGAACTAAATAACATTGCCTATCGAGTTATTTCCTTACAATGGCACCTGCCAGGGGGGTGGGATATATTAGACAGCAAGTGAACAGTCAGTTCTTGAAGTTGATGTAAAAATGGGTGAACATAAATACCTTCAGGTCCTGAGAAGTGTGTCAGGTCTGCAGTACCTTCCAAGGAAGGACAACTGGTCAATTGGCAACACTTTCTGGGGAATTCCAGGCTCATTGATGAATGTGGGGAGTAAAGGCTAGTCTGTCTGGTCCGACCCCAAGGAAGAGCTCCTGTTGTGAGGGGGACCTACTCACTATTAGCAAGTGGTCTTAATGTTATGGCTGATCAGTGTAATTTTGCATCATAATCTTTTCCTACTGCGTCAACGCCACAGAAAACTGACCATTCAGAACTCACCATGTGGATGCAGGCTCTGAAGCCGAACCCTGGAACTGCCCTGACCTTGACCCTAAGAAGCCTGTGTCTTTTCTGTGCAGGTGTGAAGAGGGGCGTGTGCTCGCAGATTAACCACTTCCCGGAGGACGCGGACTTCGACCACGATGGAGCGGAGTATGTGCTGCGTAAGAAACCTTGCTTTACTTGTTCTGCCGTCCGTAGCCAATGTAGATCTCTTACCATTAATTCCAGTGAAAAACGTCACACAGAGTGATGCCACAGCCATCCGTAAGTCAGGAGCCTTACGCCATCTTGTAGAAGCAATGTTATCAGAGTAGAGGTATGTACTAAAATAAAAGTCTTTTAAATGCATTTTTAAATGATAAAATTATGCTAAATAAATGTAACGACTGTATTGATGGATTGTGCTAAAATATCGCAACACCAAACTGTATGCATGCATAAATATCACAGACGACCACACCCCACACTCAGGTCACTGCACCTGCATCTCCTTAGGGAGTGGGAGGTGTCCATGCTCTGTTGGCTTTTTGGTAAGTTGTAAGGATCACAGTCGAGCCCAACTGCCTATTAGCTGAAGCAGCTAACCGCTACAGCAAGTTTTGCCCCGCAGTTCAACATAGCGGACATGTTCCAGTAAACAAAGTAAGTCAATGCATACCCCCAGCTTTCCTCTCTGTGTACGTCTGCACCTCCTAGCTTCGTCATTGGCTACATGAGTCATAGACCACTCAGCTTCGTTTGTAGTCAGTCCTCCTGTACTTCCTCTCCTTTCTCCTCTGACAACGCACAATCCAGGCCAACGTTTAGCTCAACCTGGACATTGCCAAGGGGGCAAATTGAGGAAAACAGTTGGGCCATGTGCATACCCCCCACCCCCGGCTTAGGTGCCATATTGAAAAGACGTGAGCCATGTGAAGAGCTGAGGTCTATTTTTGGTCGGCGTGGGCCGCTGAGAGTCCGGATGAGTGCTGCGAGTCGAAATGCTTCGGGGAAGCTGTGTGGCACTGTCAGATACAGCTGTGGACTGCGTGCACATGCACACACACATACACACATATGCGTGCGCACACAAACGACTTGGCATTTGGTTGGTATTTAGATGGCATTTCCCTTCACTGTCCCAGCAAAGCTGGTCCCAGATGGGATTCAGGACCAAGAGGAACAGCAGCTTCTCTCCCTAGGGTTTTTAAAAAAACAACAACAACACCCACACACCCATACACACGTTGCAAAGGCATGATTTAATTATCCAGATGCGTCAGCGTAATTAATGTTCTTCGTGTTCAAAAATATGAAATGTGGTTCTACCTTTTCCATGACCTGAACTGACTTTAAGGCCTTCACCGTTACCTCTCCAAGGCCCTGTCCAAGCTTCTGTTCAGATGTTGAATAAATTAATGTGCTCTGAGTGACCTAGGGGCTGTTTAGTGGTGCTTGATTAACTTCAATATTATGTTACTTTTACCTGTTTGCCTCTGTAGAACAACCTGCAGCTTAGACTGTAATGTTGTGTGTTGACCTGTGGGGGCAGCAATGAGTCAGTCCAGACTGTAATGTTGTGTGTTGACCTGT
>JBBIGC010000007.1:1579015-1593196 GCA_037576955.1 Lepidarchus adonis
TGACCTGTAGGGGCAGTAGTGAGTCAGTCCAGACTGTAATGTTGTGTGTTGACCTGTGGGGGCAGTAGTGAGTCAGTTCAAAGTGAGTGTGAGCTGTGGGGTTTGAGGTTCATCCTCCATTAGATGATGAAATATAAATCAAAATCTTTATTGGAGATGAAGCTTCACTTCCTTATGTTAAAGATCCTCCTGATACGGCGACGTAGGCAGAGAAAACATCGCCCCCTACTGGTGTCACCCTCTGACTGCTCCTCCAATACGTTAAATAAACAGCATTTGAACCCGATAAGGACAAGGGATTTCAGCAGAGATTGACAACAAGTAAAGGCTGTGTTTTGACATTCATTTCGAAAGTATTATATGGAAAACAGTGACGCTGAACAAACTTCGTTCTCTCACTTGGTTGGATAAGCTGTACAGAACTTTGGCAACAAATTCTAAAAATACAAAGCAAGAAATATGAAAAAAATGATAAATTATTAGATACATTTGTGCATATTAGGTCACAGTGGGTACACCATTGGGTGGTGGTCACCTAGTGGTTAGGATGTTGCCCTAGGGTTGCAGGTTCCTGGCCCAGGCACCACTGAGGAACCCTTGAGCAAGGTGCTGTCCTGTTACAGGTGCTCTGATTTGCTGTTGATTTCTCCAGATATTCCGCCACAGCAGTTATCTAGTCCCGGGCGATCACTGTTTATCACGTCTCAGGGTAGTTCACACATATTTACTCACTGGCTATAGTCTTGAGTGGTCAGGAACTGATCCTTGGTTCTTTGGGAAGTTGTAAGGATTGCAGTCGAGCCCAAATGAAGCAAGTTATGCCACTCAGTCCATGTTCCAGTGAAAAAGGGATGTCAGTGCAAACTCTTGCCTGCCTCGCTGTATGCGTATCATCATTAGCTGTATAAAGCCTATTTGCGTCGCCTCAAAATTTTTTGAGGCGTGTTGCTGCATCAAACTCATATGAACGTATATTTTTTATTTAATATTTACTTTTACTTTCAGCATCTGATACATAGTTTATGAGATTTACACATTACATTGTGTTTTTATTTACATTTTACACAGCATTCCAACTTTTTTGGAATTGGGGTATTCTGTATTTAGACAAAAACCTGTGCTGCCTTTTCTTTCTAAAGTTTCTAAAGAGTTAAAGCTCTTCATAGAAGAACTCACCGAAGGCCAAAGCAAGGATTGTTCCAGTCTGAATCTCTCTCTCTCTCTCTCTCTCTCTCTCTCTGCAGGGGTGGTTAGGGCCTCGAACATTTTCCCCATCCTCAGTGCTATCCTGCTGCTGATGGGCGGAGTTTGTATTGCTGCCAGTCGTTTCTACAAGAGCAAGAGGAACATCATCCTGGGGGCCGGCATTCTGTTCGTGGCTGCAGGTCTGTAACAGTAACTGAGGGGTGGGCGACATAGCAGAGGTGGAACACTGTGGTACCTGAAAAAATCTGTGCAGTTTGGGACGCGGCCTAACCGTCATCTGAAGTCCTAAATAGATGAAGAGTTAAACAAATGACACAGATTTTATTTGGTCATATATATTGAAAAAAAATATATGTATGTGGCAAAAGTAAGTGAACCAGTGAGTCCGGTCTGTAATGAGACTCCAGTATGTTTGTGGCCAATTTCTCAGTTCAAAACAGCTTCAACTCTTAGATATTGGTGGGTTTTCTCATATAAATCGCTCACTTTAGGTCTTTCCACAACATTTCAGTTGGATTAAGGTCAGGACTCTGGCATTCCAGAACATTCTCTTGATTCTTCTTTTACCATTCTTTGGTAGAACTACTTGTATGTTTTGGGTCGTTGTCTTGTTGCATGAACCACTGTCTCTTGAGGTTCAGTTCATGGGTTGACACCTTGACATTTTTCTTTAGAATTCTCTGATTTAGTTCAGAATTCATTGCTCCATTAAAGATGGTAAGCAGTCTAGACCCAGATTGCAGCAAAACAGGCACATACCTGAACACTCCCACCACCATGTTTCACAGATCTGATATGGTTCTTATGCTGGGATGTAGCACTAAAAAAATATTTTGGCTTTACCTGTCCACAAAACATTCTTCCAGTTCTTCTGGTTTGGCCTCACAATCTTTAGTAAATTGTAGATGGACAGCAATATTTTGAGGGGAGTGGCTTTCTCCCTGTTGCCCTGCCATTGTTACACATCCATTGTTGTTCAGTGTTCTCCTGATGGTGGACTCATAAACATTATCGCTAACCAATGAGAGACGGGCCTTTAGGTGCTTAGAAGTTCCCCATGGTTCCTTTGTAACCTTTCAGAGTATAACACACCTGGAGTTATTGTTGATGGTCAACCACTCCTGGGGAGAGTAACAATGGTCCTGAATTTCTTCCCATTGTACAGAATTTGTCTGACTGTTGATTGGACTCAGCTTTTCCAGCTTTATGAGCATCAAGTCTTTTTCTGAGCTCCTCAGACACCTCCTTTGTTGGAGCCATGATACACATCCACAGGTGTGTTGTGTGGGAGAGATCAGACTTTGCCCAATCCCAATCCTCATCCCATTTGCTGAAATCACCTTCACCTTCACATTATAGGATCATCTTAAAGGTTCACTTACTTTTGCCGAATGCAGATAGGTTATCAGATCTTTTTTTCAATAAATAAATGACCAAATCAAATTATTTCTGTGCAATTTTTCCAACTCGTTTTTCTTCATCTACTTTTAAGACTTGTTTGAAAATCACAATAGTTGTAAAATTTTTATCTTTTTCTTAAATTTTTAGTGTTTTTTCTATTAAGCTGTGTCCCAAATCACACAGTTCTGTACTTCCCACATGACATTAATGAACACATATCTGTTAGCAGTGTAGTATTTTATGCAGTTTAGTGTGGTAGTGTGCATATTAGGACGCAGCCTTACTGTCTGTGAGAAGAGTCACTGGAGAGAACGAGATAAATGAAACACCTAAGCAACTTCGTTAAAAACACACAACAGTTTGTACTCGATGTTCATGTCATTTGTGATGTAGTCACTCCAGGACTGGAGCTGGACACCCATTTTACAATGTTCCACAATAAAAAAGTGATGTCATGAGGATGTGTGACAAAAAAGCCCTTGTACTATTAAAGGGCAGTGGAGGCCTAGTGGTTAGGACCTTACCCTTGTGATTAGAAGGTTATAGGTTAATGTCCCAGTCCAGGCAGCCTTGAGCTACTGCACTGCTCCCCAGGATGTGCCTGATGCTCCATGCATGGATGGGTTAAAGACAATTTACAATTTCCCTCCTTGCCCCAAAGTAAAGATACATTGGAACAATGAAGTCTGCTCCATTATCCTGGAGGCTAACGTAGCTAATAAGCAATGGAAGCCTATAGTCGGCAGGTTAGCATTTCGCTAAGAATCAGATTTGTCTCTGATGTTCTAAAGGGTCTGTATTTCAATCTCTCTGCTCTGCAGGTTTGAGCAACATCATCGGCGTCATCGTGTACATCTCGGCAGCGCTGGGCGACATCTCTCCGAAGAAGGACGAGGACAAGAAGTGGCAGTACTCGTACGGCTGGTCCTTCTACTTCGGCGGCCTGTCCTTCATCCTGGCCGAGATGGTGGGGGTGCTGGCGGTGAACATCTACATCGAGAAGAACAAAGAGCTCCGCTGCCGCTCACGCACCGACATCTTCAAGAGCACCACCCACGCCATGCTCCGACTGCCTAGCTACCGCTTCCGCCGCCGATCGCGCTCCAGCTCGCGCTCCACTGACCCCTCGCGCTCCCGCGACCCCTCCCCGGTCGGTGTGGGTGGTCCGCCAGGGGGCAAAAACTTCGGCCTGCCACCCTCTGCCCTCCTAAGCCAAGGCCCAGTCTCTGTTTCAACGCTTCCCAACCCGCACTCCCGCTCAGTCCTACCAGGGGGCGATATTTCGCTCTACACGCTCTCACGGGATCCCAAGCTGGGAGGCCTGGCGGGAGTCAGTGGCCCCCCTCCACTTTACGGAACGGTGGACCGGGCCACCCTCTACCAGCTCCACAACTGCTTTCCCAAAGAAGGTGGAGGAGGCGGTGGAATGATGATGAGCGGAACGCTGCCGTCGCTGAAGTCCCATAACCCCACGTCTGCCAGCCAGAATTCGTCCAACGCCGGGAATTCGGCACCCCCATCCCAGCCACCGCCTCCATTCTCGGCCTCCACCGGGGAGAGGGGGATGGGGACGCTGGATAGGCTGGGCAAGGCCGAGAGCAACTCCAACACGCTGAACAGGAAAACTACACCGGTGTAGAAGTGTAGATGAGCCTTTGGAACACGGAAAACAGAAAAGAGCAAGAGTGGAGCGGGAAAAAATACAAGAGGTCCGTTTTGTCTTTCCTCCTGGCTCGGAAGAAGTTTCGGTTCCTGGGCATAAAAAATAATAACAGCTTGAACAAAAGATCGAAACCAGCTCATAATAACAACAACATTTCTTTGTTGTTTTTTTTTCTTTTAATAATGACGTTTTTGTAGCATTTCTTCTTTTTTTAGCGTAATTTAACAATAATCATTGGATACTGTGAAGTTTACTATTTTTGTGGAATGAAGGGGAGTGGTGTTACATTCCTACGTAGGTTGTTGTTGTTATTATGATAAAGCTAAAAAACGTCAAATTTTACATTTTTTTGTTCTTTTCAAAGACGTCAACTGTGATTCCAATATGGCGGCACTGGCCATTGCAAAAGCATGAGTGTCTATGTGTAAGAATGAGATTATTATTATTATTATTATTATTAATGTTATTATTATTAGCTTTCCGGGGAGCATCTATTTTATTATTTTTTCTTTTCTACCCTTTGATAACATACGATTTAGTGTTTATTCTGTATTATCGTCTTCCAGCTCCGTCGCCAAAAGCATCTAGTGTGTGACGGACTTGAAAAACTACCGACCAAGCGTTGAAAATAATTATTTTATACAACTGCCATGGTTTTATTTTTGTTATGATCATTGGTAGCAGTAAACATAGTGGTAATATTTCTTTCAGGGGCATTACCAGGATCCCTCACGAGGACGGAGAGGGAGAAATAATATATTTGTACAAAAAAAAAGAGAGAAATAGTAGCTAACGCGTTCTTTTAGGAACCGAAAAAAATGTATTCTGTCCAAAACTGTGCTTTCCAAAGGATGGTGGACACAAAAAACAGTATGTAGCAGGGTGGGCGAGAGACCATGAAACCTTTCGCCAGTGTATATTGTAATTCTGCAGAACTATATTTGAATATATAGACATATACGTACATAAAGAGAGA
Organism: Lepidarchus adonis; assembly: GCA_037576955.1. Taxonomy (NCBI): domain Eukaryota; kingdom Metazoa; phylum Chordata; class Actinopteri; order Characiformes; family Lepidarchidae; genus Lepidarchus; species Lepidarchus adonis. The sequence goes on from JBBIGC010000007.1 coordinate 1,584,262, forward strand.
GTAGAAGCAAGGCCAGGGCGGGGCCTTTCTGTAAAGGGGAGGGGCTTGAATGGTGGGTGGGGCATTTGTATGACTATATAGTTATATATCCATATTAGGACACTGTCTTCCTTAAGGGTCGTGTTTGGGGGCATGCCCTGTGTCGTTTGTAGTCCCCGCCCCCTCCTCGTGTCACATGACCATGCCAGCATTTCCATGGCAAGAAAAAGAAAAAAAGGAGAAGAAAAAAAAGTCCACTGTGCTGCACTTGATCCCATTCGGACCCCCGTGCTTCCTCCCCCGGCGTTCCGCCGACCCCCGGGGCCCATGAGGGGTCGACGCAGGACACTGCGGCGCCGACGACGCACATACACACACTGCAACCGGGGTTCTTGTCGTCCGTTTTTTTCTTTTCTATTCTTTTGTAAAAGCAAGAAACGGCAAAAACTGCACAGACTGCATCCATGTGGGCTGAGTAACATGTAGTGGAGAATAGATATATCCGAGAAAAAAAATGACATGGTTTATCTAAAATGTGTGATAAACTGCTGAACACTGTATTGCACGAATTTTATATATAAAACATCAAGGCAGAGTCTCCGTGTGATGTCACTTGTTCTTTTTGCTCAAGCCAATCGTGGCTGAGAATGGGGGGAGGGGGTGAAATCTTGTCTGATCTGAGCAGGCCTGAGATGTTCAGATGGAAATGCCCACATTAAAGCATCACCTGAGGTTAATCTGCCCTCATTCCTCCAGTTCACCTGATCTTTCACCTTTTTTTCTACCTGGCTTCTGCAGCTCAGCCTAGTAATTCTCCATGACCTCTAAAATGATGCACTAGTGGGAGGGACCAGAGTTTTCCTTCTCCAATCAGAATATGACTTGGGTTTGCCTTTCTTCAGTCACATCAACTATAGCCCCACCTCTAAAATGATGACATCACTATGCATTCCAATCAGAATACTATTTTACCCTCACCTTTTAAAGGATGACATCACCATCCACTAGTGGGTGTGACCATGGTTTTCCTTCTTCAATCACATTGGCTATAGCCTCGCCTCTAAAATGATGACAGTGCCTTACATTAGTGGGTGTGACCAGAATGTTCCTTCTCCAATCCGACTAAGGCTCTAGCTCTGCCTCTAATATAATGACATCACCTAGTGGGTGGGAATAGAGGTTTTCTTTCTCCTTTTGCTCCACCTCTAAGCTGATGGTGTCATTGTGCACAAGTGGGTAGGAACAAGGTTTTCCTTCTCCAATCAGAATGCGACTTTAGTCCCGCCTCTAAAATGATGACTTCACCATTCACTAGTGGGTGTGACCTGGGTTTTTCTTCTCCAAACAGAATATGACTTTAGTCAATCACATTGACTGTAGCCTCACTTCTAAAATGATGACATCAACTAGAGGGTGGGACCGAAGATTCCCTTCTCCAATCAGGCGATGACTTCAGCTGCACCTCTAAAATGATGACATCACTATGCACTAGTGGGTGTGATCAGGTGAAAATCTCCCATGCTTCCAGCAAGCATCACAATTGATTTGGGCCCATATCTAACGGCCTGTTTCGACACAAATGAATAAAAAAAGGTGATGGAAAAAGTGAGGAACGAGTGTAAGCTCCGCCTTTTTACTCGTGTGGTGGCACATGGGCTGTAACACTGTACGCCAATCATCCAGAACATTAAGACCACTGCCAGGTGAAGAGAGTAACTGTGATTCTAGCTATTTCATTATCGTGACACCTGTCAAGGGAATGGGATTAGGCAGCATGTGAACTGTCAGTTCTTGAAGTTAATGCACTAGAAGCTGTAGCGTAAGGAGTCAAAGCATCTCCAGAGCAGCAGGTGTTCCAGGTGTGGAACCAAAGGCGGACAACTTCGAGGAAGGGGGGCATGGGCACCCAAGGCTCACTGATGCATGTGGGGAGCTCGGTCCAATCCCAAAGGTAGAAAAGCACAACAGTTAGAGCATGAGAATATTCTGCAGATGGTGTTAATGTTTTGGCCGATAGAGAGCCATGCAGTCTAAGTGTCTTTATTTAGAGGCTATATTTACAGCAGGGGCCCTGGGTCAAGTGTCCACCACTGGCTCTGATTTCCTCACACACACACACACACACACACACACACACACACACACACACACTATAACAGCATCTTTGGCTTCACAGGCATTAATGCTGAACGCATCTGCTGCTGCACTGATTTTAAAGAATTCCCGCAATAGATTCTGAAGAGCTCCATCACTGCACGCGCCAACTCTAGGTAGAAGAGAAAGTGTGTTTGTGGTGGCGGGGTGTGTGTGTGTGTCATAGTTGAAATTCTAGGATAATATTTCTTCTACACTTCAGCGTGATGTGCTCGAATGAGCCGCGCTCTAATTTTAGCCCAAGTGAGATGGAGAAGAGGGGGAGCGAGTAACTTCCCCGCCAGAAAGAGATTGAATTCTCCAGCCAAAAGAAGCGACAGAACAGAAACAAATCTCACTCTTCAGTATGTCATTTTGAGGCTTTTAGATAATAAAAACCAAAATTCACTGTGTTCACTGTGTATACTTTAATATTGTGAAAAAGTTCAATCTTGGAAAGTCATGGTGTCACACACTAATCATTGACACCCTCCACAAGGAGGGTAAGCCACAAAGGTCATTGCTAAAAAAGCTGGTTGTCCCAGCAACAGGGAAACCACAGCCTTGAGACAGTTACCAAGAAAAATCCATTCAAGAATTTGTCCACTTCACAAGAAGTGGACTGAGGCTGGAGTGGGCGAATCAAAAGTCACTACACTCAGACGAATCCTAGACATGCGCTACAAATGTCTCGTTCCTCGTGTCTCAGCTCCTGAACCAGAGACAACGTCAGAAGCATCTTACCTGGACTAAGGAGAAAAAGCACTGTTGCTCTGTGTCCAAAGTTCTCTTTTCAGATGAATGTAAATGTTCATATCATTTGGAAATCAAGGTCCCAGAGTCTGGAGAAAGAGTGGAGAAGCACAGAACCCATGTTGCTCCAAGTTCAGTGTGAAGTTTCCACAGTCAGTGATGATTTGGGGCCATGTTTTCTGCTGGTGTTGGTCACTGTGTTTTCTGAAGTCAACAGTCAACGCAGCATCTACCAGGAAATCTTAGAGAACTTAATGCTTCCTTCTGCTGACAAGATATATGGAGATGCTGATTTCATCTTCCAGCAGGACTTGGCTCCTGCCCACACTGTTAAAGGAACCAAAAGCTGGTTCCACCACCAGGGTTTTACTGTGCTTGATTGGCAGCAAACTCTCCTGACTTGAACCCCATAGAGAATCTATGGAATATTGTGAAGAGGAAGATGAGAGACACCAGACGTGCATAGAAATGAACATACTTTTCAGAAGCCTGAAATTTCTGTTTAAAATATCATTTTTAAATTAATCTTAAGTGATATTCTAATTTTCGGAGACAGTGAATTTTGGGTTTTATTTTCTGTAAGCCATAATCATTACTCTATGTGTAATGAATCTATATAATACAATGTGGCAAAAAAGTATTTGGCAGCCACCAATTATGCAAGTTGTCCCACTTAAAAAAATGAGAGAGTCTGTAATGTTCATCATAGGTTCACTTAAACTGTGAGAGACAGAAAGTAAAAAAATATTCAGGAAATTGCATTGTATGATTTTTAAAGAATTGAATTGTATAACGGTGCAGAAAATAAGTATTTAACACCTACAAACAAGCAAGAATTCTGACCTCATAGACCTGTTACTTCTTCTTTAAGAAGCTCTTCTATCCTCCACTCGTTATCTGTATTAATGGCACCTGTTTGAACTCGTTATCTGTATAAAACAAACCTGCCCACACCTTCAAACAGTCAGACTCCAACTTCCACCATGGCCAAGACCAGAGAGCTGTCTAACGACACCAGGGACAAGATTGTTCACCTGTACAAGACTGGGATGATCCGATCTACAATAGGCAGCAGCTTGGTGAGAATAGATCCAATGTTGGAGGAATTATTGGGAGAATGTCATATGGTCAGATGAGACCAAAATGAAGCTTTTTCATATAAACACCACTCGTCGTGTTTGGAGGGGGAAGAATGCTGAGTTGCATCACAAGAAGACCACACCCACTGTGAAGCATGGGGGTGGAAACATTATGCTTTCAGGCTGCTTTTCTGCAAAAGGGGACAAGACGATTGATCCATATTAAGGAAAAGATAAATGGGGCCATGTATCGTGGAATTTGGGGCAAAAACCTCCTTCCATCAGTTGGAGCATTGAAGATGAAACATGGCTTGATTGTCCAGCATGACAATGATCCCAAAACATTGCCCGGGCAACGAAGAAGTAGCTATGTTAAAAGCATTTCAAGGTTCTGGAGTGGCTTAGCCAGTCTCCAGACCTCAATCCAATAGCGAATCTGAGGAGGGAGTTGAAAGTCCTTGTTGCCCAGCGACAGCCCCAAAACATCACAGCTCCTGAGAAGATCTGCATGGAAGAATGGACCAAAATACCAGCTACAGTGTGTGAAAACCTGGTGAAGACCTACAGGAAACGTTTGACCAACCAAGGTTACATTATAAGGTATTGAGGTGAACTTTTGTTATTGACCAAATACTTATTTTCTGCACCATTATACAAATAAATTCTTTAAAAATCATACAATGTGATTTCCTGGATTTTTTTTACATTCTGTTTCTCACAGTTGAAGTGAAACTATGATGAACATTATAGACTCATATTTTTAAGTGGGACAACTTGGAGAACTGGTGGCTGACAAATACTTTTTTGCCCCATTGTAAATGAATTTCACTTTGTGTTCACAATGTGTTCGTTTTTGCACCCAGCCTACAAAGAACAACCATGCCCCCATGTCAACAAAAATGTAGAGATCACACTAGCTACTCTTCAACAAAACGTTTGAAATTACATCAGCTAAATACCATCACTTTAACAAAGATGTAGAGCTTACATCAGCTACATACCACCACCTTATACCAGTTGTAACCCACCCCTGCACCTGAACAACAAAAATGTATAGCTGACATCATGCACATTGTTACACACCCTATCCAAGCCCTCCTCAAACATTTAGTTGAACGTGTCAAACTCCTAGGTTTAGAAACATCTCATAATCACCAGAAACAGTGGGACCCATAGATTTGTCGGTGGCTTCAGGTGAGCGGTTATGATGGGTTATGATGGGTTATGATGGGTTATGTTGGGTTATGATGGGTTATATTGGGTTATGCTTGGTTGCTGGTTACTGAGGGCTTAGTTAAACGTAAGAGGCTGCTTCAGACTGCTATGTTTGCTAACTTGTTAACAAGTGACTCTAGCTTCATGAAATGGCACCTCAGTCTTGGCATCTACCCAACCAGATGGGGTGTCCTGCCGATTAGCATCCATCAGTGTCCAAGTGGCTTCAAAAGCTATTTGGATGTGTTGCAGCTAAAGCAAATCCAAACCACAAAGTACTGCTGGACCCCCGGACTGTTCCCTTAGCCATGCGATTCAAGTGCCTTCACAACAAGCTTCTTCAGTAGTTGGGTTTGGTCCATTATTGTCCTGAGAAAAAAGACTTTCCCTGTTGGCAGAGAAATACAAGCTCCTAGTAAAGCCAAAACTGAGGCTGGAGGAAGCAACTAATTTTGACATGTGAGCTCACAGCGACTAACAGTCTTTCTGGTTAACTTCAAGTAGATCTTTCATTACTTCCAGGGCTGCCGGAGGAAAGCCTGCAGTAATGTAGAATGTATTTTTAGATGGTGTTCTCTGAGGGCCTTGGAATCATCCTAATCCCCCTTCGCCGGCCAGATTCCATCAGTCAAAAGTTTTAGAATGCCCACTTTTTCAGTGTTTACTGGTAATTTAATCTGTTTGGTTACAGTGAATAACCTTAAATCTATGAAGGTGAGTGTTTTCAGTAAATACAACAAGGTCTTCCCCCCAAACATGAAGAACCTGGAGAACTTCTAGCTTTTCCTGCAGCAATGGAAGCCTTGAAGTTTAATGTAAACAATTGCCACAGGTGCTGCTCACAACTTCTGCTAATGATCTACACACCCCTCTGTGTGAAGAAAGGTGGAGCTGGAACATACTGTGATGCAGTATTAGTACAGTACTGTCAAGCAGGAAGTAGTACTGTACATGGAGATTACAATGTGGTACAAAATACTTTGTATCTAGGGCTTCATTTATTTCCCATTGCTTCAGAAAAGCTGAAAGTCCCATCAAATGTATTTTGTTTTTTTGCGACCTATTTTGTATTTATTTCTTAATTTGTGTCATGTTTGTGTGTTGAGCAGTTTACTTTACAGTCAAACTGCTTAAAATATCAGTAAAAAGTGGGAAATGTTGGTGTCCAAAAAGATTTGACCTGAAGTATATGAAGGTTCAGTCTTTCCCATTGATTCACTTGAATTAAGCTAAGCTAAGCTAAGCCAGAAATGAACTAGCAATCCAATTAGCCCGTAACCGCCTCCAAAACAACCAAATGTTAGTAATTATTTTGTTATTAATCATTTTGAAAGTAACACATAATGTGTTATTGTAACTCCTCTACAAAATTACAATAATTTGTAATAATGACAGATTTGTTTCTTTATGAACAGAAGTATTTGTTTCACAGTGGTCTGAATGCAGTAGCGCTGGTGGTTGGTGGGCATGTCTCCACTTCCTGAATCCTTCATTTCAAATTAAAAGCCCTCAAGTGTTTTTGCACCTGTGGTGAAGGTTCTGCTGTGGCGGCCACTTTTGGAGAAACCTACCAGTGTTACCAGTGGAGATGCATCATGTGTTACCAACTAAACTGAACTGGTGAGTCAGTCTTCAAGTGCTATGACGTCCACCTTTAGAAATAAACTGGCTTTCAAAATTAAAGTACTGTTTATTCAGGAAAATTGCCAACAGTGTGTGAAGTATTATACCTCTCACTATGGAAGCATAACATTGCTGATCCTAAACTTTTACATGATGGGAGTCGAAGAAATGGGTGTAAATGTTCTAAATTAAACTGTTTTAAAACAAAAAAAGTGTGGAATATTACACTGTTCCATCCTTTCTTTACTTGATAGTGAAGCAAAATGCTACTTATTGCTTATTTTCCCACAAACTCCCTATTGGCCTCAAGACCAAGCCACCTGAAGTGTAACATACAGCCAGAAACAGGCCTCCTTCATAGGTACTCATTAAAGGAATTCTACAACTACTACTGCCAGGATATTTGGACACCGGTACATTTTTATGAGAGTATTGACTTGAACAGATTTCTGTATAATTGTGTGTCAGGTAAACAAGGATTTTCAGAATGGGCTCAGTTTCTTTACAATGGTGGTGAATGGAATCAGATGTCATGTCTCAATATTTTCCCCAGTGAAGCTCCACGTGTCGGTGTGGACACGTTCCTACGGAATGTTAATGATGGTGAAAGAGTGAATCTAAACGAAACCATTTCGGGGGACTATTTTGCTTCACCATGCATGTATCCCTCCACCACGAATGGATTTTTGGGCCTAAATTCTGTTAGAACTATGTCTTAGGAGTCAGGCAGTGTCTTCAAGACCATTTCATGGAAGAACGTTCTATGAGGAGGCTTCTAGAGGAACCAAACGTCTGGTTCCATTCATCACCACTTTTTGACCACAAATTTCTGGAGCGTTTCACACTTTGTTCACTTTTAACTACATTTACAAATTCGTGCTTGATCATTCTGGGGTCAATCAATCACCACAAATTGGCATTTTATATAGAAATATATAGTAAAATATATGTCCTTCAATATATTTTACAGAGTGCCAGTCTGTTGCACAGCAGTTATTCAGTCGCTTCATACAAAGTCGACCACAGTCCTCCACGCAACTAGGTGGCGCTGTTTCGCTGTTGTGTCGTGCATTTCTCCAGGAGATTGAAGGGCAAAGACAGCAACAGGAAGAGGACTCCGCCCACAATGAGGATGCCCCCGGCCGAGCCAGCGCACGCCACTGACCACGACAGCTTGTGGTGCAAAGGGACCGAGTGGTCGCTCGCCAGTAGCGACAGCACCGATTGGTGGAAGACCACGATGGACAGAAGAATCAGGACACCTGAGACGGAAACGGAGGGAAACAGAAAGTTTGATGGACGCTTCTCATCACTCACTCATGCTATGTGTCCACAAGTTTGCGGACACACGTGCAGATGGCGTGTGAGGTCATGGAGGCTGACCTGAGACAAGGAAGCAGACAGAGGCAGGTTTGAGGAGGAAGGGCACCCCCTTACTCAGAGACATGGTGATACACACAGAGCCCATCACCATCAGAAACAGGCTGAAGATCGCCAGCATCGTCGTGACGACGCTCAGATCTGAGAGAGAGAGAGAGATATTTACAGATTGCTTTCTTTGCTAGATATAAGAAAGAGGAAAAGAAGAGAATAAATGAGGAGATAAGAGGAGGGGAGAAAAGAGGTGAGAAGACCAGGAGAAGAGAAACAGAGGGAACAGAAAAGAAAAAAAGAAAATAATAAAAGAGAACTGGAAAGAAGAAGAAAGAGAAATGAGAGGTAGAAAGGAATGAAATGAAAGGAAGGAGAGACAGGAGCGGTGGGAGAGACAGGAGCAGTGGGAGAGACAGGAGCGGTGGGAGAGACCGGAGCGGTGGAAGAGACAGAAGCGGTGGGAGAGACGGAAGCGGTGGGAGAGACGGAAGCGGTGGGAGAGACGGGAGCGGTGGGTGAGACAGAAGCGGTGGGAGAGACGGAAGCGGTGGGAGAGACGGGAGCGGTGGGAGAGACGGGAGCGGTGGGAGAGACAGGAGCGGTGGGAGAGACGGAAGCGGTGGGAGAGACGGGAGTGGTGGGTGAGACGGAAGCGGTGGGAGAGACGGAAGCGGTGGGAGAGACGGGAGCGGTGGGAGAGACAGGAGCGGTGGGAGAGACAGGAGCGGTGGGGGAGACAGGAGCGGCGGGCGAGACAGGAGTGGTGGGAGAGACAGGAG
>JBBIGC010000007.1:1593296-1609719 GCA_037576955.1 Lepidarchus adonis
TGTGTGTGTGTGTGTGTGTGTGTGTGTGTGTGTGTGTGTGTGTGTGTGTGTGTGTGTGTGTGTGTGTGTAAAACACTGAAAACCAGACCATACCTGATCCCTGGGTGTGTGAATCTGTGAGGATCAAATACATGAGGCTCTGCAGAATGAGGGGCAGAGGGCGTGTGTGTGTGCATGCACCATGAGACCCCCCACCTCACACACACACACACACAGTGAAGGAGGGTCCTGGGGGTCTGGGGTAGAAACAATGAAATAAATGTGATCTGTGTGTGTGTGTGTTTCTGAGCCTCTTTAGATGAGTCAGTATTTAATTTCATGTCCGTCTGTACTGAGAATAACACACACTGCACATGCGCCAGACACTCCACATATGTTTATGTGTGTTTAGCTATGCGCCTGTGTGTGTGTGAGAACATTCTATTTTAGACAAGCACCTGTTAATGACATTAAGAGCGCGGGAGTTACGGTCACACAGACGGAGGTAGGGAGGAAAGGGTGGAGAGGAAAACAGATAGAGAGGGAGAGTGAAGAAAGAGGGTAGAGAAAAAAATAGCAAATTAGGAAGAGATGAAGGCAAACGTTGGGCAGAGAAATGAGCGTGTGTGTGAGAGTGAGGATAAAAGTGTGAGAGAGCAAGAAGGAGTGTGAGTAAAGGGTGAGAGTAAGGGGAGGAATGGGTGTGAAAGTGAGTGTGCAAAGAGTGTGTGTAGAGTGAAAATATATAAAGTGTACATGTGTGTAGTGTGTGCAAGTGAGTATGTAAAGAGTAAGTGTATGTAGTGTGTCAATGTGTCAAGAGTGTGTGAGAGTATGCGAAAAGTGTGAGTGTAAAGAGAGTGTGCCAGTGAGTGTGTAGAGTGCCAGTGTCAGTGTGTAAAATGAGATGGTGTGAGAGTGTAAAAAGAATGACTGTGTGTAGTTTGAGTGAATGTGTAAGTAGAAAGAGATTGAGTGTGTAGAGTGAATGAGCATGTGAGTGTGAGTAAAGAGTTGTATGTGTAGTGAAAGAGTAGGTGAGTGTAAATAAGAATGCAAGTGTGTAGTTTGTGTGTAAAGTGAGAGTAGGTGAGTTTGAGAGAGTGTAGGGTACCAATGAGTGTATAAAATGAGAGTAGATGAATGTGTAAAAAATAAGAATGTGAGTGTGTTGTTTGTGTGTAAAGTGCGTGCAGTGTATCAGTAAGTGTGTGACGTTAGTGTGTAAGTGTGTGTGAGTGTAGAGTGAAAGTGGTTGAGTGTGTAGAGTGTACTAGTGAGTGTGAAAAGTGATATTGGGTGAGTATGTAGAGTGTGTGTGAGTAGTGTACCAGTGAGTGTATAAAGTTAAAGAGTAGGTGAGTGTAGAGAGTGGTTTAGTGTGTAAAGAGTGTGAGAGTGTTGAGTGTATCAGTGAGTATGTTAAGTGAGAGAGTAGGTGAATGTGTAAAGAATGAGAATGTGAGTGCATAGATTGTGTAATGTGGGAGAGTGTAAAATGAGGATGTGTGTAGTTTGTGTGTAAAGTGAGTAGGTGAATGTGTAAATAATGAGAATGCAAGTGTCTAGAAAAGTGTGTAAAATGAGAGTAGGTGGTGAGTGTGTAAAGAATGAGAATGTGTAGTTTGTATGTAAGGTGAGTGGGTAGTGTACCAGAGTGTCTAAAGAATGAGAATGTGTGTAGTTTGTGTGTAAAGTGGGAGAGTAGGTGAATGTGTAAAAGATGAGAATGTGAGTGTGTAGTTTGTGTAAAGTGAGAGTGGATGTGTGTGTGTAAAGTGTGTGTGTGAGTGTAGAGTGTACCAATGAGTATGTAACGTGAGACTAGGTGAGTGTGGAGTGTGTAAAGAATGACAACGCAAGTGTGTAGTTCATGTGTGAAGTGAGAGTAGGTGTGTAAAGTGGGTGTAAAAAATGAGAATGAGAGTGTGTAGTTTGTGTTTAAAGTGAGTGTAAAAAACGAGAATGTGTGTAGTGTGTGTGTAAAGTAAGAGTAGGTGAGTGTAAAAAAAACGAGAATGTGAGTGTGTAGTTTGTGCTTAAAGTGAGAGTAGGTGAGTGTAAAAATGAGAGAGTATGTAGTTTGTGCATAAAGTAAGAGTAAATGAGTGTAAATAATGTGAAGTGTGTGTAAAGTGAGAGTAGGTGAGTGTAAAGAATGAGAATGTGTGTAAAGTTGGTGTAAAAAACAGAATGTGTGTAGTTTGTGTTTAAAGTGAGTGTAAAAAACGAGAATGTGTGTAGTTTGTGTGTAAAGTGAGAGTAGGTGAGTGTAAAAATGAGAATGTATGTATTTTGTGTGTAAAGTGAGAGTAGGTGAGTGTAAAAAATGTGAATGTGTAGTTTGTGTTTAAAGTGAGAGTAGGTGAGTGTAAAATGAGAATGAGTATGTAGTTTGTGCATAAAGTGAGAGTGAGTGTAAAGAATGTGAAGTGTGTGTAAAGTGAGAGTAGGTGAGTGTAAAAAACGAGAATGGGTGTAGTTTGTGTAAAGTGAGTAGGTGAGTGTTAAAAACGAAAATGTGAGTGTGTAGTTTGTGTGTAAAGTGCGAGTAGGTGAGTGTAAAAAATGAGAATGAGAGTGTACAATAGTTTGTGTTTAAAGTGAGAGTAGGTGAGTGTACAAATGAGAATGTGAATGTGTAGTTTGTGTTTAAAGTGAGAGTAGGTGAGTGTAAAAAACGAGAATGTGTGTAGTGTGTGTGTAAAGTGAGTAGGTGAGTGTAAAAAAATGAGAATGTGAATGTGTAGTTTGTGTGTATAGTGAGAAAGTAGGGGAGTGTAAAAAATGAGAATGTGAATGTGTAGTCTGTGTCTAAAGTGAGAGTAGGTGAGTGTAAAAAATGAGAATGAGAGTGTACAGTAGTTTGTGTGTGTAGTGAGAGAGTAGGTGTAGTCTGATGTAGAAGAATTGAGTGCGAGTGAGAATGTGTATTATTTTTGATATTTGTATTTTTACGCTTATTGCAGGTCTTTATTTGATTAAGATTATAATTGGTTTTAATTCAATGTTTTCTTGTTGAATTTCATCAGTGGAACATTTGAACCTTGCGCTTTGTTGATTGTATTTAATTTTTTAAGACTGTTTCTTATATTCACACTAAGTTGTTTTGGGAGAAATTGGGAAATTTTTACCACATAATGTACATCATTTTAAACCTGGAGAATCAAAAAATACAAACACTAATCAGCCACAACATTAAGACCACCTGCCTAATACAGACTAGTTCCCCCTGTGTGTTCTGACCCCTTTTCTATCAGAGCCAGATCCTCAGGACCACCCTCATGCATCAGTGAGCCTCTGGTGCCCATTCATAAAATTTCCACCAGATGTCAGTAACAACTAGGGGTGGGAATCACAGGGTTTCTCAGAATACGATACTCGATACGTGGCCCACGATCCTGCGATAATCAATATATCGCACAACAATGACACACAGGCTGCATTATTAATTTACATAAGTAACAGGACAGAGAAACTGCTACTTCAGCTTCAGGGCTTCACTTCTGTCCCCTTTTGTCACTTGGCAAGTTGCATTAGCATCGTGCTTCCAACTACAACTTCCCCATTTTCCCAGACCAGACACTACATAGTCCATAATGCATTGCTCCCCATGAAACACTCCTTCTGTTAGAGCGCTAGTTTTAACCCTGTGTGTACCAGACAAATTATGGCATGATATGCTTCTGTCTGATCTAAATTATTGTTGAGGACAGTTCAGACGCTAGATTTTGGCAGAACCGTGTGATTCTGCACACTTGGATTACTGAGTCTTACTCCAGCGATGTGTTTACTGACGTTGACGGTTCGCTGGTAGCGTCATCCAGAGCTATTAATGTGCAGGAAAGAGACGCACAGAGATACTGCCATCACAAAGTAATCCACACTCTGTTCCTTCACTGTTCTAAGAAGCCAAACTTTAGGTTTAAATGTGGCTGGGGTGTTCTGTCTGCACACAATCTGTTGGTAAGTTCTTCTTTACCTTTCACCCAAGTTTCCTGCGCTCAGTTGAGCAACGCCACCCAGAGGAGCAAAGTAGAGACGTCGGTTAGTCAAATAGACAACTACGGTTTAATTAACTTAAACATTATTATCTTAAAACATAATTATCGTCTCGTGTGAGCAAGAATGACGATATATCCCCATACCGATATTTTGACCCACCCCTTATAACAACCCATCCAATCCACACATGCAAAGAAACATGCCCATTCATTAAGTTATGTGTAATAAAATGGAGAGACAGTACTGAACACATGAAGAAAGGAACCTGAAAGTCATGGAAAGTCAACAACAACTAAAATCTAACAGTAAATCGAAAGCAAATCTGCCACTGGTTCAGCTGGTTCAGTCCCAACTGATGCTATAAAAAGGCGTCTCATTAACAGTGTGTCCTACACAAAACATCATGACGGTAAAACCAAACGGCTCTCTTAATACCTTCACAACTTTATTGTTGCAAAACATTCTGAGGCATTGGTTCCATACGAATTTCTAAACTACTGAAGGTTACAATGGGCACTGTTGGTGTCATAATTCAGAAGTGGAAAATTATTTCACCATAAACTGGCCACAACCAGGTTCTACCCTCAAGATTTCAGACACAGAAGTGATTTTTTATTTCTTTGCATGTGTGGATTGGATGGGTTGTTACCAACATCAGGTGAGAATTGTTTTATAAATAAATTCTTACAAAATGGATGCCATTTTCAACACTAATTTTACCTGCTATATCTCCCTCTATAAATAAGTGCCAATTAAATAGTCTGATTGACGTAATGTATATATAGCATAACGGGGAACTCGTGGATGGTTGTGGACGTGGAACTTTAACATGATATAAAGAATAAATGGCATTTTTCATATTTTATATCATAAAATACTTTTAAATCTAGAAAGCACTACAGATAGATGACCGCAATACATCGCAATATCACAAAAATTTCAAATAAAGGATCAATATTTACTCCGACTGATCAATCTGTTTATTATGAACTTGAGAAATCACATTTTTTTCCAGAGAAAAAAAACAAACAAACAAACAAAAAAAAACTTAAAACAGCCTCATCACCGCAGCACGCTCAGGGGGTCGGTTCTCCTACAAACTGCTGTGAACAGAACGGACAGAAGGGTCCAAACACACAGACACACACCCACACAAGTAAATGAGATGTTTATGCACAAAACACGTTTGCACGCTTTGACTTTATTCTGTCAAATGATCCTACTGGTCCTTGTACAACGGCAGGGTATGAAATCACCTCGCTCAGCTTATTACAGGCTTAAAAAAACAGCAGTGGACAGTCAGATACAGAACGTATAAAAAAAGGAAAGAAAAAGAAAAACACATCGTTTTTTTTCCTTAACGGGTACAAATTTGGTTAGATGGGGACCAGAGAGCTGGCAAGGGGAGAAAAGAAGCGAAGAGCGATGGGAGAGAGCGAAAAGGAGCATTCTGGAAAGGAAAACAAGGAAAGAAGAACACAGGCAGTTGGGTAATGGACGCGCCAGGTTCTGTGTTGAGATTTTCTTTATATACAAAATCACTGACCGTCTGGTTTCCCTCTCCACTCACACAGTCGGGCTCACTCGACACATTCCAGCAGCAGGAACCGTTCTCTCCTGCCCAGACCTCGGAGTAAAGGTGAGCAACAGTTCAACCAAAAGCACATTTACGCTAAAGAGTAGCCCCCGTCTGCTGGGACCCCCCGCATCAGCTGCTGGGGTTTCGGACGCTTTACAATGACCGATGGAAATGGGGGTGCGATGGGACTTTGTCGCCCAAGGAGGTGAAATGACAAAGGTTTTGTAGACTGGGGACGAGTGCAAATTGGGCACTAAAGCTAATTGTAATTTATTTGACCAGAATTTAAAAATTATTATAACAAAATTAAATGTACAAAAACTATTTAAACATTTTCTTTCCTGTATAGAATTTTTTTCCCGCACCCAGGATTTTTGACCTAAAAATTGACACTAAATTACATAAATATTTTTTTTTAATTGCACCCATGACCTTATTGAACTAAATGTGACCCCATAATTGACCAAATTTTTGTTTAAAAAAATTAAATATATAATTTACAATTTTTTAAATTTTTTGTCAATTTTAGTTCACACCTTGGATTGGGAAGGGGGGGGGCAATCAGTTTAAAGAAAATAACACTTATTAGAATTGGGATCTGACTACTAAATGTAATGAGCTCATGAATATTGGATCATAAATACATTGCAGCCCTTGTGATGCGAAAACTGAACTCGTTTGATATAATAACCATCAACTATTCAGCTTTACTGCTGCATAAAATGCTCACATTATCGATGTTAGGCTCTAGCACAAAACCCTAGAAGGCCTTGACTGATTGGCTACGAGCAGAGTTGGGGGGAGGGGCCAGACTGTGCAGATGTTACTTTTCTCGTCAAACTCTTGCTGCAGGGCTTCTCAGTTTAGCTGGATAAGTTAAACCCAAAGTCAGGCATGTAGGAAAATGAACATTCTTATTGGACAATCCACCGTTTTGGGCTTAAGTAATCTGGCTACAATGAGATATCCTGCTTTGCGAGATCCCTACCATCACAAAAAATGAACAGAACATGAGAATGAAAACACATCCCAGTCACTGTGCTCGAATATCCAGGTTTATTTTATAGCCAGGCCTAATGTATTCAGACGGTTATTTGTCACTGAAATGTCTGGAAAGATCAATGCACCAAACCCCAAGCCTCACACGGTCAGGTTTAGACATGGTTAGCATGTGGAGATCAAGATTAGCAACTGATGAGAGCGCAGTGCACCTGCACCATCGTAAAAAGGGTTCACCCCTCTCACAACCCTATGAGCTAAAAAACAACAAAAGGGACGACGAACTGAGAATACCACACGCTCCTCTCTCTCTCTCTGTGTTCCTCTCCCTCTCTCTACCAGAAGTCTCGACGGTGGTAGGCATCTGGGTCGCAGTATTTGGTCACCACCACTCTGTTGGCGAACTTCCTCCCTGTTAACCCCTGCATGGCCTTCTGAGAGTCATACACGGACATGAACTCCACAAAGATCTGCAAAACACAAGAACACACAGAGACCGTCATTGTAAACACACACTCACACAAAGTGCTTTGTAACTAGCATGTTGTTCAAATAAAGCTTCAGATGCAATGCTAATGTGCAAATGAGCACCTAGCCAATCAGTGGCTTTCACGGGGTGACCAATCACAGCTCCAAGTGAGGGTTATTCATGTAATCCAACACAAGTCCTTCTGTACCCAACAAAGCTCCTGATTGGCCGAAGCAGTTTTAAAGGGCCCATACTCAACATTTTCCTTCCATTCCTTTTCCAACCTCTTTTTGGTTACTGTGCCTTTAAAAGAGACATGTATATAAAACCTGCTGATTGGTGGCCCTGCATTGTAACTTATTTCAAAAGCAGCAGGAACCTGAAACACCAAATCGAACTTTGGGGTGAATGGGTGGAGCTAAACCGCTATAAGGTGAATATATAGATTTTGTGATGTCACAACTAATTTAATTTAACTTTTTTTAATTTAAAGGTTTTTTCTGAAGCCTGGTTTCCATATATGGACTGTACTTTGAAATGAAAAACCTTATTTCAGTTAAACTGATGCTCTAAAGTGTATTTTTTGTTTTCATTTACCTACTTTTACCATGCATTTCTTTTCTGTCCGCACTATAGGGATTGCATGAGGGTATGGGTCGGCCCATTGGTTCCTACTTAAACAGAAGGACTAAGTACCTCTGTAGAAGTCAGGCTGACCGCTTAACCAAAGTTAGGGTGAGAATATAATCTGCACAAAGTGGACGTCCCACAAAAGATAAATTCACTGAAGGAAAGAGCACAAAGTGAACAAAATGTGTACAAGTGTAAACCTGAGCATAAATCTGACTGGATGTCAAGAAAAGTGGTACAAAGGAAAACATTTTGTGGGCTTCAGGGTGTTGACATATTTTACAAAAATTGTCCTAATTATTTTTACATTTCTGTGTAACTATTTCTAACGAACGATGTTAGTAATACTAGTAATAACTTCATTATGATTTTTCTCTACTTTTATCTACTTTTTAAACTTCTGTTCCTTTGCACTTTTAATTTTTATAGCAGGATTTACTTTATGCTCTTAATGTTACAGCAGATTTATCTTTATACTGTTCATTTTACAGCTGATTTTTCTTTATGCTGTTAACTCATAGCTGATTTTTCTTTATGCTTTTTACAGTGGGTTTTTCTTTATGCAGTTCATTTATAGCTGATTTTTCTTTATGCTGTTAAATCATAGCAGATTTTTCTTTATGCTTTTAATTTTACAGTGGGTTTATTCAGTTAATTTTTTACAGCTTTTTCCCCCTTTAGGCTCGTTATATCTCTGTAAAGCTTTGAATGACCTCTGTGTACGATAATGTGCTATATAAATAAACCTGCCTTGTATATCTAGGTAAAAAAACCACACTTTGCAACAATATACAAATATGTTATAAAATGGGCTCTTTAATATACTGAAAGGCATTACAATCACGTGATTTTGTTCATTTTGTGCAGTTCTACACCAAACAAACATAGAAGGAGAAGGAAGGTCAAATGTCTCCAAAAGTGACGTACCTTCCCGGTGCCAGGCACCTCCAGACCATCAACAGGTCGCGGGATCTCGATGCTCTTCACCTGTCCATATTTACTGCACTCCTCTCTGACGTCCTCCACAATCTCCTCATACTCCTCATCGTCCAGTAGCTCCTCTGGGGACACCATGTTCATCAGGCACAGGATCTCAGTGGGGATTCCACCCATCTGGTTCATGGAACTGTTCATCAGGCCCGGAACCTGAAGCGTCACCGGTGTCTGGTTTATACCGGTCTGTGGTGGGGGATGGGGATGATGTAGAGGGCGGAAAGGGGGGGAGAAAAAGCTCTCATGAATAACCTGTTATAACCTGTATCTCATGCTCAGTGCAGGACACTCGTGACTCTGCAGAGGCCTTTTAATATGAAAATACAAATACAGGAACGGGACTCGTGACCAAACCAGGTCCTAGTGACGCACAAATTTAATAATCTGCTACATTTTGACTGCAACTTGGTTAATGAAGTGGGATTCTGGCAGAAAGGTTACCCTTATGTTTCGCGCCCCCTACTGCTCTGGGTGTGTGTGTAAAAGTGCAAAGATAATGCAGCACACCAAATAACAATAAAATTATTAAATAAAATGACAACATTGTTGATTTTCTGCACATTTTACTTAAAAAATTATTGTATGTTTGCACAACTAACCATACCGGAGATTAAAATTCATAAATGTCATGGTATATATTATGTCAGAAATTCACAAATAAGCATTGTGCTCAAAAATATGAATGAAAAAAAATATTTTAAATTGATTATCACCAGATAATCAGCAAATCAGGTCATTTAAATTAAGGCGTCGAAGCATTCTAACGTTAAATATGGACTACATTTTCCCCCTTTCTGACGGCCAAAACATTTGTAAGGGTCAAGCCATCGTGCATGTACAGCAATGATCCCCATTGGTTCCTGCTCAAACAGGAGGACTTCAATAAGCCTCTCAGTAGAGGTGAGACTGGTCTCTGCCCCGAGGTCAGGGTGAGAATTTAACCTGGACACGGCCTTGTGCTAAAGGAAGGGACGACCCAGGAAAAACAAAAGTGACAAATATGAAAAAATATTATGCGTCTGACGAGCTATCATTTCTGAAACCTTGTTCGGTTTATTCTATTACTCATTTTTTATGCATGTCCTCTACTTTTTAAGAATTGTTGTGATCTAATTTCTTTTCCTGTGGCTATTTTCCCTACTCTCCATTTATCACTGTACATTTATTTATTTAACGTCACATACAGACCATTCCCCACCTGTGCACACCCCTCCCCCTCCCTCACTCACCAGTGACGTGTTCTTGGACCCAACACTTGCTCTCTGGACCAGAAGCTTCTTGTCGCCCAGCTGCATACCGTTGAGACCAGCGATGGCCTGTGACACGAGGAATAAGGCAGTTACAACCACGGTCATGCACTTGCACAGGCCTTACACCAGGGGTGGGCAACTCAGGTCGAAAAACAGGTCAGTTAAGCTGTTGTGGTTGGTTACTGTGTCTTTAAGACTGATATATTGAAAATAAGCTCTGTTCTGATTGGTGGACTCTTATACCTCATTCAGAGAGCAGTCCAGGCTGAAACGAGGTTGGTTTTATGTTGGTTTTCATGACGTCACAAAAATAATGAACTCAAAACAGGCCGTTTCCTTATATGGACTGTATGGACCAGGAAGTGAATGGTGTGTTTAGAAACATTAACAATGTCAACATAAAACTTTGAAACTCATAAAATAATATAGGTTTAAAAATGTACCCACTTGGTCGCCTACCTGGTCACTGATGTTGACGTCAACATATTCACAGAAGGCATAACCTTTCGAGAGGCCAGTAGCGCTGTCCTTGACCAGGTTAAAGGCTTTAAGCGGACCAAACGATGTCAACAACTCCTTCACCTTAAGAAAAAATAAAAAGCTTTTAGGATGATCAGAGCTTTGAGAACACACTCTAAAAAGGTCAACAAAACTGACTGTGGTGTGCTGACCCCTTTCTATCTGGACCACTGGTCCACATTCCCTAAATGAATCAGTGAGCCTTGGGTGCCCAAGACCCCGTGCCTTCTTGGTAGCACACACCTGGAACAATACAAGACCTGCTGTTTCGAAGAACATTTGTCAAATCGGCTCATGCTCCTGCTTCCAGCACATCAGCTTCAAGAATTGACAGGCTGACAGATCGGTGGTCATGATGTTCTGGCTGATTGCACTCCTGTGAATGTGAGAACTACACTACGTTCCTCATTTTTCCGACAGTGTGACTGTGGTGTGACACACACCTGATCGTCGTTGAGGTAATTGGGCAAACCGCCGATGAAAAGCTTGTGAGCGGAGTCGGGCACCACCGTGGACACCACGCCTGCGAGAGAGGGAGAGAGAGGGGGAGAGAGCGAGAGAGAGAGCGAGAGAGAGAGAGAGCGCGAGAGAGAATCCAACATTACAGGTTTGGGTCTGACGATGTCTACAGGACTGGCAGGGTGGGTGATTGGGATTTTGGCCTTTGGACAGTGGGAACCAGTTACAATGTTTCCTGGGTGCTGTTGACAGCCGCATGTGTGGATGGTCCGTGTTCACAATGACAATTATCGGCTGGTCTGTCAGCAATGGATCGTCTAATGGCCTGTGACCAACTCAGGTGAAAATTGGTGATTGTGAACACACCCCATCACACAAAGTGCACCACAGTGAAATGAGTGGCATTTAACCCCTCCACAGCTACCAACAGCACCCGGCAAACGCTGATAATGTAAAACACACACAAACACAGTGTGCTCTAACCGTCAATTGCCAAAGTGGCTCACGCTCCTGCTTCCAGCACATTAGCTACAAGAACTTGTTGCTTAATATATTCCAGCCCCTGACAGGTGTCACTGGCCTGAAATAACTAGTTAATGTAATACACTTCACATGGCAGTGGTCCTAACGTTATAAATATACTACTGACTCCCATTCCTGGATGGTTTGGTGGTGAGGCAGTAACGCTTACCTGGCACATAGACACTGGGGTTTTCGCTCATGCCCGGCAGAGGCTGGTAGTCATGTGGTCTGCGGATCTTCAGACTCTGACCCTGGAAGATGATGCCATCAAAGGCCATGGCCTGCGTCGTCTCGTCCACCGAACGGAACTGAAGCAACACAATAACTCAGAAAACCTCGCGTCGTACCTCAGATTATCAGCATGCTTTAGAAAACGCAACCCTGAAAGTTTTTTAGCTGTTCTTATAAAATATGTACATGTGTCAAATAATATACATAACAGTGGAATAATTAAAACAAAATCTAACTTTTTAATGTGGATAAATTCAATATCTTCAAAAAAGTATTGTGTGTGGATATTTTATACACACACACACACCTTTACAACAAGCCTGTACCTATAAAGGGTTTATAAATGTCTCATATTTACTTTAGTAATGTTTTATAAGGTTATAAATGCCGTATAAGGCATCAATTACCCACTGCTGTGTTCTCTTCACAGATCAAATCCAAATAACAGCCTTTACAATTTGCAGCTCTTTGCATATGAAACCCCTTGGTGTCTACACAAGTCATCACTGATGCCCTTATGAATGCTTATTCATGAATTTGTAACATAGTAACGTTATAATCTATTACAACCCATTTATGAACTCTTCATAAGGGACGTCTTATTGTAAAATGGTACCATTGTTTAAATAAATTGCAGCTTTTAGGTTTTCTTTTATTTGTTCCTTTTTCAATGTTTTCCATTTACATTTAAAAGAATAATTTGAAAAATGAAGAATAAACAAGATATTACAAATAAAGGAAAACAAAGATTATATAAACATATTACAGTAAAAAGCAAAGCTTGTAAAATTTATATATATATATATATATATATATATATTTATTTATTTCATAACTACTCTAAACACAATTAAACCAAACATCTGGACTGGAAGTCAACACAGCTGAAAAGACACATCAGCCAAAAAGGTAGAATTCTAGTTTTCGGACAGGAAGAACTTTCATGGATCTTAAATCCGCTGGAGGAAGTTTCACCTTGTTATGCATCTTAGAACTCAGTTTTGAGGAACCATATTAGTTCCTACTCTGTGCTTTCTCAGAACATCAGTGGAACCAGGAAAGTCATAGTGTTTGATATGCAAACAATGTCTTAGTGGGTGGACAGAGAGATGGACAGTGAGGTCCAGGCTTTATATTCAGTGCAGTTTTGACCACGTCTGTTTATCACCGCATCCATCTTCTTGCATATGGTCACTAAACCAACAGCTGCCCAGTTTAGGTCATTTCAGAATACAAAATAAAAAGGTGTGTGGTTCTCTTCCCCTCAAAAAGTCCCAAGACCTGTTCTGCCGGAAAGCTCCTAATGAAACGAAGATGTACCTTCTAGGTTGTGTATCGGACAGTGTACCCGAGATCAGACTTCTTACTAATCAGCACTAACAATGAAACTGTTGTGTGGACATACCTCCAAGAAGGCAAAGTTTTTGTCCTGATTGATCTGCACTGCAAGCACTGGGTTCCCTGGAGCCTGAGTCAGGCCACCCAGTCGCATCTGAGCGTTGAAGAAGTCCATCATGGATTCCTGTAAAAAAAGAGATAAAGCAATCACTGTGATAAACATATGTCCTTTATGGAAAGCAGTTTCTTTCTCCTTTCAGCCCCATCATGGACTCCACTGTTGTTCAGTGTTTTTTGATGGACATTAATATTAACCAATGACAGACAGGCCTTTAGCTGCTTAGAATTCACCCTGGGTTTCTCTGTAACCAACCTCTCGGACTATTACACATCTGCAGTTGGAGTTTTCTTTGATGGTCAGAGAGAGCAACAATGGTCCCAAGTTTCCTCCATTTGTACACAATCTGTCTGACTGTTGATTGGTGGAATCCACTCTTTAGAAATGGACTTTTAGCCTTTTTCAGCTTTATAAGCATTAACAACTTTTTCGAAGCTCCTCAGACACCTCCTTTGTTGGAGCCATGATACACATCCTCAGATGTGTTGTGTGCATGAGATCAGTCTCCTGCTCACACCTGACCTTCATCCCACTGACTGAAAACCCCAGATTTTCTAAATTCACCTTCAAATTATATGATCATCCTAAGGGTTCACTTACTTTTGCCCCACACATCTTCATTGGACTTCTAAAAAAATAATAACATAACCAAATAGAATAATGCGTTGTTTGTTCAACTCTTTTTTTTCCTTTTACTTTTAGGGCTTGTTTGAAAACCAGATGTTTTAGAAACATTTATATAAAAAAATTCCATTAAATAACTTTATTATTATTATTATTATAAACAAATTATTCATGCAGCGTTAATGTTGTGAAAAAATATCACAATACTACACTGCATCAACCAACCCACACCCACAGCATCCACCCAACAGGCAACATGTCATCTGTGCTCACTTCTGTGATTCCAAACGGGATGTTGCCCACGTAGAGTCGGCGAGCCTGGCGGGTCATCTGGCTTCCCACGACAGGCACAGGTGTAGGGGTCACGGCGAGACCCTCAGGGGTCATTGTGGGAAGAAGAGCAGTGGCTGGAATCTGACCAGCAGCTGAGGACAGAACAGAAAGGATGACTGAATGAGTACATGGTGTAGGACAGGGGTGTCCCACTGTGGTCCTGGAGGGCCAGTGTCCAGGTGATTTCTCTGTTCAGACAAACCTGGTTAAGCTCACCTGTCTATCACCAGATATTGTGTTCCTTTCAGAAAGTGAAATCCATATATTATATAGATTCATTACACATGGAGTAAAATATGTCAAATCTTTATTTCTTGGAATTCTGATGATTATGGCTTACAGATTTAATTTTTTCTTTAACTGTCTCAGAAAATTTGAATATTGTGAAAAATTAAATCTTGGAAAGTCATGATGTTGCACCCTGGTCAACTAATGAACTCGAAACACTTGCAAAGGTTCCCTGAGCCTTTAAATGGTCTCAGTCTGTATCAGGAGAATACACGATGGATAACTGGCGCGTGGTGTGTCTAGCAGCACTTTCCCTGCAGGACGTGGAGGATTATCTATTCGGTACTTTGATAACATCAACACTGCTGATTGGACTGTTTGGTGCTCTGGGTTATCGTAGGCTGAAAAAGGCGGTCGCTGAAAACCCCAACAAGCTGACCGCTGCCATGGAAGGATTGGGCAGGTCAATGAGCTCACAACTCTCATGATTAATCGCAAGATTGATGCAATTGATCAGAAATTGGATTCGATCTTAGTGCGGCTATCGACGTTGCTGAAATGACCGGTGATGGACTTTAGGATGGATCAGAAAATTACTTCCATCCGTCCCAAATTGGAGGAAGCCTGACATTTCTGTTTAAATTATAATTTTTTTATTAATCTTAAGTGATATTATAATTTTCTGAGACAGTGAATTTTGGGTTTTATCTTTAAGCCATAATCGTCAAAATTCCACATATTTTACTCTTTGTGTAATGAATCTGTATATGGATTTCATATTTTATTTACCTACCTATAATATATATATATATATATATATGTCATTCAATATGTTTTCTTTATTTTCATGACCATTGACATTGGTAGATTCTCACTGAAGCATCAAAATTATGAATGAACACATGTGGAGTTATGTACTTAAAAAAAGAAATAACTGAAAACATGCTTTAAATTCTAGTTTCTTCAAAATAGCCATCCTTTGCTCTGACTATTGTTTTGAGGTGAACTTTTGTTACTGACATTTTCTGCACCAATTTATAAATAAATTCTTTAAAAATCATACAATGTGAGTTTCTGGATTTTTTTTACATTCTGTTTCTCACAGTTGAAGTGAACCTATGATGAACATTACAGACTCATCTTTTTAAGTGGGACAACTTGCAGAATCAGTGGCTGAAAAATACTTCTTTGCCACATTGTATAGTGTGTATATATATTATATATATTTTTTTTTTATTTTTTTATTCTATAACTGAACAGTCATGTGAGTGTTCAGGGGCAGTGTTCACTACAAGTTGTACTCATATAACTGCATGTGACAAACTGCTTTAAGCACGCTGTGAAACCACTCAACACAGATCTGAGAAAAGTTGATGTGGTCTCAGATGTCTTTTGTAATAAATACAAATTCTTCGCTGCTACTGTTACTCTGCCATTTTTTAAAAATGTAAAAAGACAAGAGTAAAAGGGATAAAAGAGAATAGGGGAAGAAAGAGACTTTCACCCTGCATTGCTTTGTACTGCATGGGTGTGATGTGTTCGAAGCCAGGAGGAGGAACATCCCAGTACTTCTTCACTTTAATCTTCTTCTTCTCACGATGTGGGGAGCGACTGCGCAGAGTAAAAGAAAGAAAGAAAAAAAGCAAATTATTTCTTTAACATTCAATGCTTAGAACTTTCCTTCTCCACATACTTACTTGTTTATAGTCAAGAGTGTGCACCATTATCTCCTTAGTTTATAGTCAGTGTGCACCATTATCTAATTTATTTATAGTCAGTGTTCACCATCATCTCATTTATTTATAGTCAGTGTGCACAATTCTCATTTATTTATAGTCAGTGTTCACCATTATCTCATTTATTTATAGTCAGTGTGCACAATTCTCATTTATTTATAGTCAGTGTTCACCATTATCTCATTTATTTAAAGTCAGTGTGCACCATTATCTCATTTATTTATAGTCAGTGTGCACCATTATCTCATTTATTTATAGTCAGTGTTCACCATTATCTCATGTATTTATAGTCAGTGTTCACCATTATCTCATTTATTTATAGTCAGTGTGCACCATTATCTCCTTTATTTATAGTCAGTGTGCACCATTATCTCCTTAGTTTAGTCAGTGTGCACCATTATCTCCTTAGTT
>JBBIGC010000007.1:1616515-1629626 GCA_037576955.1 Lepidarchus adonis
TAAGTCATACTGTGTCTTAAACCACACCCACAAGTCTGCTCC
Organism: Lepidarchus adonis; assembly: GCA_037576955.1. Classification (NCBI taxonomy): domain Eukaryota; kingdom Metazoa; phylum Chordata; class Actinopteri; order Characiformes; family Lepidarchidae; genus Lepidarchus; species Lepidarchus adonis. The sequence continues at coordinate 1,616,558 of JBBIGC010000007.1, forward strand.
ACCTTCATGAAGAGCTGGATGTTTACAGCTCACAGTAAGTCATACTGTGTCTTAAACCACACCCACAAGTCTGCTCCACCTTCATGAAGAGCTGGATGTTTACAGCTCACAGGAGGTCATACTGTGTCTTAAACCACACCCACAAGTCTGCTCCACTTTTATGAAGAGCTGGATGTTTATAGCTCACAGGAAGTCATACTGTGTCCTAAACCACATCCACAAGTCTGTTCCACCTTCTTGAGAGCTGGAATGCGAGAGTAGTCTCCAGGTCCTGCCCGCTAGCTAGAACTCCCCCAGTCACATCATACAACCAACACTGGGAGGGTGAAGGTGAGCATTGGATAGCTTAATGCACTTGGAGAACTTTAATCTCCTGTTGTTATGTCAGCTAGCAGGTGGGGGAGAGGGAGGGCCTCCCTATAGAGAATGTCAATCATGCTCTAGTGGCTGTGGCAGCACAGGGGATCAAAATCCTAATGATGGGGCCAACGCTTAGACAGTTGCACCACTCTGTATACCAGCAATGTATACATTTCTCTGAGTAGAAGCTTGTTGGTACTAACTTGAAAATATCGTAAGTTGAGACATGGCCTGTATACGCACTGTAACCAAGGAAACGGATCTTTGTCGATCACGTACATCTTGGCAACATCCAAACATTTCGTCTGCACTAATCATTTCATCTGCACTATAAAATTTGCACATTTAGCAAAACAAATGCTTTAAAAATTAATGAATCAATCAAAGAATATAGTGAATATGGAATAGCAAGACTGTCGAGTCGGCTTGTGTTGTACAGGTCTGAGAGTCTCATGCCCCACGACTGTAGACATAGCAGGACAGCTTAGCTAGCATGACTAAAATTAGCATTAGCATAGGCTTTTCTCTTTTAATTCACAGCTCAGAATTTTGTGATGAATTAGCCGCATGTATAAGTTTCTATGGCACTTGAAGTTACATATACTAACCCTTTGTTGGTCTATAACAGTAAATTACTTTGGAGTGACAGAGGCCCACTGAAGTGTATTTTGACTGAAATGTGTGTTAAATGTTTTATTACAGAACTTCATGTGCAAATACTCCTTCAATAAAACTGTCTTCCCACTTCTACCATCTAAATACATAAATATTTTCTGTTTTACTTCAATAAAACACGTGGTGAAAAAAGATCTTTCCTCACTACAAGGCAGTCCTGATTTGCAAGCAGCCATAGAGGATATAGATCAAAAATACCATGTGAACAAAATGGGTTTGGTGTGAAAAGGAGCGAGTGTAATTCTGTAGCACACAGAATTAGTCATTAGTAATTCACAGTGGCAAATGGAACCAGACATCTGCCTTAAAAGCTCCCTCACAGGAACTCATTACATGAGCTGAAGTAAAAACCATTCATGGTGGAAGAATACATGCAGAGTGTAACGAGGCTAAACAGTCCCCAGAGTTAAGTTCATCAACATTCCATAAAAAACACTCGAGACACAAGAAGCTTCGCTGGAGAGAAAATACAATATATCTGTGAAACATGACGTCTGGTTCCATTCACCACCACTGTTGGGAAATCTGAACCATTTCACACCAAACCCACACAGGAGGAGTCAACCAACCACTGAATTATGGGGGAATTCTTAAAAATGAGTGGAGCTTTTCTTTAATGCAGCATATGCTGGTTCATAAAAAAAAAAAAAATCTTATAGAAAGTGAAATTCATATAAAGAATCATTACACAGAGTGAAATACTGTCTATCTTCCAATAAAAGCCCCAGCGTTAATTCAGAAGATTATTCTGAAGACCTGCCGTTTAAAAGAGACCGGCTGTTGTTGGAGACGGGATATTATTCGCTTTGGAGACGGAATGGTGTTGTGCAGCTTCACCTGAATGTTCTTTTGCGAATGTTACCGCACAGAGTTTAAACACTAAATCAAATGACCGTTTCCTTCCCATCGCTCACACTACGTCACCCTGTGGGCAATGATTGACGTGGAGACAAAAGGGCAAAATGTTCACAAAGGAATTTTTGTTTAGACTTTCTCCATTTCTCAATAGCATCAGACGACAAAACATTTTTTATATGAAAATGTACTTACAGTATGATTCACTGCAGGAGGGAGGATCCTCTACGAAAAGAGGAGTAGTGTACGGAAAGTGGGATGGGTAACGGAAAGAAAACACAAAAATAAGACCTAGATCTGAATGAATGAAATATTCTTATTAAATACTTTGTTCTTTACATAGCTGAATGCAGGTTGAAAAGTTAAAAGGCAGAAACGATTAGTTTCCATATATGGACGTTATTGTGCAACTTTAACAATAGTTCCATACTGCAGGCCTTTCAAATTAGAGAAAATAAAAATATCAACAGTTTAATATATTGAATATGATGACAATATTGTGTAGCTGTATAATCACAATACTGGTATTTTGCCCATATCGTGCAGCTTTAAAACTTCAGATTATTCAACTAATCTCCACAACTAAATTATAAATAAATCTGTGGAATTCCCCTTAAACAAAAGCGAAACAGAAATGCACGAGACAAAAGAATGTACAAAATCATAATGTGATTTTTTTTTATTTTGTAAATTTCTTTTTCCTCCATTTTTTCAAATGTGAATGTTCACAGTCAACACCAATTTTTTTTTAGCTTACCCGATATATAAGAGAAATATCTTCATATATAAAATAATTCATCAAAACTAAATTAAGAATAACAGCATGAATTATGTTATTCAGTCCCCAATTTCATCATTGAAATTTAAATACTCCGTCTCATGGTTTTTTAGAAGTTCAACCACCCATTTTTTCTTGGGGGGTGGGGGAGGGGGGTGGGGTTAGTGAAAAGTAAGGACAAAAACTTTGTGCCCCATGTGAAATAATGCTGACTGGAGATAGAAACTGTGAATGCAGTTCCCATCATTAACACGCACTGAGAAAGTGTCACTGTAATGCAGATAACAACACACCCCCAACAAATGAGGTCACGACGACAGGGACACGGACAGCGTGGACATGTACACGGCTCCAGTCTTCCTGAAGCAACTCAGGTGTGTGTAAGAATCACTTCTGCACTGAAATGGTGCGGGGTAAAGCACACTAAAGCAGGCGTCTCGTTCAAATGGCTGTAGCTCACGGATTTTCCTTGGTTTATTTGTTCCCAGGAGGCAAAAATAACAATAAATTACAAAAAAATTACACATTGAATTAAATTAAAATCTTTTTTTTTCCAGAGTTGTGGCTGAAATGTGAAGGTGAGTTGTTGTCAGTCTGATCAGTGGGGTTTTAAGTGCTTCTTCATGCACACGGCTCCTTCAGAGTTCCTCTCCACCCGAGGAACGATTCAATCATCGGTGGCTCCTTTTCCTTCTCATTCTTCTTGCTTTGCCTATCCTTCAACTTTCTGTGCAATAATATTAATAATAATAATAATAATAAATGTTATTCTTACATGACTGCATTCACTGAACCCTTCTCACTCATCCATCCTTCTGAAAAATGAAAGTGAAATAAATAGACCTCTACCTCTCCCGCTGCTCCTCCGCGAAGCAAAGTGAAACGAGTGGGAAAAAGATGCGAAAAGCTTCATTGTGAAAGAAAATGTTCTGATTGTTTTTCTTCTTTAAGTTTAGTGATGTACACACGCTTTCTTTTAAAACACGGGGGGCGGGGTGGGGGGGGGGGGGGGGGTTGGCGCAAGAAAAGGGTGAGGCGCTGTGAAAACTCTCAAAGAAGAAAAGGATTCGTGCTTGCGCCTGTAGCTCCGCCCCCTCCCACAGATCCTCCGGCACCCATTACTCCGCTGACTCCCGACGGGCCGCCCAAAACCAGCGCGGCCGGCTGGGGGGCGGCCCCTGGGCCCATGAGTAGGGAGTTCCCAGCAGGAACCATGGGAGAAATCCCAGTGAAAGGCATTCCCATCTGGCTGGACTGTACCATCCCCATGCCCATGCTGGGGGCAGCCATAGGCACTCCCATCGCAGGCATGGGCATCCCCGGCTGAACCATTCCCAGCGTCGGTGGGGGCATGTGGCCCAGCATAGGGTTCGGAGGGATGGGGCTGGTGCGTAACTGGCTCAGGCCGAGCGAAGACGGCTGGGGAGAGATGGAGGCCATGGGGGTCACGCCGAAGGGGTTTGAAGCTGGAGGTGGTGTCGGAGATACGCCTCTGCTGGAAATGGTGCTGCCTGGAGTAACTGCCATAGGTGGTGCAGAGGAGGAACCTATGAGAGAAAGGGGACAGTGAGCAAGAGAGATGGAATTTGTTTCTACGTTTTAAAGACAAGTGAAGCTGCAAAGAGCCAGTTTAATACTAGAGCTGCCCCCAGTTTCTCAGGCCTGGACGAGAGACCCAAACATCTGCCGGTTCTAGCTTGTACGGTGCTGCCTACACCTACAAGCTAGAACCACCACTGTCATAGCATGCCAACCGGTCATCCTTCCATCATCTCCATGCCATCATTCTCTTCCTACCATTAATCACTCTTCCTTTCATCTCATTATGTACCATCCCTACCATTATCACTCGCTTCCATCTCTCTCTCCATTATCTCTCTCCCTTCCATCTTCTTTATCTCTGTACCATGCCTACCATTATCACTCTCCCTTTCATCTCTCTCTCCATTATCTCTCCCTTCCATCATCTCCATTTCTGTACCATGCCTACCATTATCACTCTCCCTTTCATCTCTCTCTCCATTATCTCTCCCTTCCATCATCTCCATTTCTGTACCATGCCTACCATTATCACTCTCCCTTTCATCCCTATCTTCCTTCCATCATCTCTATCTCGGTACCATGCCTACCATTATCACTCTCCCTTTCATCCCTCTCTCCCTTCCATCATCTCGATCTCGCGGGATGTCTTGCTCTCACAGACCTATAATTTCTTTTCTTTAAGAAGCTCTTCTATCTTCCACTCGTCACCTGTATTAATGGCACCTGTTTGAACATTTCAGTATAAAAGACACTTGTCCACAACCTCAAACAGTCACACTCCAAACTCCACTATGGCCAAGACCAAAGAGCTGTCAAAGGACACCAGAAACAAAATTGTAGACCTGGGAAGAATGAATCTGCAATAAGTAAGCAGCTTGGTGTGAAGAAATCAACTGTGGGAGCAATTATTAGAAAATAGAAGACATACAAGACCACTGATAATCTCCCTCGATCTAGGGCTCCACACAAGATCTCACCCCATGGGGTTAAAATGATCACAAGAACAGTGAGCAAAAATCCCAGTTAAGAGTCAGTGTTGCCCATTGACAGCCCTAAAACATCACTGCTCTAGAGGAGATTTGCATGGAGGAATGGGCCAAAATACCAGAAACTGTGTGAAAACCTTGTGAAGACTTACAGAAAACGTTTGACCTCCGTTATTGCCAACAAAGGGCATATAACAAAGGAACTGAGATGATCTTTGGTTATTGACCAAATACTTATTTTCCACCATAATTTGCAAATAAACTCTTTAAAAATCAGATAATGTGATTATTTTTTTCCTCATTTTGTCTCTCATAGTTGAGGTAAAGCTATGATGAAAATTACAGGCCTCTCATCTTTTTAAGTGGAGCACAATTGGTCGCTGACTAAATACTTTTTTGCCCCACTGTGTTCCTTGTCTTTCCCGAGTGCCAGCATTTCCTTGAACTCCTGATTTACACACTCTGCTGTAGGAGATCAGACAATCTGTTGCACATTAATACCGCACACTTTAAATTCAATGAGGGGTTAATCCAGTGAGCAGTGAGGCTAAGCATCCACACTGGGTGAACATCAGAACTCCAAGTGTCTGTGGCAAATCTAATCACAGTCATGTCTGATAAAACACCTCATAGGTGATCTTTTGAATTTTTGCTGTTTGGAGGAAATCTCACTTCATTTAAAAGTCTCCTCCAGTGTGTGTGTGTGTGTCGCTTCGGTGAAGTGCAGCTGTTTCTACCACCGAGTGAAATGCTCGTATTACAAACAGTACACGTGGCCACTGGACTGCTTTCATTTCCCAGTTTAAAATATTTACACCCTGCTGACATTTCAACCCAGCGCTGCCCCAGAGCTCCTTATCAACAGCACCTTCGTGAGGACTCGCACAAAACATAGGATCAGACTCTGGCTCCTTCATGTTGAGCCCATCCAAATCAGTTAAAAAGTCCTGATTGGGCCCAACATTCCTATTTGTTACAGTTGTCTTACAGGAATTAATTTTTTTTCATACCACTTTAAATGAATAATTTAAGAGAATTTTTTTAATTAAGTTAAGTTCTATCAGGGGTTTCTATAAGGGTATGATGATTATTTGCACAAAGTTCACTGCTTCAGTTTTTATGATGGTAATTTGCATAAACTCCAGAATGTTATGAAGAGTGATTAGATAAATAGCACAAAAGGAGCTGCTGAGGTCATTTCAGTAATTGTCTCATTAACACTCGTGTTGACGAGCACAAGGCTGGAAAGTTACAATAGCAGACTGAGTGAAAAGGAGGGTGATGCTTGAAATCATTGTTCTTCCTCTGTTAACCATGGTTACCTTCAAGGAAACAGTGCAGTCATCATTGTGTTGCATAAAAAAGGCTTCACAGTCTGGATACTGCTGCTACTAAGATTGCACCTAAATCAACCATTTATCAGATCAAGAACTTCAAGAAGAGAGATTCAATTGCCCAGCAAGCAACAGGTCTCAAAGATGACTTAGCTGCAGGTGCCACGAGTGCAGAGGTTGCTCAGAAATGTCCTCATGTCAAGAAGTGCAGCAAAGAAGCAAAGAAGTTTTTCTCTCCAAGAAAAAACATCAGGGACAGGCTGATCTTCTGTAGAAAGTACAGGGATTGAAGCGGAGGACTGGGGTAAAGTCATTTCCAATTTTTTGGAGCATCTGGAAAAATTATTGTCAGGGAAAAAAAAGGTGAGCGCCACCATCAGTCCTGTCTCATGCCAACAGTAAAGCACCTGAGAACATTAATTCATGTGTGGAGCTGTTTCTCATCCAAGAGAGGGGGTTCACTCACAATTTTGCGAGCACACCCAAGAATAAAGAATGGGACCAAAATATCTTCAGACAGCAACTTCCTCCAACCATCCAAGAACAGTTTGGAGAAGAACAATGCCTTTCCAGATGATTGAGAACCTGCCAAAAATCCAAAGTGAGAACTAAGTGGCTCGGGGAACAAAACACTGAAATGTTGGGTCCATGGCCTGGAAATGCCCCAGACTTTAATCACGTTAAGAAATTGTGGTCAATCTTTAAAAGGCAGGTGGACAAACAAAAACCCACACATTCTGACAAACTCCAAGAATTGGATTATGAAAGAATGGGTTGTCATCAGTCAGGATTTGGCCCAGAAGTTGATTGACAGCAGGCCAGGATGAATTGCAGAGGTCTAGAAAAAACAGGCCCAAAACTGCACATATTGACTCTTTGCATAAACTTGTTTGTAATTGTCAGTAAAAGCCTTTAAAGCTTATAAAATGATTGTACTTATACTTCAATAAACCACAGAAACACCGGACAAAAAGATCTTAAAACACTGAAGCAGCAAATTTTGTGAAAAACAGTATGTGTGTCATTCACAAAACTTGTGTACATCAAGTCATTTTTCTTTTTTGTGATATAATATTAGTGATAAATAAGGTTTTACCCCTTTAAAGTGACAGGAAGAGTGCTGGCTGAACTCTATAGCCCATCTGTTGGTGCATGTTATGAGCCCCTCCCCCATCCAGTAGTGGAAAAAGACCACCACAAAAGAGCAGATATATTTAGGCACTGGACCAGTCGCAGCACAGCTTTACCCTGAAATGTTGCAGGTAGGTGGTGAACACAAGACTCTAAAGAACTTTGTGTTGCACGGTGCCTCGTTATAACATGATGTGGAGTAAAAAATTCACTGTGAGAAGGTCCCGTAAACAAGTGCCCCATTGTTAGTGCGTACCCTGCGTTTGAAGGAAAGGGTTGTGAGAGGAGGCCATGGTGGGTGGAGTCTGTTTGGGTTTAGGTTTTGTCGACACTAGTGAGTCCAGATCCACCAGCGCCGCGTTGGGCCCCAGGAACGACTCCGGTGTTTTCCGGATGGGGAGGGATGAACCGAGCGACGAGAGGTCAAAGGGCACCGGCGAGCCCGTACTGCCTCCTCCGCCCGCTTCTCCGGCCATTACAGCGGAGCCTCTCCTCTCTGGATCTCCTAAAGAAGAGAAAATAAAAAAGAATGAGTGAGAGAAACACACCTGGCGAGGGCGGGGGTTCTAAGATAATGAAGACACACACTGAATAGCCAATAAGGTGTAAGCATGAGCTAGTTGGGGGGGCTGGGGAGAGGTCGGAGTTTTATGGGGTTTTTAAAAACTTTTCTATTCTCCTTAAATTCAAGCCTTGAAAAAACTGAACCATGGGCCACAAACAAGCCACACCCAATACTAGGTTTGTACAATGGATGTGTAAGACGCAGCCTATTGCAGGGGAAATACGGTACGTATAAGCATAATGACGTGAATTTACACCAATCAGCCAAACATTGAGACCACTTGCCTAATAGTGAGCAGGTCCCCTCATGATCAGCCATAACATTAAGACCACCTCATGCTGCTGAAACAGCTCTCTCTGTCTGTGGTGCACTGTGATCCTCTTCAGTATCTGGCCAAGGACATTGCCAATTCACTAGTTGTTCTTCCTTGAGTCACTGTTGGTAGGTACTGACTACTGCAGCACTGGAACACTCCACAAGTCCTGGAGATGCTCTAGCAGTCACAATAGGACCAGTTTCCTGGTTTAAGCTTTCGTTCCTGAACATTTTTAGCTCCAAAACAACCTCTCTCCATCGCTTTCACGCCAAACAAGTGGGCCCTGGACTTTATTGTCCCGCACAACGTTTAGTTGGGTATGTGTATGTCAAGCTAACAATACACAACTAACACCGCAGCTAACAGCAGAGGATGTGCCGACTGTTTTGCTGGTTCTTGTGCAAATGTATTCCCAGCTGTTGTAGAGAATTAACTATAGGAAACATGGACAAGATTCAAAAACAAAGGAAAGCTAGAGCAGGAAAAAGAAGGCGCTGACATTTTCGCCTACTTGTGTTGTATGCGGTCGTTATTGTCCTGCTTGGGTGAACATCAGGACACGGAGTGGTGGGAAAGAACTGTGCAAAGCTTCACAGAAGAACAGTGGATACAGAACTTTAGTTTGTCACACGGTGGTGTTATTTATCTCTGTCGCTGTCTGCAACCAGAACTGGAGAAAAGACACAAACTACCATTTGGGTGTAACCCTCCGAAAAACGATTGCCTTGGCACTGTGGAAACTCACACTCTGTTTTTCGCTGTTGTTTCAGTGTAGAAATGTCCCTCGTGTAACATTAAACCTACACAATATTTCTTCACTGATTATTTCCCAAAATTGTGGATGAAGGTGAATCATTTTTAAGGAAAATACATTTTGCAAGTATAAAATTAATGTACACAAATGTATAAACGGTTACAGTATACAATGTAAATAATGATGACAAATATATATAACACAAACCAAACAGGAGGGACCAGAACTTTGATAGAACATAAGGTCATTATTATCAGAAAAGTGCCATAAGACACTTTAGTGTGAACGCCACTAAAGCTCCTGGTTCCTGCAAAATGTTCGGTGTAATAAGGCTCCATTAACTTTAGGAACACATTAACTTTAAGAACTGACTGTTCATTTGCTGCCTAACATATCCCTCCGCCCCAAACAGGTGCCACTGAAATGAAAAACAATAATTAATGTTCAAATGTTTTAATGTTGTGGCTGATCGGTGTATAGTAGGAGTGTCCAGCGATGGTCCTGTGTCCAGCACATTTTCTTGATCAAGCACACCTGGTTCAACTCCCCTGTTAATCATCAGGTGAACTGAGTGTGTTTGAGAAGCAGAACTACGCACCTGTGCTGGACAGCTGGGACTGATTTTGGACACACCTAGTACAGGTGGGAGAATGTCTCAACATGGGCTGCTGTTCTGTTCAACTTTCAAGCATCAGAAACACTGCAAAAAAGTTGAAAATGTTCCCCATAGAGTGTTCTGCTGTTTACTGTGAGACCTCACTAAACACTTCTAAATATTATTTGCAAAAAGTACTCTAATATTTATTTAATATTAGATATTAATATTTTTCCAGGGCTGCAGTGGACACTACCTGGGCTGAAAAACCCTGAAACATTCCTTCCACAATGACAACTGTGTGTCCAGGAGCGTGTACCTGTGCCATTAGTGTGTTTACTGGGGCCACTCCAGGGATCAGAGGTCAAGGCCTCAGAGGCAGGGGCAACTCCCTCTCCAGCCCAGGGGTCAGACGACCCCGAGAGTGAGGTGGGGGCTGGGGCCACTGAGGGTGCCCAGGGGTCCGCACTGGGGGGTGTCACAGCTGGGGAGGGGGGAGGACACACGACAGGTCAAGGATCAGACGAAAACATGCAAACATGCCATCAAGTCAGGGTAAATACACAAGGCTGGACTGTGGACAGAAACAGGACAGAGACTCTTTGTAGCTGTGACCATGAGGGTTACAGTTTCAGAACCGCCTTTAAATACACGATCACACTCACCTGTAGAGGCCCAGGGGTCAGAGTTCACTTTGGAGGAGGAGTCACCCCACGGGTCTGGAGGCGGAGCTATCGTAGGAGGCCCACCCCCCCAGGGGTCCGCGCTGGGTGGAGAAGCAGGGGATGCAGCCCCCCAGGGGTCAGTGGGACCCCAAGGCCCTGCGGCTGGAGCGGGAGTGACTGAGGGAGGGGGAGAGGGACCGGAGGAGCTGGGGGCTCCAGAAGCTCCCCACGGGTCCACTGCACTCAACTCCATCAGAGCAGACTGAGGTGGGGGGAGAAAAAAATGCAGTGTGATTATTTATTTGTTAATATTTACACTGCATTACGAATGCTAATGCGCTGAAACACTACGGATCAATGAAGGAGAAGCTGGTTTGGGTGACGACTGACTCCCAGTGTTTACAAACTGTGTTCGACTCCAACCACGCACACGTTAGACCTTCACACACCCACTCATAACCACACACCTCCTCAGGCTTGGTTTTCTCCCTCTTGCTCTCCTCAATGGCCATCTGTAGCCTCAAGTCGTCTCCTCGGCGTAGCCGCTCCTCCTGTCAATCACACGTAAAGCATCCCATCAGTGCACTGAGCACAGCACCAGGGGCTGATGGGAAATTTGTCTCAGCAGAACTTTTGAGTCTGGTGGCCTGAGGTCACCGGGTGTTCCTTTTTCAATTACAGAAATTAAGCAAAATTAATGTCGGTTTTCTTCAATTAGAAGGTTAATTTCATCATGCCATAAACAAAATGCTGAATTACAATTGCAAAAATAAAAAACAATTATCGCATGAACACACCTGAAAACCGGAGGGAACACTATTTGTAGGATTATACATGAAGCCTTCCAGATAGACATAAGCATTGAATAACTCGTGCAGTGCTTTAATATGGACAAAAAGCAGAATTCCTAAATAAAACTAATGTCAGTCATCGCAGTTTAGAGGCAGTTTACAGAATTCGGTCCATTGTTAAAATGCCATTCATTGGATACCGGCCTCCAGGACCAGAGTTTGACACCCCTTCTCCAAAACTTCCATCATTCACCCATGAAATGATGAATGGTGGAGGAATACATGCAAGGCGATGTGAGGCCCAATAGTCCCCAAAAGTGATTTAATGAACCATCATCACCACCACTATTCCACAGAAATGCTCAGAAGACATGTGGAGCTTCACTGGGGGAGAGAGAGTCAGGACAAGGGTTATATCTGTGTTGTACACAGGCTCCTCTAGTTCCACTCACCACCACAAGTCTATAACCCACTCTGAATAACACAGATTACTCCACTGCCACTTAATAACGTGGGGAAAACCTGAAGACTGGTGTTAGTCCTCCTTATGTCAACTAAGGCTGCACAATACTAACAAAATAGCAGCATTGCAAATCTTAACGCTGCAATATTTTTGCATTCGTATCACCTTCCTCTAATTAAAGACTTGGAAGTGTGTGTGTGTATCATCCCCCATCATCCCTACCCACGTGTGTGTGCGTGTAACATTTTTATATATATATATATATATATATAAATTTACAGTTATAGCCCCAGTTTAGCCCCAACCCATTACAAGAAAGCTCCAAGAACCTTTGTAATTGGCTAGAGGCTTATTTGCATATCGCAGCTATCTACTATATGAGTATTGCAGAAACCGATATTGCGATAACGATGTACAGATGATATATTATGCCACCCAAATGTCAATACAAGGTCACTGACACCCTGCGTAAGTTGTCCATATGAATTTATATACAGCTTTGCAAAGGTTATTCAATGCTTATGAAGTCGCTATGCAGTGCATCCTTTAATCCAAGAGCAACCAAACTGGATTATACAGCGAAAAGAGGCTGAAATATATTTAGGCTCCATTGCAGGTTGATCAACTTCAATGGGATTATTAATTCCATTAATGACAGCTAGTGTTTCATTGCTGTAGCCCTTTCTGACATTTGACTGGACTACATCCAGGCTGCCTTCAGGATTGGTGCTGTGATTAGAGATCTGGCGTGTGCAGGAGAGAATGGTAATGGGAGAGGCTCCACCCCGGTGGTTTGGGTGAACCTCGAACCCTGACCTCGTGGTGAGCCTCCTGGCTGAGTGTGAGCGCGTAGCGGAGTTCAGCGTCCTCCAGGGGGTCATCGCTAGTCTGGGGGGGAAGGAGGGGGCAAGGACAGGAGTGAATGAGTGAGTGGGGCCTTATGCAAGAGCTTAAGCAAGTCTGAAAGGCGTGAGGTGAAAATCTACGATCCTAATATAGTGTGTGAAGAGTTAGAACAGAAAAGAGAAAGGAAAGAAAGCTGGTTAGAAAGGAGAGTGCTAAGAAAGGTTTCTGGAGAGGCTTGGAGAAAAGCAGAGTTATACTTTATTTTGACTATGGATGTATACATCCTGCAAAGCCTCAGAAATGACCACCTCCCCCATGTTGATGTAAAACAACTTTACGTGACCGGCAGCGCTAACCCTCAGCCACGTGACCGGCAGCGCTAACCCTCAGCCACGTGACCGGCAGCGCTAACC
>JBBIGC010000007.1:1633632-1651738 GCA_037576955.1 Lepidarchus adonis
TATTAAAACAATTTAAGGCTTGAACTACTTAAGTTGTGTGTAATGAATCTGAAATATATAGGAACTCTAATGTTTATTAGTACATTGCAGAAAATAATTAACTTTATCACAATATGCTAATTTTTTGAGAAGGACCTGTATATAGCAGCAGTTGATACAACAAGACTAATAAGAGCTAAACTGAGATATTTTATTAGCAGAAATCCAGCAACAACTGCAACTTTTAAAGGACTTTACGCACAACAGTGCTCAGATAGTGTACGGTTTAGTGCTCAGAACACAGGTCTGATTAATTCCACAGCTGGGAAGTTCCCGGAGAGCGGCTGTGTGTGTACACACTCATGTTTGCATTAGCTGTAAGTGAAAAATGAACCTTCGTGAGTGACCTCCTGCCCTTAAACATTCAGAGAGTTGGAAGAGTGGGCGGAAGTACATCCGTGTGGTGTGTACTTGAGTGGGAGGTTGAGTATTTATTCGGTTCCGTTTTTCCTCTACTGCCAGACCTTGAGAGGATAAATGTGAATGAAAGTGAACTGGAAGCAGATGAACTTTAAGATCAGCTCACACCCAACACCAGCTTCCCCTTCCAACCTTCTGGCTGGATTGGTTGGATTCTGGCGACGGCAAGTGTTCGAGATATAAATGTATTTGTATCTTTCCTTAGTGACCTTTACATCGTCAGTTAAGCTGGTTTACCGAATAAAAAGCCAACATCCTGATCCAGGAAGATGTTCTATATTTCATGTATTTTAATATATTTCATGTATTTTAATTCACATAGAGGTGGGAGATACAGCAAAATCATAATACTTTGAAAAATCTTTCAAACACTCAATATTTCACTAAATGCATCTTACATCATCTATTAAAATGGAACAAATGAAAAAGCCAGCAGTGCCATATTTTTAAAAATATCAAAAGTATAATGAGTCCAAATAATGTTTATTCAGCGTGTTTCACACCACGTTACAGTAAATACACTAATGCGAGACTAATGATGCTCTCTTTGAATTGAAACATGAAGTTCAACAGTATATTTTAAGTACTGAAGATATCATGATATGCTTTAAAAATCGTCTTGTGGCCACAATTTATCACGATAATGATAAATATAATATTGCCCAGGTCTATATGTACATTCAATTCCTACATATTCATATTTTATCTTTTTATCACATATTTCCAACCCTGCAACTCTTTCTACAAACTGAGCAGTGTGTTCATTTTGTTTACTGTGTGTATATACTGTTAGTTTTATATTATACAGTGGAGGAAATAATTAATTGACCCCTCACTGATTTTGTAAGTGTGCCCAGTGACAAAGAAATGAACAGTATAATTTCAAGAGTGATATATAATCATATATATTCAAAAGAAAATCCAGGAAAGTACATTATATTAAATATATAAATTGCTTTGCATTTCATTGAATGAAATAAGTATTTGATTCCCTAGCAAAACAACACTTTTCTTGTAGTTGATGACCAGGTTTGTGCACATAACAGGATGAAGTTCAGTCCACTTCTCTTTGCAGATCAGCTCTAAATCATTAAGGTTTTGAGGCCGTCACTTGGCAACTGAAAGCTTCAGCTCCTTCCACAGGTTTTCTATGGGATTAAGGTCCAGAGGCTAGTTAGGCCACTCCATGACCTTACGCTCTTCTTTTTGAGCAACTCCTTTGATGCCTTTGCTGTATGCTTTGCAGGCACCGCAGGATTTTAATCTATTATGGCGTAGTGTGTTGCCAATGGTTTTCTTGGCGACTGTGGTCCCAGTTGAGATCATTAACAAGCTCCTCCTGTGTAGTTCTAGGCTGATTGCTCACTTTTCTCATTATCATCCTCACCCTACGAGGTGAGATCTTGTGTGGAGCACCAGACCGATGGACGATTGATGGTCATTTTTCCATTTCTGAACAATTGCACCAATAGTTGTTTCCTTCTCACCAGTTTCTTGCTTATGGTTTTGTAGCTCATTACAGCTTTGTGCAGGGCTACAATCTTGTCCCTGACATCCTTAGACAGCTCTTTGGCCTTGCTTATGGTGGAGGGGTCAGAGTATGATTGTTTCATTGATTGATTGAGTCTGTAGACAGGTGTCTTTTATACATGTGACTAGTTGAGACAGGGGTCTTTAATGTGGGTCACGAGTTGAAATTCAATCTCTCACTGTTAAAATAAACCCACCATTAAAATTATAAACTGTTAATTTCTTTCAAAATTAGAGAAGGGTCAAAAAATATTTCCTCCACTGTATGTATGAGTATGTATGTATGTGTGTTTAGTATTCTCTATTCTAGTTGTCAATGCGGTCATGCAGTTTGTGACAAACAAGCTGCTAAATCCACCTCAAATAGTGCAGCAGTCAGATCAAATATGAGCTTTAACTTCATCTTATACATACACTATAATTATACGATAACAACTTAATTAGGGCTGAATCTTGAAGACCTTATTATAAAGATCCACCTGATACAGTAACATAGGTAGAGAAAAGGTTGCCCTCTACTGGGTTCACCCAACGACTGCTAAACGTCGAGGAACTGACGCCAAAAAAGCTGAATGTCAAGCTCAGACAGACTCCTGGGGGAGAGTCCTGTGTGAATTCACTACAATGAGCAAAAAAATGGTCAGCGTTCGATCCGTGGTGCCACAGACACCAGAAAAATGAGGTTCGTACAATCTATCGGACAGAATGTTACACTACATGAAGCACAGGTTGTGAAAAGCAGACAAACTGAACAGGAGTTGATAAATACAGACTCGAGTGATAGAGAGCCATAGTGTGTGTGTGTTGAGATTACCTGGTCCTTGCCATCTCGGTCTATGTACTGGAAGTCTTTGAGCGTCTGGACAGCATAGATGTTTTCCCTGCACTGCTGTGCCACTCTCTCTGAACCCGTCTTAATTAGATACTCCATAAGAGTCATAGCCTGCAGAGGAACAGCAGGAACAGTGAGTGACCGGGTAACAACCCATGTGCACATTGGAGGGTGAGCGGTTACAATTGGTGGGGTAAACAATACATCGTTTTTATATCAAGATTTATAAATATTTATTATTCAACATTATTGTGACGTTTCAAATGGTGGAGTTTAATAAAAATGGGCCTCATTCACTCAGGGTTTTGACAAATATAATTCCCCTAAAATAATAACCCCCCAAAACAGGTCTCATGGATCACAGACTACCTGTCAGAGAGACCACAGTATGTGCGGCATCCTGACTGTACGTCCGATACAGTTCTCTGTAGCACTGGTGATCCACAGGGGACTGTCTTACTACCGTTTCTCTTTACACTTTTCAACACTAACTTCTGCTACAACACAGAGGGCCACCAGCAGAAGTTCTCTGAAGACTCTGCTGTGGTTGGATGTATCAGAAACAGTGATGATCTGGAATACCAGAGAGTGGAAGACAGTTCTGTTGAATGATCTGAGCTGAATCAGCTGCAGTTCTAAAGAACTGGTTGTGGACCTGAGAAAATCACAATCTCCAGTCACTCCCATATCCATCAGAAGGGTAGAGGTGGAGATTACAAGTACCTGGTGATCCACATTGACAATAAACTGAACTGGTCACATAAAACACTGGCCACATACAGAAAGGGTCAGAGCAGACTGCACTTCCTACACAGACTGAGGTCCTTCAGGGTCTGCAACACCATGTTACAGATGTTCTATCAGTCAGTTGTGGCCAGTGCTTCTTCTATGCCGCTGTGTGCTGGGGGAACAGTTTGAAAGCAGCCGATAGGAACAGGCTGAACAAACTGATCAGGAAGAGCAGCTCCGTCGTAGGAGCTGAACTGGACAATCTGGAGACTGTGGTGGATCAGAGGAGCTGAGTAAACTACAGTCTATTAGGGAGGAAGCTGATCACCCACTGCACAGTGTTGTGCAGAGAAGCATCTTCAGTAATAGACTGACCATCTGAAATGCTCCACTGAACGCCATAGAAAAACCTTCCTCCCCACAGCCATCAGACTCTTTAACTCCTCCCGCTGTCACTCATCTACACAATAACTCAATGTGCAATAACTGATTTCTCACTACCAGCCTGGACATAATGTGCAATATCTACGCTGCTAATGCCTTATTATTTATTCTGTTTACGTTACCTTACTGTACTCATTACAAATTACAGTTTCTAAATCAGTATCTTTTCACTCACACTTACCATCTTACCCTGTTTATATTCTGGCATCGTTATCTAAACCTTTATCTATGTTTTTATCTTACTCTGTGTTTAGTCCATGTATTTAATTTCCCCATGCGTAGCAGCTGCATAAGCAATTTCCTCCGGGATAATAAAGTTTTTTCTGATTCTGAAAAATCTGTTGTTCTTATGTCTTTATTGACATAAAAATATCCTTGACTTAGATGAAGATCAGATCACATTTTACGACCAATTAATGATGAAAAACAAAAAATTACAAAATGTTTTCTTGCCACTGTATAATCGAAAGTTTTTTTTTGCAATTTCTTCTAAAGAATAGTTGGTGAATAAGACCCAGTGATACATAATAAATGCAAAGCTTAGAAGCTGACAGTGTGGCGCATTACATGTAATATTTAAGTACTTTGCTGAAAAAAGAAGAAAATATTCTGAAGGGAAAAAAAATCACATTTAAATTGATACTGATTAAAAAATATAATTTTTTTTTTTAGACAAATGGTTCAGCTCTAGTGATTGGTACTTCAAATAAACACCTGCAAATACATGGACCCATGTTGTCACACAGACCATGGGTGGTCGGCCAATACCATAACATACATCAGAATAACAAAATCACATCGCCCACACGTCGTTTGCGTCTGCTTTGATTACTTGTGCTCCTGACCTTATACACGTGCCTCCAGTTCTTGCCATGGTCGTTGAGTCTTTTCCACACCATGCTCATGATCTCGGAGAAGGCCACTACGTTATAGGTCAGGTCTGCGATCTCGGACATCAGAGAACTGGAGGGACCCCAGGGGTCATTGGAGGTCGCTTCCCTGACCTGGTGAAGGACGTAAAGGAAATTCAGTGACGTTTTCTTTACTGTAAACACTGCTCTCTGTACATCAGTCTTGAAAGTTATTTACCGGTTACAGGCTATTAAACAAAAAAACAATAATGACAGGAAGAAAAGAAAAGAAGGGAAGAAAAAAAGAGAGGAATGCCTCAGAGTGCTATAGCTTGAAAAAAGTGCTTTTCTTTCTCAAAGTGGTTAGAGAGAACAGTTCCTGCCAGTCAACCATTTACAGAAGAAAATGAGGTATGGGGCTACTTTTGAGTCGTTATAAATATAGAACAAAAACCAGAAGTGATACCACAGCTAAAAGTCTTAAGTTCTCTGCTGGAAATTGGAAAATATATACACAAAACTGTGCAAAACTCTCTTTTTCTGCAAAAAAACATTAACACAGTGAACACTGACTGTGTAATTGTGTTGACTCCACCATCTCCAGACCTCTCCTAATGGAAGCCCAGTGTTACTTGTAGCTGCATTCAAATCTCTGTTTTGGCATTAATCAGTCCTTCCTTCCTTTAAATCAGGTTCTGCTGGAGTTTTACACATCAGTGCAAAGGCTGGAGGACAGGAGAGAAGATCTGGAACCAAACCGGTGTTGTTCTAACCAGCTTACAACATCTCAATTACCTTTACAAATCTTTACAGTTCAAAATCCTACTGTTGCTTTCACTCTAATGAAAGACGCTCAATGCTGAGATTTTTGTAGGGCTCTAAGTTAGACTCTTGAGTATTATATATAAAACTAATGAGAGACACGACAGGGTGGGGGTGGGTGCAATCTTTCACCTTTATCTCTGCCTCCGAATAATTGTGAACAATGTTCTTCACTTGTCGTCTTAGTGATGAGGTCGACATTGCAACAGGGTGGCTATCGGGTTCCGGTGAAATCTGGGAGATTGTAAAACAAGGTCAATAAAACACTAACAATGTCTGGAGCAAAGGGCATTAAAATCACACACATTCATACAGGTCTGAAAAATTAATTCAATAGATTTACGGAAACACAAACATATCTTACTGTACATCACTGAATGTTTAGTGTGTATATATAATAATTAATAAATCATCTGTCAATCACGTCAATAATTTCAGTTTTTCCTGCCCTTAACCATACTCGTTTAAAAAATATTCTATGTTAAAATAACGCTTTGGTCTAAAAAAGTTAAGTCAAACCCCATTAGTTCACCCCATTGGTCCGGGCCCTAAATTTGGCGAGAGGCGGGTTTGGCGAGTTATTGCACCGGATTAAAAAGTGAGGAACCCTGCACAAATGACTTGACTCGCTACACTGAGTCTGGCCTTGAAACGACACAATCGTCCGAGTACTGGAAATCATTAACATCCTAGTGCAGCTACAAAGTGTTCAGTTATTCACGTAAAACAGCATCAGTGATAATCACGTTTCCATCGCCACTTCAAGCTCCGCGTGCTTCGCCAGACACGAACGCTTTTACTCACTTGAGAGTTTCCATCATTTTATATTTTGGTTGAGAGAATGTCGCCACCTGGTGACAAGCAGATCAAATCGAGCAGTAAAAACGTCAGCAATAAGCTGCTGCGTCTTTGTCCCGTTATTGCTGCGACAGATGAAAATTTCCTTTTTTCATTCACCAGTCAGAGAACGCAGCTTTCGATTATCAGATATTTTGGGTTTAATTTATAAACTTGTACACAAACTCAGACTCAAATCTGGTCATTCTAGCGGAGGTGGAGCATGGACAGGACCAACCAACCAACCAGCCGTCAGTCGAACAGCGGGTTTCCTGTGTTGATTGGTCCAGACCAAGGCAGCTTCAGCAACTGGTTACATTGGTTGTACATTAGTTTTGAACATCCACAAATAGCAGCAGCAGTAGCAGCTGACTGTTCGAATTAGCACAACTAACCACGTTCTATGCTACAGCACTACATGGACCCAAGTTTGGCGAGCTATAGATAGAGAACTGCATAGACTGGACATCTTGCTCATTGTGGCGAGGGCGAGAGGTGAGGTTGGCGGCTAAACGAGGTAAATAACAGAAATGTGTTCTGCAGCCTTACATGGTAAGAGGTGGGTTTGGTGAGCCAACAGGGTTTGACTTTATTTCTAGAATGCTTATTACGATATAATCAAAGTTTATATATGACAGTATGAAAAGGCACCCGTCCCCCCAGCACATCCACAAAATCTCTCTAAATAAATATTCTTGTTTGTGTTCATTAATGGTTTCTATTGGAGTTTTTTATCTTTAAATCACAAGGATCGGAAAAATAATTAACACCATATGCTTTCAAAGGCAGTAGCTGACATTTATGAGACAATATGTACTCAAAGTCTGTGATCTGATGTTTTGGCCAAGTATGTGAGGTGCAGTTAGACCAATGATAATTGGTGGCAACACGTTTCTGTTGATTGATATTTACAGCCGCTCTAAAGAAAGAATAAAATATCTGACACTTCCCTGACACCAGGAACATTATGCATCTGCCAAAGTCCAAATAATTTCGTAAAGTGGTTGTTAAGCTGTGGCGTGATCACTAAACAATCTCTAAACACTTAGTGAATGAACCAGAACGGTAGTCTTGGCCACTGCTGTCAGGTGAGTGAAAAAGATTGGAAGTAACACACTCCACTGCCTCATGATCAACAGCAATGCTGATTAAACGGGTAATGAAGTGGGGCACTCGCGTTGTGCATGCTCTGAATGTCGTGACCAATCACGGAGGCTGTGTGAATGTTCTGGTATATCACAGGTGGTTCCGCAGTCTGGCATCTGTAAATAATCAGCTGCAATAATCTTGATCTGTGTCAAAATAAATTTACTTGCAATCCTCAAACAAATCTCAGCATTTCCACAACTAAAAAGCCAAGAAATCAGACCCGCTGATCGGGGATCAGGTGCAAATAACATATGTGAAGGGGCTACTGATTGGCTAAGCTGATTTCTAGCTTTGGACTTTAAAAGTTTGGGCTAAAACCATTCATGTTGTTTGTTGCGTTTTAGCAGCACTCCATCCTTCATCCAATAATGTTTTTTACTACAATACCCAGCAAGCAACGGTTTAGCTCCTCCCCCAAAGCAATAGAACACTGACTAGCATCGCCACAGCACTAAAGGCTAACAGAGGGACACAATATACAGAGGAAAACCAGTCCACCCTCATGTGTTTGCCCCAAAGCGGTTTTATCGAAGCCCCTCCCACACTCGGGATAGATCATGAGATGGTGCTTTTCCTGGTGTGAGACACGGCTAAATGGTTTTAACAGATACAAACTCTTCATATTGGCCTGAGAGGCTGTTCCATGTAGATACGATGTTTATTTTATAAACATAGGTGCTGCATAATACATGTAAAGGGGCTTTCAGACCAAATGGATCTAGAGTCTTTTTGGAGACACTACACCAAGGGGAGCTCCCCTGAGAGCTACACACCTTCAGGGGCATTTTCTTCCTCCAGTAGGAACACTGAATTTGACGTAAGGCAGCCAATGGCTGGTATAGCGCCCGTATAGAAGAAGATGGGAGGATGCTGTGATTAGAACGCTTAAACACGCTAAAAACATGCTGCATTTCCTTCGTTACATATGGGCTCAATAAAGCCTGGACTTCACTGTCCATCCACATAATGAGCAGTGGGCAGCCATCATCAGCACTGGGAGCTGTGTAGCAGGACGGTACCTGGATAGGGATCGGTGACCTTCCAAAGCCATAGGACAAGTCATCACAGCAACCACTGTCCTAATTTGCAAATTCCAGCATTCTATGACTATTTATTCATTTTCCAATCCGCTTATTCATTTCAGGTCGTGAGGAAGCTGAAGCCAATCCCAGCTTACTATGGGCCAAAGGTAGGGTTCACCCAGGACAGGAGACCAACACATCAGAGGGCAACACAGTGACAGACAACCCATTCACACACACTCACGCCTATGGGTGATGTAGCCAATCAACCTAAAGCACAAGCCTTTGAGCAGTGGGTGGAAACCGGAGAACCCTGAGGAAACCCACACAAACATGGAGAGAGCTTGTACACTCAGAAACCCAGGGATCGAACCCAGGACCTTCTCACTGTGAGCTGACTGTGCTAACCACTGTGACAGGAGTACTGTCAAAAGGATCAATTCATTGTATGTAGGGATATTAATACCGTATTTCAGAGAAGTCAAAATTACATTTCCGCATCCCTACCTGTCCACGCCTCTCTCTCTCTCTCTCTGTCTCTCCCCCTCGCTCTCGTCTTTGTGTGGGTGCTCAGGTCACTCTTTAGCCTGTCCGCTGCTCCAAACCTCCGCACGGCCACATCGGGGCCCACACGAGCCGGGGAGAATCAAGAGCTGTGGAGAAACAGAAACACAGAGGAGGAGGTTAAAAGAGATGCACAGAGCTAAGCAACCAGAGAAACTGGAAATATATCGGCACGAAATATTTTACTATAACATATAACATAACAGGCATGGTGTTACTGAAGGGACTCTACATTTGAATTGATAAATTATTTTAAAAATTATAAAATAAAAAAAAAATACACAAAGGCAACACCGATAGCAGTGATCTGCAGGTTCTTGTGGGTTCTCGATACAGTACTCGATACAATACTCTCAGGATATTTGGGATACAATTCAATATAACTGCGATTGTTCCACTTGAAGTGAAAGTGCACCACAATGAAATGTGGCCTCTGCATTTAACCCAACACACACACTCACAAGGAGCAGTGTAAGGGTAACGTCCTAACCACCGCCTACAGTCTCTGCAGCTGTTTAACCATCATTAGCATTTTCACAATCTTTATATTATGAATTATAATTATTAATTAAATTATTTTCAATTATTTGAGTATTTTTTTTTTCGCTCTTTGGTTTATGTTGCTTGTTTGGAAACTTCATTATGGCTCAAAGTATAAATCAGACTCTACAGTAAAGATCAAACTTTTTTACCTCCACTCTCACTGCTAATGAACTACAACTCCCAGAATGCAACTCTTTCCCACCCATATTACCCACCTGTTTTTTATGCTCCAGACACTACATAAGACCACAATGCATTGCTCCCCATAACACACCACATCCCACAACAAACACTTACGAAACTCGTGTTCGCTATATGCTACCGGCAAAATTTGTGTTCTGCCTCATTCGGAGGAACAGAACCCTGATGTAACTCGAAGACCCCGTAATAGATTTTGTGATGTCACAAAACCAACACATTTACATATGATCTCATTTATGGTACAACAGTTCAGCTCCACCCATTCACAACACAAGATGTTCTGTGATTGGCCAGAAGCTCATTTACATATTGTTACCCATGATATCAATATTGCAGATACTGATACTGCGATATTGACGTACAGACAATATGCTTTGCGGTTGGAAAAATCACAGAATTTACAAAGTACTCAGCTAATCGAGGTCACCACTAAGACGGGTGTCGCTAAGATTAGACTATCTGCCCAAAAGCTTGTGTTTAGTATCGTTTGCAGCACCTCCACGCATTCCATCGACTTCTGCTATCAGCACTGATAAGCAGCTGGGCTGGGGCTCAACGTCATTTAGCACCAACGACTGATTCAAAGCACGTGCTTCCCCCAATAGTGAGAGTGTATCATTCTTGGAAAGCCTGGCAGGTCACCGAGCACTTCAGATCTCATCTTTCTCTGTCCTAGCGTGTGATATCCAGCACATTTTTGGAGAATTACCACACCTACATCATTAACATTACATATAAAGACAGATGGTTTAGGAGAGAAAATAAAATGGTGGTGAATGAAAGCAGACATCGAGTCCTCGCAGTTATTACATATGAAGATGCTGTCTGAGACATTATGTTCGGAACTGCAAAAGTCTGTGGTAGAACTAAACGCAGTCACGTCTGATAAAATATAAAAAGTAATCTGGAGAAAATCTCTCTATCCATTTTAAAAGCTTCCTCCAATGTGTGTTGCTTTGGTGCAAGTGAGTGAACTCGCTGTTTGCTTCAAATGTTCACTTTTGTTAGATTAGTAATATTAAATGCAGCTCTGTTACTACCACCTCACAAAATACTCATTAAAAACAGTACACAAGATCACTGGACTGCTTTCATTAACCAGGTTAACATATTTCAACATCGCTGATATTTTAAAAAAGCCCTATCTTTCCGATCAGATCGGGACATCCCCATATTATCCAAGACTTAAATTATTTTTGCAATCAAAATCCTGGTTTTAAAATGCACTCCTCCAAATCACTCTGCCCTAAATTGTGCTTATGCACTTTATATTCCTTCATCTCATCCACATCTCCCCATACTTTTACATGTTTCTGTAGATCTGATCTTGTAAAAGATTTCCTGGTGTTTATGGATATAAGATTTTTATTTTGTGTATATAGACCAGAACATACTTGTTGGTGTTTTTCTCCTCATATATTACTTTTGTCTGTATAATTGCTCTGTAACACCCAAAAACTCACTCGTGGGATAATAAAGGCTTATTCTATTCTAAATATACACTGATGCTTATGTGTATGCATACATGTGTATATGTATTAGATGTATAGGTGTGTATAAATATGTATAAGTATGCAAATATACATACAGTATGTGTGGGTATATACATAGATATTTATATTATTTATTTTTTTATCTCAGTACCTCACCTCATACACCAAAATACTTGAAAAGTTAAATTCATTTCATTCTGTACTTTACCTCATCTACCTCACTCCAGTACTGAATAGTTTGAAATCATATTGTACTTTGTTCCTTTTATGTCTTTTTTCTATTATGTTATTTGTGTATGTACTTATTCTGCTGCTGGTGCCTGAGAGCTACCAAACAAAGTTTGTTGTACTCTGATACAATGACAAATAAAGAATATTTATCTTTATTATCAAACTGCAAATAAAATGGTTATTTTTGGGACCGTCTCACACCAAATGAACTCAGAACGACTTCACAGCTGAATTTTGACAGGAAGAACATGTGTAGGTCCTACAAACAAAATCACACACATGCGCACACACCCCATAAACAGATATGTGGTGATTCTCCAAACTGGGGGTCAATGGGAATGTTTCACAGAATAAAAAAGCAACTCAGGCCTCAGCAAAGCGGGACCCATCCCAGCATCCACTTACTACTAGGAGTGGCAGATGACACACTGTACAAACAGGATTACACAACACTGCCGACCGATATCAGATCCAACGATGCATGGCTCAAAGTCCCTAACAGCTACAGAAAGACCTGAGGAGTCAAGGCGCTGTTTTAGGCCCATTTAATCGCGTACACACGTTCAACTTCACTTTCCTGTAGTTGACAAAGTTCTCAGCTAACAAGTGTCAGGAGCAACAGTTGAGAAGCACTAAAAAACCAACAACAACTCGCTGAAAATGTGAGAAACACAAAAATATGAATGAAAGTGAAAAGCGAAGTTAGCCTTTCGGCTAACAACAACAACAACTGCAGCTAAGCTCGATTGACGCACGTCAAAGATGTCAAAATTAACACAAAAAGAGATAAAGTTGATTTTACGACTTGTGAATGAAAGATAAATCTCAATTTTTGCTTAACGATGTAAGTTGAAAGCTCTGAAGGAAAAACACCATGTTGCGAGAGTGAAGTTAGCTCACTGCTAGCTCGCTGTTGGAATTTCCCATTCCGCCTTAAATGGCCCATGAGTTAACGTTCTGGAGCCTGGCGCCAGACCGTTAACTGCTGGGCCATTTAAGGTGGAACGGGAAATTCCAATAGCGAGCTAACTTCAGCCTCGCAAACACCACGTAGTTTTGGCAGCCAAACCCCACAGACTCAACTATCGACAAGTACGTTCGATAGAAAAGAAATTAAGCTATACTTTTTCACTTTTTGTCGAAAGTAAAGCAACAGTAATTTGGGGAATTTGGACTTAGCCTCGGTAGCATAGCCCAGCCGGTCACCCGTACTTACCGTTTCGGCAAAGGCATCGAAACGAAAGTGCAAGTGCGTGGTGGAGCGAAGGGGGGCATGCCGGCGTGTTTTGCGAGAAAAAGTGCTCAGAGACAAGGCGAGCGGACCAGCGAGTTGGGCCGGGTCGAACTCAGCGCGCGTTACTGTAGCAACAACCGCAACCACTGGCGACAACTAGAGCGGAGGACGCGCGTGTCTCTGGTCCGTGCGCGCGACAGCCACATTCATTCACGCACTCGACCACATCCGCGACGGTCATTATAGGGAGGGAGCGAGTGTGGCGAAGCTCGTGAGCGACAAATCAACAATATTGACCAAAATAAAGTCGGTACTCACCCTGGAGCTGGAGATACGAGGAGATGGCGGCGATTCCGCTTCCGCTCGCTCAAAGCGGAAAGGCCACACCCCCTTCAACTCACCCCCCCAAACCCCCAACGCCCTCTGATAATGTTTAGTGTAAAATCATAATACACAGTAAAGGAGTAAGAGTGCATAGTGTGAGAATATAGTACACAGTGTATAGTATAAGAGTATAGTACACAGTGTATAGTGTTAGAATGTAGTGCAAAGTGTATAGTGTTAGAATGTAGTGCAAAGTGTATAGTGTAAGAATATAGTAAACAGCGTATAGTGTTAGAATATAGTACACAATGTATAGTGTTAGAATATAGTATACAGTGTATAGTATTAGAATGTAGTAGACCGTGTATAGTGTTAGAATGTAGTAGACCGTATATAGTGTAAGAATATAGTACACATTGTATAATGTAAGAATAAAGTAAAAAGTCTATAGTGTAAGAAAATAGTACACAGTGTATAGTGGTAGAAAATAGTACACAGTGTATAGTGTTAAAATATAATACACAGTGTATGTGTTAGAATGTAGTAAATAGCTTATAGTGTTAGAATATAGTACACAGTGTATAGTGTAAGAATACAGTGTATAGTGTATGAGTATAGTGCACAGTGCATAGTGTAAGAATATAGTACACAGTGTATTTTGTTAAAATATAGTACACATTGTATAGTGTAAGAATAAAGTAAACAGTTTATAGTGTAAAAAAATAGTACACAGTGAATAGTGGTAGAATATAATACACAGTGTATAGTGTTAGAATATAATACACAGTGTATGTGTTAGAATGTAGTACAAAGTGTATAGTGTAAGAATATAGTAAATAGCTTATAGTGTTAGAATGTAGTGCAAAGTGTATAGTGTTAGAATGTAGTGCAAAGTGTATAGTGTAAGAATATAGTAAACAGCGTATAGTGTTAGAATATAGTACACAATGTATAGTGTTAGAATATAGTATACAGTGTATAGTATTAGAATGTAGTAGACCGTGTATAGTGTTAGAATGTAGTAGACCGTATATAGTGTAAGAATATAGTACACATTGTATAATGTAAGAATAAAGTAAAAAGTCTATAGTGTAAGAAAATAGTACACAGTGTATAGTGGTAGAAAATAGTACACAGTGTATAGTGTTAAAATATAATACACAGTGTATGTGTTAGAATGTAGTAAATAGCTTATAGTGTTAGAATATAGTACACAGTGTATAGTGTAAGAATACAGTGTATAGTGTATGAGTATAGTGCACAGTGCATAGTGTAAGAATATAGTACACAGTGTATTTTGTTAAAATATAGTACACATTGTATAGTGTAAGAATAAAGTAAACAGTTTATAGTGTAAAAAAATAGTACACAGTGAATAGTGGTAGAATATAATACACAGTGTATAGTGTTAGAATATAATACACAGTGTATGTGTTAGAATGTAGTACAAAGTGTATAGTGTAAGAATATAGTAAATAGCTTATAGTGTTAGAATATAGTACACAGTGTATAGTGTTAGAATGTAGTATACAATGATAGTGTTAGAATGAAGTAAACAGTCTATAGTGTAAGAAAATAGTACACAATGTATAGTGTTAAAATATAGTAGAGTGTATAGTGTTAGAATATAGTGCACAGTGTAAAATGTAAGAATATAGTGCACAGTGTATAGTGTTACAATATAGTACACAGTGTATAGTGTTACAATATAGTACACAGTGTATAGTGTAAGAATGCAGTGCACAGTGTATAGTGTTACAATATAGTGCACAGTGTATAGTGTAAGAATATAGTGCACTGTGTATAGTGTTACAATATAGTACACAGTGTATAGTGTTAGAATATACTACACAGTGAATAGTGTAAGAATATTGTACACAGTGTATAGTGTTAGAATATAGTAAATAGTGTATAGTGTAAGAATATAGTACACAGTGTATAGCGTAAGAATATATTACACAGTGTATAGTGTAACAATATAGTGCACAGTGTATAGTGTTAGAATATAGTGCACTGTGTATAGTGTTAGAATATAGTACACAGTGTATAGTGTTAGAATATAGTACACAGTGTATAGTGTTAGAATAAAATACACTGTGAATAGTGTTAAAATATAGTATACTGTGTATAGTGTAAGAATATAGTACACGGTCTATAGTGTAAGAATATAGTACACATTGTATAGCATTAAAATATAGCACACAGTCTATTGTGTAAGAATATAGTACACAGTGTATAGTGTTAAAATATAGTACACAGTGTATAGTGTTAGAACACAGTGTGTGGTGTAAGAATACAATGTGCAGTGTAAGAGTATAGTACACAGTGTATATTTGTAAGAACACAGCGTATGGTGTAAAAATACATGGTATTGTTATAAGAGTGTAGTACACAGTGTATAGTAAGAATACAGTATATAGTGTAAAAGTATAGGACACAGTGTATTGTTTAAGAATACAGTGTATGGTGTAAGAGTGTAGTACACAGTGAATAGTATAAGAATACAGTGTATAGTGTAAAAATAAAGTACAAAGTGTGTAGTGCAAGAGTATAATACACAGTGTGTAGTGTAAGAGTATAATACAAAGTGTGTAGTGTAAGAGTATAATACAAAGTGTGCAGTGTAAGAGTATACTACACAGTATGTAGTGTAAGAGTATAATACAAAGTGTGCAGTGTAAGAGTATAATACACAGTGTGTAGTGTAAGAGTATACTACACAGTATGTAGTGTAAGAGTATAATACAAAGTGTGCAGTGTAAGAGTATAATTCACAGTGTGTAGTGTAAGAGTATAATACACAGTGTGTAGTGTAAGAGTATACTACACAGTATGTAGTGTAAGAGTATACTACACAGTATGTAGTGTAAGAGTATAATTCACAGTGTGTAGTGTAAGAGTATAATACACAGTGTGTAGTGTAAGAGTATACTACACAGTATGTAGTGTAAGAGTATACTACACAGTATGTAGTGTAAGAGTATAATACAAAGTGTGCAGTGTAAGAATAGAGTGCATACTGACTGTAGTCAGACATTTTTCATTTAAAATGTATTAGAGAATTTGTTCACATGTTTTCTCTCCATAGAACAGGTAACAGGTTGCTCAGACTTTCTTCTTACCACTGTAGTGCTGCATGAGCATCAGGTGCATTCGAATGGGGAAAATTCATAAATGTGCACTGTGCTGAGGGCTGAGAGTCAGGGCTCTGTGTTCAGGCTACTGTACTGCCTACCACCAGCTTAACCCAAGGTTAAAGACGTCTAAAATAAGCCATCATGAATAGATGATGCAGTCTCTTGCATTCAGTCTTTTTAAAGTATGAGGGGTTGTTGTCCAAGGCATCTGAGGTATGAATAGTTGACATAAACACCTTCTGTCATTTGCCAGTGCCATGTGTTGCTATGGCATGCAGTGTCCACTTAGAGGCAATGTCCTGCTTTACGTTGGGAGGCCCTGTGCTGTATATATCATATCTCTCACAGGAAAACTCTCATGGAAATACCTTCATACGACATCAACCTGCATACACATTGATGAAGGCCTGTTTTATTCTTATTGACATCAATACAGTTAGCCACTCCCAGACCCAGGACTCTGCAAGATCTCCCCATGTCTGTGTGGGTTTCTGCCAGGACCTTTGGTCTCCTCCCAAGAGATGCCAATTTTGACCCCTAGGTTCACCAGTCTGGAGACCTGTCCAGGGTGCTATGGCAACTGGAATAGGCATCAATTAACCTGGTTTGGAAAAGGAGCTAAGAAGATGTTCAGTTGTCAAAACATGTCAAGATGTCTTTAGTAAAGGATATATTACACAGTGTATAGTGTTAGAATATATTACACAGTGTATAGTGTTAGAATATAGTACACAGTGTATAGTGTTAGAATATAGTACACAGTGTATAATGTTAGAATATAGTACACAGTGTATAGTGTTAGAATATAGTACTCAGTGTATAGTGTTAGAATATAGTACTCAGTGTATAGTGTTAGGAAGATAATACTCAGTGTATAGTGTAAGAATATAGTACTCAGTGTATAGTGTTAGAATATAGTACTCAGTGTATAGTGTAAAAATATAGTACTCAGTGTATAGTGTTAGAATATAGTACTCAGTGTATAGTGTTAGGATACAGTACTCAGTGTATAATGTTAGAATATAGTACACAGTGTATAGTGTTAGGATACAGTACTCAGTGTATAGTGTAAGAATATAGTACTCAGTGCATAGTGTTATAATATAGTACTCAGTGTATAGTGTTAGGATACAGTACTCAGTGTATAGTGTAAAAATATAGTACTCAGTATATAGTGTTAGAATATTTCACAGTGTATAGTGTAAGAATATTTCACAGTGTATAGTGTAAGAATATAGTACTCAGTGTATAGTGTTAGAATATTTCACAGTGTATAGTGTAAGAATATAGTACACAGTGTATAGTGTTAGAACATTTCACAGTGTATAGTGTAAGAATATAGTACTCAGTGTATAGTGTTAGAATATTTCACAGTGTATAGTGTAAGAATATAGTACACAGTGTATAGTGTTAGAACATTTCACAGTGTATAGTGTAAGAATATAGTACTCAGTGTATAGTGTTAGAATATTTCACAGTGTATAGTGTAAGAATATAGTACTCAGTGTATAGTGTTAGAATATAGTACTCAGTGTATAGTGTAAGAATATAGTACTCAGTGTATAGTGTAAGAATATAGTACTCAGTGTATAGTGTTAGGATATAGTACTCAGTGTAAAGTGTAAGAATATAGTACTCAGTGTATAGTGTTAGAATATAGTACTCAGTGTATAGTGTAAGAATATAGTACTCAGTGTATAGTGT
>JBBIGC010000007.1:1731956-1777895 GCA_037576955.1 Lepidarchus adonis
ATTGTTGGTAGCTCATTTTGACTTGGTCAATTTAAAAGTAGCTCACAAGCCAAAAAAGTTTGAGCACCCCTGGTCTAAAGGGTTGCCAGGTCCATGGGTTTGCTGTCAAATTGGGGTATTTAAAAAATGCAAATGCTAATGACAAAATGTAATGAACAGCTTTTACACTGATGTTTTTGTCCAAAAATGGAAATGTAAGATTATTATCTTGAAATTCTGTTTTAAAGGCTGCAATCCAATCTAGGTATCTGATCATTTGAAACCACTTTTTTTCTGGGCTATTAATACCACAGGCTGACTAGGAATGAGGCGTGAGGGTGGAAGATGGGAGTGGTAAGTGGGCCCTAGTAATGGGGATGGGTCCTGGGATGGGTGGGGTTGGGTCCTGGGATGGGTGGGGTTGGGTCCTGGGATGGGTGGGGTTGGATCATGGGATAGGTGTGGTTGGGTCCTGGGATGGGTGGGGTTGGGTCCTGGGATGGGTGTGGTTGGATCATGGGATGGGTGGGGTTGGGTCCTGGGATGGGTGTGGTTGGGTCCTGGGATGGGTGGGGTTGGGTCCTGGGATGGGTGTGGTTGGATCATGGGATGGGTGGGGTTGGGTCCTGGGATGGGTGTGGTTGGGTCCTGGGATGGGTGGGGTTGGGTCCTGGGATGGGTGGGGTGGGAGGTGTGTGAGGCCGGGGTTGTGGGCATCGTTTATAAAATGTGCTGTGGAGCCAAGCCATTTGAAGTTAGAGCGCTAAAGGGTTGCCAGGTGCACAGGTTTGCTGTCAAATTGGGCTATTTTAATGACTATCTAATGACAAAATGGGAACTTTTCAGCTACTGATGAGGAGCTTTTACTTTGCTGGACCAAAGACAACACCGCAGGTACTTGAAGCAGATCTGTGGACAAGAAATTTTAGGAGAACATGTAGATCTTCAATTGAGGAATCAGGGTTTATCTGAAACTGCTGATTGTTCCGATAAAACATCTCTGTTTCCCCTCTTCCACTGCTTGAACTGTGACTCACTCTTGTTTTCTTTAGAGAAATTGTTTCTTTTCATCGCAATATTGTGATTAATGGAAAAAATGTTTTCGGTTTTGCTCCTGCGGTGTTACACCCTGTTCATACTTCTTTCTTTCCCTCGCTCTCTGTTCCTCATTTTTGGCCTTTTTCATTTTGCGTAGGCTCCGATTTAGATATCCGGGACAGCTGGACATTTGCGAACGCTGCTAATCCTTTCCAGTGCTGATTGAACTGCTGAGGTGCATTGTAAAATTGGATTTTAATTGGATTGCATTAGCTGAAATTTGGAATTCCTCCCATTACTGTAAACTATCTCAGAAGCTTCCACCTAAGCATTTCTTGCATGCAGAGTTCTTCCATAATCCGGTTTCTTCAGCTGTGCATTAAGACACAATAACACAATGTGTTAATTTAAATGAAAAATCCAATGTGCACAATTTTAGCCTGCAGACTGCAGAAGTCATCACATGTCTAACATGGTGTCTAGTTGTTGTGTAATCTCATGTAGACTTGCTTCTGAGGTTCCTGCTGGAAAATGGCCAAAGATACTTGTTTTTTTTTAAGTACAATTACAGAAAAAGAGCTTTTCAATCATTTACTCAAGAAAAACAGCTGTAATTTTCTTCTGTGTATAAAACAAGTACGGCCTGGGCTCCAAAGGCTAGCATTTCCCCCCTTTGGCAGAAATAACTTCTGGTAGGCATAACTGTCCACCAGTTTCTGAGATTCACTTGCTGACACACTCTTCCATGTGAAATATTGAATATGTTTGCACATAATGCCATTTTCAAATCACACAGAACATTTTGATTGGTTTCATAACACCACCATTTTATTTTTTAGCCATTCATTGGTGGATTTGCTAGTGTGTTTAGGATCATTATACTGTTGAACCACCCACCGCTGGGTTCAACCTCAGCTTTTGGACAGATAGCCTCATGTTATCTTCAAACACTCTTTGATATGATTCCGAATTCATAGCTGAGTCTATGACTGCAAGCTGCATTTCCACCACCATGCTTCACAGTTGTTATGGGGTTCTCTTGATGAGCCTTTGGTTTATATCACATGCTACAGCATTACTACAAAAGATCAGATGTGTTGTCTTGTTGTAGTTTTGAGAGCAAAGGCTTTTTCCTGACATGCTTCCCATGCAGATCACATTTTTTTTGTGAAATTAGGGACATTTGGGACTGTACTTTAAAAAAAATTGTACTTAAAAAAAAAACTAAACACAAGCATCTTTGGCTATTTTCCAGCAGGAACCTCAGAAGCAAGTCTACATGAGATTACACAACAACTAGACACAATGTGAGACATGTGATGACTTCTGCAGTCTGCAGGCTAAAATTGTGCACATTGGATTTTTCAGTTAAATTAAAACATTTTTAAAACATGTTATTACATCTTAATGCACAGCTGTAGAAAGCGGAATATGGAAGAACTCTGAATGTGAGAAATGCTTAGGTGGAAGCATCTGAGATGGTTTACAGTAATGGTGAAAATTTAGTGAAATTAGTGAAAGTGATTTCCTGTCATTGTGAACACACCACTGCACACAGTGCACCACAACAAAATTTGTCTTCTGCGTTTAACCCATCACACGTGCACACGTGGGGCAGCGGGCAGCTACCAACAGCCCCAGGGGAGCAGTGAAGTAGGGACGGTACCTTGGTAAAAAAAAAACCACAAGCATCTTTGGCTATTTTCAGCAGGAACCTCAGAAGCAAGTCTGAGATTACCTCAGTGGCGCCTGGGGTGGGACTTGAACCTGCAACCTTCGGATCTCAGGGGCAAAGTCCTAACCACTATGCCTCCACTGCCCGAAGGTCGTCAGAGACTTGTGGTCTTTAGAGACTTTTCAAAGCAACACATGGCCAAACTAAACTTGAGAGTTGGTAGTTTAAAATATTCATAACCTGTAGGTCATTTTCCTTGCAGTGGAATTATTAGAAGACCTTAGCAAGTTCTTCAGATGTCAATGACACCAGACCTTAGATGTCAGGTTTAAATAAGACAGGTTCCACTTTCAGTAGGTTCTAATAAATGACCCCTAAGCTGGAACACCTGATAAAGTGATAAATGTAAGTGTGTATTTACTTTTCTGTTTTAGGGTGAGTGTGTGGTGACCCAGTCAGCATCATACTAATGAGTAGGATGATAACTTAGGTCTAGGAATTACCAAAGAGGCAATGATGTGATATTATGACGATATTTGAACTGCGATATGATATTATTGTAAGTTTTCCACCGTAGAGCAGACGATGAGTTACATATTGAAGTCTCTGCAGCCATCTCTCCCACTCTGACTTCCATTACCATTTACACAAGAGAAAAAACAGGTCTGGCACCACCTTGTGGACTTCAGAAACAATGATATTAAAGTAGATGTATAAACCAAAATAAAAGTCTTTTACATAAATTAAAAATATATATATATATATATCAATACTTGGCACTGTTGTACTGAAGCCAGAAAATATCAAGATACTACACTTGGTTGGTTTTTTTATAATCTATATTATTTCTTCGCTACATTAGCTCTGTAGCACCAGTGCTAAAACTAAAGACATTTTGTCAAGACACCAAACATGCTCTGGCTGAGTGACGGCATATGAGTTATGGGGGTAAGGGTGGGGTTCATTTGCCAAACTACCACTTTAAGTGGGTCAAGACAATAAGTGGGGTTTACCTTCAAGGTGTTTTGGAGAGGAACTGGTCATTTTAGCCAACGTGTAGATATCCTCTGTTGGACTGCTCAGTTTGGAATACAATGGTTCTTCTTCTTCTTTTTCCTCTGCAAACTTCTCATCTTTTTGTGGAGAAGAAAGAAATGCACATAGCCTGGGTGTGATTTTGGCTACGTTCTGAGACTATGCACTAGATAAAGACCAGCCAATAAGAAGCACATTTTAAAGTGTCCACAAATCCAGTGCAATTTCAGTAGCTGGAATAAAAATGCTCTTACATAGTAGTAACTGAATGATTTATTATAGCAGTGGACCTGGAAATTCCTGCAAGTTACAATACTTACATTATCAATTGTAATTATAATTACAGTATGATTCATAGTAATTACAAATTCATCATAAACAATAATTTTATAATTTACTGAGTAACTATTTAAATACTGAATCATTAGTGTTGAATACTGAAAAATTAACAGTGGAAGAGTACATAGGAGATACTGAATTGCTGCTAATATTCACTGAATAATTTCTAGTTGAGTGCCGTGCTAATGGGTAGGATGTTAAATTCTAGGGGTGGGAATTGCCAAAAACATCTACCATGATACTGGACATACAGTGGTGTGAAAAAGTGTTTGCCCCCTTCCTGAGGTTTTTTTTTCTATGTTTATCAAACTTAAATATTTCAGATCATCAAACAAATTAAAATATTAGTAAAAGACAACACAAGTAAACACAAAATGATTTTTTAAGTGAAGGATTTTATTGTTAAGGGAAAAAAACACCGTGTGTGACTAAATAATTGCCACGTAAATCCAATAACTGGTTGGGCCCTTAGCAGCAACAACCGCAATCAAGAGTTTACAATAAATTGCAACGAGTCTTTTACAACTGTGGAGGAATTTTGGCCCAAACTCAATTATTGTTGTATAGCCAAATTGGAGGGTTTTCAAGCATAAACCGCCTTTTTAAGGTCAATCTCAATCTCAATAGGATTCAGGTCAGGACTTTGACTTGGCCACTCCAAAGTCTTTGTATTTGTATTTCTTCAGCCAATCAGAGGTGGACTTGCTGGTGTGTTTTGGATCATTGTCCTGCTGCAGAACCCAAGTTCATTTCAGCTTGAGGTCATGAACAGATTGATGGACATTCTCCTTTAGGAGTTTTTGGTAGACAGCAGAATTCATGGTTCCATTTATGACAGTGAGTCTTTCAGGTCCTGAAGCAGCAAAACAGCCCCAGACCATCACACTACCACCACCATGTTTTACTGTTGGTATGTTGTTCCTTTTCTGAAATGTGGTGTTACTTCTACGTTAGATTTAATGGGACACACACGTTCCAAAATGTTTAACTTTTGTCTCGTCAGTCACAGAGTATTTCTCCAAAAGTCTTGGGGATCATCAAGATGTTTTATGGCAAAATTGAGCTGAGCCTTAATGTTCTTTTTGCTCAGCAGTGGTTTTCGTCTTGGCACTCTGCCATGCAGACCATTTTTGCCCAGTCTCTTTCTTATGGTGGAGTCATGAACACTGACCTTAACTGAGGCAAGTGAGGTTGTGGGATCTTTTTGGTCGGCCATTCTTGGGAAGGTTCACCAAAGTTTTCTCCATTTGTGGATAATGGTTCTCACTGTGGTTCACTGGATCCCAAAGCTTTATAAATAACTTTTTTTAACCTTTTCCAAACCGATCAATCTCACTTTTTCACACCACTGTAGATACTAAATACATAGAAGATATGGAATTTTATGGAATAATTCAAAGTAGATACTGAATTACTCAGTGGATAGTAGTGGACTAGTACATAGTTGTTACTGAATTATCTAATTATCTATTTTTAATGAAATAATTCAAAACATGTAGATAATAAAGAACTCATAGTGGATATGGAATAATTCATAGTATTTACCGACTAGTACTTAGCAGTTACTAAATAATTTGTAATATTTAATGAATAATTCAAAGTGAATATGGAATCACATTGTTGCCGAATTGTACTGCTACTGAAAAATGTCTAATATTTACTGAAAAATGTATAGTTGATATTAAATAATACATAATAATAAACAGTTTCTCAGTAAAATAAGCCTTTTTAAATGATCTAATAACACTAAGAGTTACAGTATTTTACTTTTACAGTCTTTAACTACATTGGAATAGAAAAGGACCTTTTGGCCCAAAGAGCTGAGGGTAGAAAGGTGGAGATATTAAGGACTTGACTGGCAGCATCTTAACTCGTTTTACCTTTAGTCTCTTGGCCTTTGTCGGGATCTCCACTCTCTCGCTCCTCTGCTGGAGTAATGTTCTCCATCTCCACCTCAGTCACTGTCTTACTTGCCATGGCTTTCTCTCTCTCCCAGTCTCTCTCCCTCTCTTTCTCCCTGTCTGTCACCTTTCTGTTTCGGTTTCCCAGTTAAATCGTCAGTGCCCAGTGAGGTGTGGAAAAACCCTCAGACAATAAAGACTTATGTAAATCCTGCAGAGGGTTTGTCTTTGCACGATAACCAATCTGATTGCGCATAGATAACCTGGAAATCCAAAAGTCCACAAAACCAAATAAGACCTCTCTGCCTGAGCTACAGCCGGAGAAATCACTGCACTCCGAGAATTTCTCTCCTGCACTGATCTCCTGCACTTCCTCATCTGACTTTTATACCACTGCACCATCCCACCACTTCTCTCTTTCTTTCTCTGCTGCTTTTCATAGGGAAAAAAACATTTACCAGTTGTTCAGGAGCTGTGTGTAGGCCCGTAGGCCAGTGCTGCTGTAGAAATATTGGTCCCAAATAACCTGTCCAGGTAATTAATTATTGCAAAGACATGTATTTAAAGTGACAGTTTCCTTTCAAAGCAAAAGGGTGTTGTGATATATCAGTGTTGACAATAGCATTAATATTTTAAAAAATTAAACCATTTATATTGTGTTAATACACATACAGGGGGTCCTCGACTTACAACGTACTCAACCTACAAAAATTCAAGGTTAAGACACTGCCCAAACCCTGTTTTATTTTATTTTTAATGGTGTGAAAGTGAACGTGAAAGTACCTTTAATAAAATGCTTAGAAAAGTGCAATACAGAGCCTCGGGTGGGTGAAAGTCTCCCTCTGGTGGACTGACCAAGGACTGGCCCCAGGGGAAAACACAAATAGACGCTTATGAAAGTGGTTTCAACTTACATCGAAATTAGACTTACGACGATGAGGGACGGAACCCTGTATACGATAATACCACCAATCATCTTCCGCAACTTTGCAGTTCACACTCCAACAGTAGATGACAGCATTGCTCCACTGAACCACCAACATCAGCAGGTTTTTAGCAAAACGGGACCTTGCTCAAGCCTTGGGGGCATTTGATCCCTTTTCTTTTTGATTGCATGCTGCAAAGCATTGCTGGTGTGCATTCATATACATTGCACTTCTTGCATTTCCATCTCGACACACCCTTTGCCCAGAGTATTTTCCATCCCCCATACATGACAGTGAAGTGGGAGATGGCTGTGGCTCTCTTAACTTACTTCTTGTTGTGGTTGTGAATGTCTTGGGTTTGTCTTGTGTTTCTTCTGAAACATCACGTGTGGTGGAGAGGCCAGTTTTAAATGTTGACTTTAAGCTGTGGGTGAGTGCCAGGTGAGAGGGATTGGTTTTTCATTCAGAAGAGCACAGGTCAAGGTTGCATCCAAACAGGAAAGTACCATCATCCTGACGTTACTGGGGTCTAGTATTTCAGAAAGATCAATGCCTCCCAAATTTTGATTATAGGCATGAAGGAGTGACGGGACCACTATCTTTGTGTAAGGGGTGCCAGCATGGAGAAACCATGTCGGCGCTCAATAAATGGTGCCTGTTACAGGGTGCCCCTGACAGGAATGTCATCTGCAGGTGGAGGGAGTGCTGGCTTGTGCTCCCGGGAGTAATAAGCACGGATTTGTTCTACATTGGGGCAAATTCCTGATTAGCATGATTGTTCCTGTTCACCGTGTAGGCTCCTCTCAGTCTGCTCTGACTGGCGTGGTTGCTGGTTGTCCTAGCTGCCACGCAGGAGCCAGTCGGTAACATGGGAGTTTTGCTCAACGGGTCTTCGTTGTTTAACCATCTCACTGTGATCACCCATTCGGTAGACCTGTAATCAGAAGCTCCACATCGTATTGGTCTGCATCAAGGTGGTTTCACCCATGTGGCTGGATCGGATAGTGCCAATGGTTTTGCAGAGTTTTGCCACCAGTTTGGCAAGACATACAGTGGAGGAAATAATTACTGTATATCTTCCAATAGTACCTCCGGCGTTTATTCAAAAAATTATTGTGAAAGCCCGGCGTTTAATAGGGACAGGCGTTTGTTGAAGACGGGATATTATTCTCCTCACAGACAAAATTATGTTATTTACAGCCATAAAATGTCATGCAGCCTTTTTTTGTAGTAAACAGCAAAGAATTTTCAAAAACTTTAGTGTCATTAGCATTGGATTAGTACTAGTACTACTTTTACCATAAAGTTACAAACAAACCGTTTGGTGAAGCATGTTTTTTTAATATGATGTTTGAGGAAAGAACCTCCTCTCGCACCAAAAACATGGATTGCCAGTGAGAATGCATTGTCCTCGGCTCCAGCCAGACACCCCTTCAGAGGTAGAGGAAAGGACACTGAGAAGAGAGAAGCCAGCTTTTATAACTTCCTGGAAAAGGCACACAGGACTTTTGATTGGCCCAAACAGCTAGCGAGGTGGCTGGGCTAATTTGATGACATTCCAGGAAAGAACAGAGAGAGACTGCTAGCGCTGAGCTAAAGCTAACTTTGTTTATACTTTAGAGGCACAGGGGGCTAGCAAAGTAGCTAAGCTAAATTATAAACAAAGCGTTTGTTGACATTTCAGAAGGAGCAAGAGAGACTGTTAGCAGCTGGGCTAAAGCTGTATTTTCAAAACAAAGAGTGTTAGGACTGAGCTAAAGCTAAAATGTATAAACAATGAACTTTGTTTACGTTTCATCACTAGTCAAAACTAAGGTTTCTCTTAAAAGTCCGGACCACTCGGGTGGAACTTTGTGAGTCGTGAATGTAGGACACTCTGTCGTGCCTTATCTCGCCCAACGCTACGGGCTCTTCGAGGAAAACTTCTGTCTAGCATGGTTGTTCAAACTTAAATGGAACTGCTAAGAAACTGTGAGTAAAGATTCTTCATTTATCAAGTTAATATCAAAATGCCCTTCTGACTCATTCTTTGTGTGGAAAATCAATATTTAGATAAATGATTAGTTATGTCAAGACCTCAAGCAACTTTAAAAGTCCTTCCCGCTGTAGGAAGAAAGGTTTATCCCTTTCTCCGAAAACCTGAGAAGGCAGCCTCACTCATCATGAGGTATCAGAGCAGAAACTGTATAGGAATTTATGGATTATAATAAATATAGTCATATAAACCTTAACGATTAAAATAAAAAAAGTCAAATAAAAAAAAAATATTTTAACCTAATAACTTTACATTTTTGTTTTAATGTTACTTCTACTGTTCAGTAAAGCCTGTGTTTCAAAAAGGTATAGTGACTCCAAATGTGCTCAAACAAACAGTTGATGAGTATGTTAAAGGCCATTTCACACTAAGGTTGTGTAGATCTGATATTGATATCAACTTTTGGTTAAACCGTGGCTTAAAAAAGAACAAAACGTGGCCTTAAGTTTATGAGCATTTCGGCTTGTCCCAGACCAAAGAAACGTGACCATGTCTTTGATTGTATCTCCAAAAGTGTGGTCCTGGATGTTGTTACGATCTTGAGACCAAAGATGGTGTACGACAAGATTATAAAATCTAGGATGATCATCACACAATGACATCTCCATCTATTACCCAACCAGGGTTTCAGCATGGGTTTGATTCTCCACCGCTGTTGTATACTGGCGTTAAGGGATAGTTACTTTGTACATTCTACACACATCACACCAGATGATGTATCCGATTTCCAGTGTCAGAAGGGCACCAACTCCATCCACCGCTCCTCAAGACTGGTTATAAATTATACAGTGTTGTTCTCCGTCTCGCAATGCAAAGCCTTTAAATATGCAATAGATACAGTGCCCTCCATAATTATTGGCACCCCTGATTAAGAGGAGTTAAAAGCCTTAAAATAAATTCAGCTTTTATTGAAGAAGCATACTCTCACATTGAGAAAATGTAACTCAACTCAAGTTAATTTTAAGGGGAAAAATCCCTGACTAAGAAATAATCCTTTTTCATAAAATCACCTGTTCCACAATTATTGGCACCCCTAACAATTCCTAGGAAATACATGTATTTTAAGTATTTCTGTCATTTTTACAGATGTTTACAAGGTTGATCAGAGTATCTAGGAACTTTTAATTAGTAATTCATCACTTCCTGTTTCCCTGGGGTATAAATATGATGTGACACAGAAGCCATTTCTCTTATTCACTCTTCAACATGGGAAAGACAAATTCAAGTAAGGCAGATGTGTGCCGACCTTCACAAGTCAGGCAATGGCTTTGGAGTAATAAAGATTGCATTTATTTTAAGGCTTTTAACACATCTTAACCAGGAGTGCCAATAATTATGGGAGGCACTCTACATTAAACAAGGAATTGTCTTAAGAAAAAAGACACTCAGAATCCCCCATAAATGTACAAATATTACCCTGTCCAGCCATAACATATAAAACCATAACATTAAGACCACTGCCAGGTGAAGTGAATAACGCAGCACTTGTCATAGGGGTGGGACATATTGGGCAGCAAGTCAACATTCAGTTCTTGAAGTTTATTTACTGGAAGCAGAAGCCACTTTGACCACTTTTGCTGGTTGTCCCTTCCAATTTTTTTTGTTTTGTTCACCCATTCCACCTCTATAGTATTTATTGTTTCGTCTGTTCCCCATGTACTGTACAAGAAAGTGTAAGAATTTCATCCTCTACTTATACTGCAATTAGGTACAAACTGCTTGGTCACTCAAGACAGCAGCTTTTCCAATGCTTTTACGATTATCTGCTTTCCTCACATCTTTCCAAGGCCGCAGAGCCAGTTCCAGCCTGTTTATCTGTGTCAGATTCTTCTGTATCCTGGGAACTCTGGCTGTGTTACTCCCTTCTGACATTAATAACATGACACTCACACACTTTATTCCATTCTGACAAGGGTCTCCTTCATCTTTATAATCTATATACTTTCGCTTATTAACAATTTTGTCTGTTCCCAGTAATAATTTTCATATGTTCTTCTGTTTACCATTAACAATTATTTTGTTTCCTTTTGTTCATCTGTTTCCTACACAATTATTTTGTTTATTTTTGTTAATTTGTTCTCAACAACTATTTTGTTTCCTTTTGATCTTCCGTTCCCCTTCAGCAACTATTTTGTGTCTTTTTGTTTGTCTGTTCCCTATCAACAATTATTTTGTTACCTTTTGTTCATCTGTTCTCCATCAATAATTATTTTGCTT
Source organism: Lepidarchus adonis (assembly GCA_037576955.1). Classification (NCBI taxonomy): domain Eukaryota; kingdom Metazoa; phylum Chordata; class Actinopteri; order Characiformes; family Lepidarchidae; genus Lepidarchus; species Lepidarchus adonis. Next base: position 1,743,102 of record JBBIGC010000007.1, read on the forward strand.
CCTTTCATTCACCTATTTACCCTCAACAATCATTTTGTTTACTTTCGTTCATCTGTCCCCCCCCCCCTTCCCCCCCCCTCCTCCCCCCTAGTTATTTTGTTTCCCTTTGATCTTCCGTTCCCCTTCAACAACTATTTTGTGTGTATGTTCCCCAACACTTTCCTCCAGATGGGACACATGGAAATGTAGATATTCAATGTAGAAATTTTTATTTCTTTTTTGCACAAAATTTATCATAACTTTACAAAAGAAAATACTATTTGCATTAAATACATTTGAGCCACTCCTGGGAGAGAGTCATGGAAATATTAATACTGCACCACCATCTCTACACGGTCCCCCTCTGTTCTTTCGGTCTTTGAAAGTAATTACTCCCGTATTTTTCCGTCGGATCTTGGCAGAAAGTCCTCAGATTAATCCATTCAGGAAATTAGTCCATGTCATTGAAAGTGATCTTCAGAAATGTGGCCTTGCTGCTGAAACTCAGCAACTGCCCATTGAAATCCATTATGTGCCAGTGTTGAGTCACTGGGTTCTCTGTTGTATTGTGAATAAGGGATGAGATATCGAAACGATCGTGCATGCTAATCGATGGTACTGCACAGGTGCACAGGATAGAGGTTAGTTTGAAAAACGCCAGAGAATTCCTCTAAGTCACCCCCTCGCTCCAAGCTAAAATGCTGTAATGTCATAGTTGAGTATAGTTGCCCCAAATATACATGCACCGCTGTACAATGCCCCTCCAAGCTCAATCTTTTTCATCACGGTACTATAGTGGTAAAGCCAGTTAATACTTCTCACCTCCCCACTGTCACAGCCTCCCACCCTCTTCCCCTCCCACATTCTCCACCTCTGTGCCCCGTTCTCGCCTTCTTGCTCCCAATCGGTTCCCTACTTGTCCTCTCTCATGCACCGTACACGCTCTCATTGCTGTAGGTCATATACAGGAACAGATCCTCCTCATGGTGCTCCTGGAAGACAAAAAAATTAACCCAGTCAGATTAGAATTCAGCAGGATGTGATCAGGGCCTCTGCAACACTGGCATCTGGCCAATCACAGTGTATTGCATGTTAATGCAAACGTAAGACCATAACATGTAGCAGTGTGAGTGTATTGTTCATATTGTGAGTCACTGTGACGCTGGTTTATTTTATACTCTACTGATAAAACGTTAATGGAGCTTTTGGTCAGATTAACTTTATATTGTCCACACCTACTTACACCTCTTTTTGCGTCTTTTTGAAAATACATTTCTTTATAGAGTTATAGGATTTTAAAAATAGATTTATAAGTATTGTTTTGTTTTTATTAACTTTAGATATGTATTCGTATTTTTGTCTTATTTTACATTCTTTATAAATGCACCATGGGGGACTGTGTGAAACGCCATTTCAATGCACTGTGTACTGTATATATGGTTGTACTGACAAACGTCTCTGGAGTCTATTCTGCAATAACAGCAAAGTGTGCAAAATGTAAACAAATAAGCTACTCACTCAGGTCATTTAATATTAAATACTGAATCATTCATTGTGGATACTGAATAATTCTCAGTGGTTACTGAATAATACACGGTGGTTACAGAATCATTCAAAGTGCTTACATATGAACTCATATTAGTTATAACTCAAAAAGTAGATACAGAATAATGGTGGATACATAATATTTTGTAATACTGGATAATGTATGATTAATAAAAAATACTAGTTCATAGTAAATATTAATAAGTAAGACTAGATACATGATCATTCATAGTGGATACTGAAAAATTCATAGTAGATACTGAAAAATATTAGACAGTAATAGTAGATACAGAATAATTTATAGTGGTTACAGAATATTCTGGAATAGATCAATTATTCCTAGCAGTTATTGAATAATACAGTGGTTACATATGAACTCATACTGGTTACAGAATAACTTGTGGTGGAATATTTTGTAATAGATAATGAATAATTCATAATGGATACTGATTAATTAATAGTAAATGAATAATTAATAAATAAATACACATTATAGGCCAAAGTTCTAATATTTTTTGGATATTGTAGTTAAATTTCAAAGTTCAAATATGCAACTGTTCACACTCATCTGCAACCAGACTGGAAACAAGGATCTCCACCTATTTTTATTTTAATGCACATTTATGTAAACATGAACTTTTTCCCTTCTGGATTTTTCTTGTGGGGCATGCAACATACTGCAGACAACCTTCAGATAATGTTTACTTGTAATCAGAGACTGTGAAGTTCAACTGTACGGACTAATGAAACAAAAACATCTCACGTGTACTAGTAAGTTTGAAGACTTTTCATTTTACCTCATACACAACGGAAAGAGGGGAACTGGAAGGAGGGAGGGAATTTTTGACAAAAAAGAAGAGCGCTTCTTCTGGCCTCATGGACACTCGCTGCCTGATAAGGAAACACAGCTGACCAACTGTGAGAGGGCGAGAGAGAGAGGGCGAGAGAGAAACAGTCATATTAATTTTGAATAGCATATCATAAAATATCATGAAGAGAAATACTGGGAATTTAAAGAAAGGGCAGAAGATGAGGAGACTGGAGGGTTACATATGGTGTTCAGATTTGTTTCAAAAGTCGTGCAAAAAAAACAACAACTCACAAGCTAAATTTTAGTATAGGAGTATAATATATAATTTTAAGTGTAGACTATTCCTGGTCATGCGAATTTGACTTTTGACAATTTGGAGAAGGGAAACCGAGGGAGGCATTACCTCTCTCATGATTGGCCACTTATCACCTTGATCACTCCTTCACTGGGCCTCGATTCTTCATCTTCATCTGAACATTTGTTAACTGGTGGAGACATATCTCGGTTTTGAACACGTTTTCCGCAGGTAGCTACTGAACACTGCTTAGCATCAGCATTTTTCCACAGCTAGCTACTGAAGACAGCTTAGCATAGGCCCTTTCCACAACATCAACCATTTACCACAACTAGCTACTGAACACAGCTTAGCATTGGCCCTTTCCACAGCTAGCTACTGAACACAGCTTAGCATCGGCCCTTTCCACAGCTAGCTACTGAACACAGCTTAGCATCGGCCCTTTCCACAGCTAGCTACTAAACACAGCTTAGCATCGGCCCTTTCCACAGCTAGCTACTGAACACAGCTTAGCATCTGCTCACATCATGAACATTTCCTGTATCACACTTTTTCCAGTAAATGAAAATGTCAATCAGACATCGTGAAATCAAATGCAATCAAGGTGAAAAGTGACCAATCATGAGAGAGCCAATGCATTCCTTGGATCCCACCCCAAATTGTTAAAAGTCAGATGTGTATGAGAAGAAAAACTCTTGCCAATTGCCACAAATGTTAGTCGTATTGAAAAAGCAATCTCCTGGTGAGGTCACAGCCATCTGTGGCTGGGGATCTAAGATAACTCACTCCCTCTGCATGGATGGATTGTCGAAAAGATAATAAAATCAAGAAAATAAATTGACAGCCCCCCAAAAAAGGTATTACCAGCAGCAAAATGGGGAAACTTACCTGTCAGATCTGAGGGAACAAGGTACTTCTTTTTATCGAGTTCAGGAGCACGAGATCGAGCGGCTCTCTCTACAATGATCTAAATAACGAAACACATTTACATCCAGTTAGTTACTCACAACATCTGCAACTGTAGCAACATGTCTACATTGCCCTTCAGAAAGAGAAAATCTGCATCTGAACATTGGCTTCTGATATAACTCAGGAAGATGTGGGTTTCCAATACTTTCCTATGTATTAATAATTAAAGTTAGTGTTTGCTGTGACACTACAGAGGCAGCTGACGGAGAGCGAGGGCAATGCTTAAGTAAAGCTCTTAAAACTTTCTGTGCAAGCCACTCACCGGAATTTTGTCGGGATGTTTTGCTCGAACTTTTTCCCCCTCCAACCTCCTGACCTCAAACGGGACACTGCGTTGGTACTGGCTACTCATCTAAGGGCAGAAACACACATACACACACAGTCCATTAATAATAGGCTATTAAACTATTAATTTTATGCTAAGATTAAACTGTAAATCAGCCCACCAGGTTTAATCAAGCCACTGGCTATCACCAGCCAATAAAAAATGCAAACGCAAGCATGTTATTATTATTAAGCTGGCTAAGGTAGAGGACAAATAAATATCCAGATCGCGATTACTTCTTTTTGGTGCAAACACATGCTGGGTATTGTAGTGACATGGCAGTACAGAAAATTGTTGATTCCGTGCAGCAGGGGCCGAGGAGGCGAGGCTGCACTTCAGAATATTACAGGACACGGCACATACACTGTTAAATGCATGGTTATTCAGGTACATCTCCTTTAAATTGTTGAATGTGAAGTGGAAAAACTGTTTTTTTAATCGTGTTTGGTCAAAATAAGGGGGTAAAACTGGCCTAGCAACATGCTAACTGTCCACCTCGCTCAGCGCAGTGCCAAAACACCCCCCTCCCTGTTTATTTCTTCTTTTGCTTAATTTTCGTCTTCTCGGCTAGTGGGTTTCAGCTAAAAACATGACACAAACCATTCGAAAACAGCTGTGTGTTATAAAATACATTTTAGATTAGAATTTCTTATTATAGATTCCAGATTTCCCCACCACCACAAGAAGGTGTTAGCTAACTATTCTGATATGTCCAGCTATTTCGCAATAAGAGTCGATTACAAACACCAAATAAGTGATTTCAATTTAGGAAAAACAATTTAATGTTAATGTATTTACGCTACAGTTAATTTTATTTTAACACCTTTTTACCCTGATCATCTCAGTGATTTGATGTAACGCTTTTACAAACACCCATGAAGTAAAACCTTACCTTTTATTCTAACCCTGCCGAGGGCTTAGGAAGCGCCTTTGGCTTGTGTACAACGCAGCGAGGCCACTCTCCGAAAAATAAAACAGTCCAATTCTTTGAGATCTTGGTCTGTTTTTTAAAATGTCGTCTGCTCCACTTCTACCGACACAACAACATTGCTCCCCTGTCCCGCCTCTCTGGTGGCGCTTTGGCCAATCAGGGAAGATCAAAAGGTCTCAGTCCAACCGGTGAAAGCAAGTGGGCGGAGCTTTGGTTTGTTTACAATGCTTTTACTGGACAAGTCTTCTGTCGATCTTCTTCTGTCGAGCCAATGAACACGAGGGAGAATTGGGACAAGATCCCGTGATACGTGCCTGACGTGTCTCTATTTTGCTGGGAGCACTTTCTGTACCTTTCTGAGCGACTACATCAGGACAGTCGCGTTCAACGAGTTTGATAGATATATACGATACATATATATACCTACACATTTTATAGCGTTTATACAGAAACTAAGTGCACTCCTGACCCTTTCTCTTATAACTTTCTCTCAGTCTATGGTGATCTGAAGGGATCTGGGACAGGGCCTACACCCAGGATTGTTGCAGGGGGTGTAGGATGATTCCATGGGCCCAGCACAGGCAGAGGGTTCTCAGAGACACTAACTAATAATAATATTATATGAAACTGGGGACACAATGTTAAATTTTTTATAGAGCCCAACATTTCTAGATATGGCCATGCATGCACATAATGTGGCTCCTTGTTTCTCCCTTTCACTGTGGGTTTACCAGAGTATTTAGGAATCCTCCACTTATACCAGATCATGTTTCAGGACAGGCCGGGCTCTGGATCATTAAATCGACCTCATTCTCCCAGACCACACTTTACTGAGGGAGATTCATTGGCTACATCATAAAGACACACACAAACAAAATCTACGTCCACTTCTACAATGCACATTAGCAGCATATTTTCAGGTGATATGAGCAAAATGCCACTAAACTCATGCTGCTTATTCTACTACCTGCAGTCTCTCAGATGTAAACATGGGCGGAGCTTCACCAATCTGCACAAAACTGTGGAACAATTTCAGAATAATGTTCCTCAACGTAAAACTGAGAAGACTTTGAATATCTCATCATCTACAGTTCACACCATCATCAAAGGATTCTGTGCATGAGGTGATGAGGTTGAACATCAACGCTGGATGCTCCTGATCTTCAGGCCCTTAGGGGGGGCTGAATTAAAAACAGGCCTGAATTTGTCACTGCATGGACTTAGGAACTCTTCCAGAAAACACTGTGTGTGAACACACTTCATTGTGCCGTTCACTAATGCAGGTTAAAGCTCCATCATTCAGAGAAGGAGCCATATGTGAACATGATCCAGAAACAACACCATCATCTCTGCGCCAATGTTTTTGAATCAAATTCAAGATGAGCTCATATTTTTCACGTAATAGTAATATGTCTCACTTTGTTTAAAATGTTATATTGTGTATAGAATGTTATGATATGTGCAGATGATTGTTTTATTTAGATTTACCCAACTTTTTTTGAACTGGGGATGTATTTTAAAGGTACAGTAATTCATGTAATAAACACTACCTCTCAGAGCTAAGATAATCCCAGAAACTATCTGAAGATGTAAAAAGAAAACTTTAACTCCAGGCAACACTTAAAAAAACAGCATGCTGATGTGTTGTGACCTACCCTGACCTTTACACCCAAAACAGCAAATTATCATTTTCGGGGTTGTTGCTTATTTCTGGGTAAAGTATTTCTCTCTTGGCCAGATAACATAAGCCCAATGTTGAGGAATGTCCAATAGTGGTGTCCCTCAGCTCTTTTCACTTATGCAGAAGACCCGACTTTGGACTTAAGCTGCCATGCTTGGACGAGAAATGCTGTTTTTCTGAAACTTCACAGATTTCAGTTATTCAGCTGAGCCCAAAGTCAAGCCTGTCCTACCAGAAAAAAACTGAAGGATATTTTTACTGGACCAGCATGGAAAATGTGGGTATATTTTCACTACTGCACATTCGACTAATTAAACCGTACCTATCTACTGTAGTACCCTGGGACACATTTTATTCAGAGCTCCTCAGATATTTTAATACATTTTGACCTCTGGATGCCGCTCTTTTCTGCTCAGCCTAAACTTTGGGGATCCCCCTCTCAAGGAGGACCTCACTTCCACAATCTAACTCTTTGCTTGTAAAAGCTCTCTCTCTGACTTAAATAAAACCTTTTAAAATCAGGTTTGGTGACCTGACATCTCTTCCTGAAGACCATTAACACAGATCCATCACTAAACATATTGTTACGTTGAAAGGTGAACATTCTGCCCATCTTAAACTTTCTGGCAGAGAGCAGCAGGTTCCTCAAGAATTTGATAGTATTTTGCCTCATCCATTTTTTTTACCCTAAAAAGAGCCTCAGGCCCTGTGGCAGAGAATCACCCCCACAACAGGATGCTGGAACCTCCATGCTTTACTGTAGGAATGCTGTGTTATGGATGGTGAGCTATATTGCATTTTCTCCAGGTTACCGTTTGGTATTGAGGCCAAATAGTAACATTTTGGTCTCATCTGACCATAAGGTCTTTTTCCTTTTCCTTGTGACCCTCTCAAACAAGCCACGATTGTGCAGCGCTTGTAAAATTGTTGTCACATGTGCACAATGACCACTCTTTGCCATAAAACACTGTAACTCCTTCAGAGTGGCCATTGGCTTCTTGGTCGCCTCTCTTACCAGTTTCCTCCTCACTCTTGGATCAGATGGATCCAGGGAAGGTCATAGAACTCACCTTAGTACTCACATATAACACATTCACCACTTCTTTATTATAGACTTTACTGGATCCTTGGGGTTGGTAAAGCCTTTGAATGTTTTTGTAACCATCTCCTGCTTTTGTCTTTCCACAACTCCATCCCCGAGATCTTTTAAAAGTGTTTACCACCCATAGTCAGTTGTTTCCTTAACCTGGAAGTTGCTTTGAACAAAAGCGTCAGCCAAATGAATAAATATAAATGTAATGTAAATGTTTGCTGTCAGATGCACGACCAAGCGAGGGAACGTTCCAGGAACAGCTGTGTTTATTCTTCACTAATCTCACTAATTACAACTGATCACAGGTGGAAGACAGTAACCATGGTCTGCAAAGGAAATGGTTGTAACTTACACAAACATATATTGTTTGGGAGGGGGTGATGCTTTATTTATCTCAGTGTCTTGTTTTTTTCATTTTTAATTATTTTTCTAAACTGTAGCTGTGATCTTTCACTTGGATGTTGTAGATTGCATTGAGTAAGCCGGAAAAAATGGTTGGTGTGTTTTCATTTAAGGCTTTAAAGCAAAAGAAATGGGAATAATACGATTCGTTTCTATACCCACTGTAGATATATTTAATTGTTTTAATTTTTTCTCTCTTTCTGTTATTGTTGTTGGAGTGTTATAGGCCACATTTCACTACACATTGTAATTGTTTAACTGTGTATGTGACAAATACACTTGAATCTGAAACTAAAATCAAGTACAACTAAAATGTAAATTTAAATAAATTAAAATGTAAATAAATTAACATAACACTTGCGAAAACCAAATAATAATAATAGTAGTAATAATATAACAATGACAACAACAACAAAATAATAATAACAATAAAAAATAACCATAACAATAATAACGGTTATTATTATTAATATTAATATAATATTAATATTAATAATAATAACCGTTATTATTGTTATGACTATTTTTTATTGTTATTATTATTTTGTTGTTGTTGTCATTATATTAATATTAATATTATTAAATGGAACGTTTGCTCCGCTTACAACGGAAGAGAACGTGTTGACGTCACCGGATTCGCCACAGACATTTTGTCTGAGGTGTTGACGGGATTTAACCGACGAAGCTTCTGGAGAAAATATTTGTTCGGTTATGGCCTAAACACCAGCTACTCGCCTATTTATTGTCGTAGACAGTTGTTTTACTTATCGAAATTGCCTTATTCATATCAAGCGAAGCCTAAAAATCTAAAAGTCTGCTTAAAATCTCACCGAACGAGGCTTTTCCTTTGGAGGAGAACCAGCGGCTAGTGAGCTAGTTAGCTTAGCTTTTCTGGGTTTGGCTCTAAAATGGCGACAAATACCACGCAGCAGCCCCCACCACCCAGCTGGTAAGACATTTATTTGCGGCGGAGATCCATGATCGAGCTCTAGCTAGACTGAATTAATCGCGTCGGTCTGCTAACCGGCCCGCCGGGGTAAAGTTGACCGAAGTGTTCGCTGTGAGTGGAATGGTAATGGCGGCTGCGATGAAAAGCTGTCGGACGATCAACTGCGTTAGAGCAGGGAAGTCGGTATAAGTATATTGTAGCGTTAGCGTACATGTACGTACAATGACTTGCAACGCATCCTTAAAATGCTTCAAGGATTTTAAACCTTGAATTTCACTGTTGGCGATACTAGTCGTGTATTAAAACCACCAGCCCAGGCTTAAATTAGAAGTGGTTTATTATGCTGATGTTGGTGATGTGATTTAATTAGTTTATTTTTCTCTACATTTTTAAAAAATGGCCTAACTACATCCTATCATGCATGTCATCAGTCGTGTTAAACGCTTCTGTAGTATGTAAATCATGATGGTCCTTTCTAAAAACTGGACACCATCAAAAATGGGTTTCTGTGTTTCTCATTTAATCACCGCAGTTGACAGTGTATGATTAGATCAGTCATTGTTTTATGGAAATGGGTGTGATTGATTGCCACTAATATTTAATTGTGTAAACTGATGTTCTAAAGCTATGTTCCCACTTTGAGCTGAAGTGTTATGTTGACCAATGGCTTTTATTTAGGGCACAAGTGCATATTAATAATAAAAAGTGATGATTTTAAATGTTCTGGTGTTCATGTTTGATCTCCAGGACGTATGGAGGCACATCTACCGCTGAGGCTCCTGTGCATGAGAACCCGGAATGGGAGAAAGCCAGACAGGCCCTGGCCTCCATCAGCAAGAGCCAGAACTCAATGAAGACGTCACCAACCAACCGCACCACCTTGCAGGTTTGACTGGCCTAATGAACAGTAGGGCTGCATACAGTAATGGATCACTTCTTAAGCCTTGGTTCTTGCTACAAGACTTAAGCCACAATTTTCAAAAGCCTTGTATCTGAGGCGACTCTGCAGTTAATCTGTTGCTAAAAGGCAGTTGTCTGGAACTGGATATCTGGCAGGCCAAATATCAAAACAAATCACACGATTGGCAAAGAGCAACACCCAATCAAAGGCAAAATACTTATTTCTTGTCATGGTTCACGCCAGAGAGCGAGGTGGTCTGCAAACCATGGCCTCTTATGTTACAAGTAATAGTTTGGTGGCGCAGTGCGATCTCATGCTCATTTAGAGAGTAGTGTGAACATAGGTCGCAGATCAGTAATATGGTTGTGTTCAAGACTCCCGATAACAGGAGCACAAGTTAGTGTAAACACCGGTAATATCCGTATCTTAGCTAAAATTGTGAGTAATGTTCTAGTCGTCTTTTCAGTATTGGCAACCGACATTTACTGACGCTGAAGTGGCACCATGCTTCATAAGTACTGTTTAAATATTATCAAAAAATGTTTGAACCCAAAATTTTAAGGATTTTCTTTTCAGTGTTATAATTTATTTATAAAACTGAATTTTACCATAAGACAGCAAATGCAGGATGATGAACCAAATCATTTAAAATAAGAGAAGAAGGAGGAGAGCACCTGCTCATTTGTAAATCTTTTTTTTCTCCTGTTTATAGGCTGGGCACTATCAGGCAACAGTGGCCGACACTTCTGCAATGGAACAGCAACACTACTATCAGTGGTACCAGCAGAATCCGCAGCATTACTCAGAATACTCATACCCTTACTACAATTATTACCCTATGCCTCCGGTAAATACACTAAAATTTATACACCATCTCCATAATAAAGTGGAGTAATATGTGCTTACCCTGAGTGTTTGTGCATTTTGTTGATAGTATGGAGGAGGGTATCCCCCATCTCAGTATGGTGTTCCTGGAGCCTACCCACCACCAGCAACTCCTACAGGACAGGTGGGAGATTAATTTTTTTTTTTAATTAGGATGCTTCATTTTTCCTATGTTGTAAACAGGTTCTTTGGTGTGGAATTTTAACATGACAGCCATGTTTTCCTTTGTTTTATATATTTTGCTATAAATGTTCATTTGTTTTATTCACCCACAAGCAGTGAGTCATGTTATGTAACAATACACAGATTTTATTCATCTATGATCATCACAGTGATGTATTAATATCCCTCACTGTGTCTCTAATGTAATGTTAATATTTCCTTCTCAGCCTCCAACTATGCCCATGATGGAGAAGCAATCATCCAGTTATTCCTCTGAACCACAACCACCACCCCCTGCTGTACCTCAGCCCCCTCCACAGAGCCCCACGTCTTCTGACCAGCCGCCTCCCCCACCTCCCCCTCCTATACCACCTCCACCTAATACACAGTACCCCCCACCTCCTTCCCAAGACCCTTACAACCCGAATGGCGGCATGCCATACAGTCCCACTGACTCCAACCCAATGCGGGGCTATAACCATGGGCAGCCCAGGCCGAGTTACCAAGCTTACCAGCCTATGAGTTACCAGTCCTCACAGCAGCAGGGCCCCTATGGAGGGGCTGGCAGAGCAGATGGCAACAAAAAGGCAAAGAATGCAAATATGAACAAAGGTGGCCAACAGCTGTGGAACCGCATGAAACGTAAGAGTGGTGGTTTATTCATTATGGCTGCACAATATAGACACACATACACACATTAGGGGTGGGAATTACAAGGTAACTCACAATGTGATCTGACAGGTGGGCTTTTGAGTAGAGAGTGCTGTTTAACCCTCTGTGTTTCGAGACGCATTGTTAGATATTCATGGAGCTACACGTCTCGTTTGATTAAAATTATTGGAGAGGACAGTTCAGCAAACTCTAGATATTGGTGCGGGCTTGCAGTTGTATACCCTCACATTATTGGGTCTTTCCTCCTTTTTCAAAGAAATTCTCCAACCACGTTGGTTTATTAGTCACGTTCACGGGTTTGCTTGTAGGCTTCATTCATCATTATGAAACAAGTGGGAAAGATGCGCAGAGATGCAGCCCAGTACAAAATATACAAACTGATCCACACTGTTCCGTCAGTGTTCTAAAAACTGAAGTGAACCCAGACTTTAGATTTACATGTGGTTGTGGCATCTCTCAGCCAAGCTTTTTTTCTGTCTTCCTTTTGGTATCTTCCTCTTCCAACTTTCACCCAAGTTTCCTGCACTAATTTGAGCAGCGTCTCCAAAAGAAGACATGAAGTAGTGACGTTGGTGATATATATATATTTGAATTTGGTTCCTAAAACATTTTTTGTAAAGATAAAAGTAGAACGGCATGGAGGTTTTAATGTTTGAAAGACTAGTTGTAACTGCTGCAGAAAATGACTAAAGCAAAACCACTGTGTTTCTGATTGCAAATTCATATGCCATGCCCCAAACCAAACAATTGTATTACAATCATTACCTGGCAGGGAAAACACCATGATCACAAAGGTGGTTCACCCAAGGTGAGGCTTGGCCATTGCACTTAGGTCATGCTGACCCTTGTGAATTCCCCAAATGTAGGTAGCGGTAGTGGGGCAGTGGTGGCCTAGTGGTTCGGACATTGCCCCTGAGATCAGAAGGTTGCAGGTTCAAGTCCCAGCCTGGGCACCACTGAGGTGCAAGGTACCACCCTCCTCACTGCTCTACATGTGTGATGGGTTAAATGCAGAGGACTCATTTCATTGTGGTGCACTGTCTGCTGTAGTATGTTCACAAAGACAAATATTCACTTTCACTTCTAAATTTATTTTACGCGTGACACGCATACTGAATGGATTTCAAAAGGTTGTGTACTTTTTTTTTTTTTTGTAATCTTTACTGATGCACTCAAATATGTTAGTAATTAATTAAACATCGCAAATGTGCAACAACTACTGGGAATGGTTTTAACTAACAATGACTAATTAACTTGGAAAATCAAGAGTTGGAAGATGCCCTAATATTAACACATCAGAACGGCATAAGAGAGGTGCACTGTGTTTCTGTGAAGTGAATTTCTGAATGATGCAGATGCTTGTGATGTTTTCCCGACCAACAGAGGCTCCTGGAAGTGGTGGTGTGAAGTTTAACATCCAGAAACGGCCATACGTGATGGCCAATCAGAACAATCTCCCTGGTGAGCAGGAACTTGCATTGGCTACCTCCACAGCAGCCACCTCAGCAACTTCAGCTTCTTCAATATCCACCACTGCAGGAGCTGCTCAGACTGGGTGAGACTATTCATATACACAAGATACATAGCATTGTATTTACATTCTAGTGAGTAGCACATTGGCAGAGCCTTTGTAAGAGGTTTAGAATTGCCCTGGAAAACACAGCATTATTAAAGTATCAATGTGTTGGATTTTATATCTAAATATTTGATTCATCAAAACACTTATCTGTAATTAGTGGACTTAAGATGAAATATTTATAATAATAATAAACATTCAAATTGCATTGAAAATCGACAACCAATTGCACACAACGTACTTCCACCGGAATGAATTGCAACAAGTGTTTTGTGTGTAGCCCTCAGGATTGGCCTCAGACCATGAAGGAATACGTTCAGCGCTGCTTTACGGCCTGTGAGACGGAGGAAGACAAAGATCGCACTGAGAAGGTGCTGAAAGACATCCTGCAGAGCCGATTACAGGATGGCTCTGCCTTCACTATTGACTGGACACAAGAACCACTTCCAGAGTAAGCTGCATGTTTGCTGTTCTGAGCGTTTATGCTATTTTCTGTTCTTGGCTCATTTTCACTTTATCATGTGTGTATTGTCTTTTAGGGGTGGGTTTTACAACAATATAGTAGACCCTTGTTGCTTGTTGTGGTAATGTCTGAGTACGAGGATGTTATTTCCACCCTATTGCCCATCTATCTCTTTTACCATAAAGTGAAGGAACCTATTTTAGACACACTTGGTTTCTCCTCAGTGTGAAGCCCAGACAGTCTCGCTGGGAAGCAGTTCCTCATCGCTCACAAGAGAACACCATTGGTCGAGGTGGAGCCACACGAGGCAGGGGTGGTTCCAGGCCATGTAACTATAGGAACGTTTTTTCTCAGAGAAGCCCTTCCAACGGCTCATCCCGCTCGTCATCCCGATCGCCCTCCCCTCACAACCGCCACAGAGACAGGAGCAGACACCGGTGCAGGTAACAAACCCACATGATGAAAGCCCTCACTAACCAAAGTGCCTGCAGAGACAGAGGGGCTTGTAGTTGATCAGGGGTTTGGTTGTGATTTGCCCACAGTGACTCTGGCTCCCAGTCAGATAGCAGCATGTCCAGTGACCTTCGACCTCTATCGCGCCGTCAGCAGCGGGGTGGACGGGGCAGAGGGGAAGAAAGAGACCGAGTAAGGGGATCCGGAGGGGAAAGAGGCAGAGGAAGAGGAAAAGCAAACCGTGGACGGAGGTGGAGAATTTGATTTTTAAAAATTGAATAATGTATGCACTTTTGGAGCGGGAAGTCTTTAACTTCCAGTTGTTGTTTTTTTTACATGTACCTCATACAGTACTTCATTCTTTTATTTAATAGGGTCACTAAGTTTACATTCATGCCAATGGTTTATTTTTAAATGTGAGTTATGAATATAGAAAAATGCATCCAAGCTGTTCCCAAAGTCCAATAGAAACCAGACTGAGCAGAATAAAGCTCCTGTTAATTTTTTTTTTATACAGGTAGACCCAGAAATTTACATGTTTTAGAAAAGCTGAGTCCCATGTGGCCGAGAGTGCAGGTGTTCAGGGTGTAATATCCATCTTTTCCAGGAACATGGATGAGACCAGTGGTGGTTTTGGCAAAAAGAAGAAAGCCGGTAACGCGGGCTTGGATTTCCACGACCCAAACCGTGAGGCAAAGAAGCAGTGTCGGTCGGCCCGTTTCCACACCAAGCGAACTGAGGCACTGGTGCTGAACATCAATGCCTTTGACCTCCCGAACGGCACACAAGAAGGCCTCAGCTGGGAAGATTGTCCCATTGTGGGAACTTGCCAGGACATCACCAAAAACTACCTGCGCCTCACGTGTGCTCCAGACCCTTCTACAGTCAGACCTGTTTCTGTAAGTGTAGTTGGTTCATAATCTTTTAATGCTGTTCTCTTTTCATCTTTATTATTTTTTTTAAAGTACAGTTGCAACTTAACTCATTTGAGTAATAAAGTTTTTGTTTTACCTTTGACCATTGCAGTGCAATTTTTGCATCAGTATGAGCCACAGTCTCCTTTACAATTCACATTTTGTGTTTTCAGGTGTTGCGAAAATCTATGACTGCCGTCAAGGCCCACTGGAAGACCAATCAGGATTACCAGTATGCCTGTGAACAGATGAAATCAGTACGTCAGGACCTCACTGTAAGTGAAGCCTATTTATGGCACTGTAGCCTTCATATGCAGTCAACACAACCTAACCGCTGTTTTGGTGCTGTCCAATCTGGGTTTGTTTTGTATTCTAATGTTAAATCTTCCTCACAGGTTCAAGGTGTGCGGACTGACTTCACAGTGGAGGTCTACGAGACTCATGCTCGCATTGCACTGGAGAAGGTACATCCTCTCATGTTAATAATGACATCTTAGGGGTTTCTGCTGAGTCTTAAGTCTAAAATGTAAACATCTGGATTTAAGGCCTTAAAATGTCTTAACATTCAGATTTTTTTCGCTTGGTCTTTTTTATTTGCCCCCTTCCTAATTTCTTTTTATCACACAAATGTTTCAGATCATCAAACAAATGTAAATATTAGTCAGAGTTAGTTGTCATTAGTCCTAACCTACATGGCCCTGTGTGACAGTGATTGCACCCCCCCTTAAAACATAACTGTGGTTCATCAGATCTGAGATCTCTAGCCACACCCAGACCTGATTACTGCCTCACCTGTTCTCAATCAAGAAATCACTTAAGATCTACCTGACAAAGTGAAGGAGACCAAAAAAATCCTCAAAAGCTAGACATCATGCAGAGATCCAAAGAAATTCAGGAACAAATGTGAAAGAAGGTAATTGAGATCTATTAGTCTGGAAAAGGTTATAAAGCCATTTCTAAAGCTTTGGGGTCCAGCAAACCACAGTGAGAGCCATTATCCACAAATGGTGAAAACATTAAACAGTGGTCAATCTTCCCAGGAGTCACTGGCCGAGCAAAATTACCCAAACGACTCATCCAAGAGGTCACAAAAGACCCCACAACTACATTGGTGATTAGTGATTCCCGATCATTGTGAATACACCACTGCACACAGTGCACCACAACGAAATTTGTCCTCTGTATTTAACACGTGGAGCAGCGCCCAGGGAGCAGTGAAGTGGGCACGGTACCTTGTGCCCGGGCTGGGACTTGAACCTGCGACCTTCAGATCTCAGGGGCAAAGACCTAAGCACTAGGCCACCACTGCCCCAAAGAACTTCAGGCCTCACTTGCCTCAGTTAAGGTCAGTATTCATGACTCCACCATAAGAATGCCATGCAGGCCATTTTTGCCCAGTGTCTGAGTGCCAAGATGAAAACCACTGCTGAGCACAAAGAACATTTAAGACAAGTTTGCCAGAAAACATCTTGATGATCCCCAAGAATTTTGAGAAAATGCTCTGGACTGACGAGGCAAAAGTTTAACTTTTGGAAGGTGTGTGTCCCTTTAAATCTAACATAGAAGTAACACCGCATTTCAGAAAAACAACATCATACCAAAAGTAAAATATGGTGGTGGTAGTGTGATGGTCTGGGGCTGTTTTGCTGCTTCAGGACCTGGAAGACTTGCTGTGATAAATGGAACTATGAATTCTGCTGTCTACCAAAAACTCCTGAAGGAGAATGTCCGGCCATCTGTTCGTGACCTCAAGCTGAAACTAACTTCTGCAGCAGGACATTGATCCAGAACACACCAGCAAGTCCACCTCTGATTGGCAGAAGAAAAACAAAATGAAGAATTTGGAGTGGTCTAGTCAAAGTCCTGACATGAATCGTATTGAGATGCTGTGTTATGACCTTAAATAGGTGGTTTATGCTCAAAAACCCTCCAATATGTCTGAACAACAACAATTCTGCAAATATGAGTAAAAGATTCTTTGCAAGTTTTTGCAAATGTTTGATTGCAGTTGTTGCTGTTAAGGGCTCAGCCAGTTATTAGGTTTAGGGGGCAATCACTATCACACAGGGCCATGTAGGTTTGCATTTTTTTTCTCTCCCTTAAAAAATCCTGAGTGCAGAAGTGAGGAGAGAAAGGTGAATAATTTATTTGTACAAGTTGTACATTAAACTTGTTGAAACCTGCAGAATCCTTGTTTAATGTAGATTGTTTCCCAGTTCTATTTTTCATCATTAACTGTAACCTGATTGTGTTTTTGCTTACCTTGTCTTGCCAGGGAGACCATGAGGAATTCAATCAGTGCCAGACTCAGCTGAAGGCACTTTATAAGGACTGTCCGTCAGACAACTTGGGTGAATTCACTGCTTACAGACTACTGTACTACATCTTCACTAAAAACTCTGGAGGTACTTTATTTTCTTTACTTCCACATTTTTTCATATACAGCATTAGTCTTGTTTTACATTATTGCTTAACCCTTACTTACATGGTCGATATATATTATGAGACCATTTTGCACTGACTGCAGCTGAGTTTTGTGGCCGTGTCAAATTGATTATTCACCAAACAGTGTAATGATGTACAATAACTTGTCTGTCAAAATGGTATATTCTCAGAAATTCCAACACATTCCTTTAAGTCATTAAATACAGACGGCGAGAGCTACAACATGAACTATATAGGGTACATTGCAATCTGGGAGAGCTAGAAAGAGTCCAACACATTCCTCTTGGTGATTTAATGCTACAAACAAGTCTAGTAGGAGAGTACCAGGAGATAGTGTTTGGTACTCAGCCCACAGATTGCAAGGTCTTCGTATGTGCAGTCTTCCTCAGTGAAAGGAGAGAAGAAAAATATTACACAGAGCTTGCCTTTGTTCTTCATTCAGCCATCCTGTCGCCATCTTTCCAGTGGCCCGCCTAAGCTAGCTGGTTTGTTCTAAATAGCTTGTACCATGTTCATGTGCTCTTTGCTCTTATTGTGAAATTCTTTGAACCTGTGTAAAATACACTTGTTTTGCCTGCAACTTGTGGGTGCGAGCAGCATATCTTGCACCACATTATAATGCGTTCTTTTTTAGCTTCAAGCCCCGGCACATTTCAGAGCTACTTTTCAGAAGAAAAAATTTTTTTTTTTGCTTTGGGTTGGCTTGCTGTTTTTTTGCAGGTGGCAAAACTCCAAAGTACCCGTTTGCCTTGTTTTTTGGACATAATGTAAAAAAGATGAGATGATAACAACTTTATTTATCCAGAGGGAAATTCTATTGTCAAAGAAACAGAAAAAACAAAGGAATAGTATATACACAGCACTATACAAAGAATTATAGTACTTGTCAGGTGAAATAAAATAAAGGTAAAATATAGAATAAATAAAGACAATATAAGTAGAAACCTGAATAACAGTGTAGGTGATTGTAAAATGACAAGTGTTGTGTGTCAAGTAGTAATATTGCACCAAACAGATAACATTTATATAAGTCCTGAGAGAATCACTTACAGAGCGAGGAAGAGTTGTACAGTCTCATAGCTGTAGGTAGAAGGGATTTCCTGTGGCGGTCAGTTCTGCATTTGGGGACGATGAGTCTTTTGCTGCGTGTGCTCCGATGGCCCATCATGGAGGCGTGCATGGGGTGAAAGGGGTTGTCCATGATACAAAGAAGCTTTTTCAGCATTCTCCTGTCAGACACCTCCACTAGGTTCTCCGGTCTGACACCCAGGACAGAACCTGCCCTTTTAATCAACTTGTTCAACGTGTTGGCATCAGCTGTCTTCACCCCACTGCCCCAGCACACAGCTGCAAAGAACAGTGCTCTCTACCACAGAGTGATAGAACATGGTCCATCCCTGATACAGCCCACGATGGCATGGCATGGATTTCTGCAGATGACATGACTGAGACTATAGTTAGATCTATAAAGGGTGAAAAGGAAAGGGAATAGGACGGTCCCCTGCGGTGCCCCAGTGGCAGTTCTTCAGCTGAACGTGCTGTGGTCGTTTTGTTGAGTAGTCCATAATCCAAGCTACCAGTGGGACATCCCCCTGCATTTGCATGAGCTTATTCCTCAGCAGTGATGGGCTGATCGTGTTAAAAGCACTTGAAAAGTAAAAAAACATGACCCTCACTGTGCTCCTAACAATGTCCAGGTGAGAATAGGCCTGGTAAAGCAGGTAGATGATGACATCCTCCACACAGATACAAGGTCGATAAGCAAACTGCAGGGCGTCCAACCAGTTTCATGACGAGTCTCTCCAGTGTCTTCATGACTTGCTACTGGCCTGACAAGTGGATGCATGTTATTTTGTGTTAATGACATGACTGTCAGGTGTGCAAATGCAATGTAGTGACACATTAAATTACACATTCAAGATTTGTGCATACCACTTATATGCATACCTGTACATTGCTATCCGTGAGTGCTAGAATGATTCCAACACATTCCTCTTCATCATTAAATGTACAATACAGATGGCAAATGCTACAACATTTATCACAGTCACTTTAGCCACAAGTCGTTAGGACCTTGGATTGTGGACGGAGGATTGCAGGCTCAGGTCCCAGCCCGGGTACCACTGAGGTACCCTTGAGCAAGGTTTCGCCCCAATACACTGCTCCCTGCGTGCGGTTGTGTGTGGCCTACTGTTTGTGGATGGGTTAAATGTAGGTCACATTTCGTTGTGGTGCACTGTACAATTGTCTGTTCACATTGACTTAAATTGTCACTTTCCCACTTGTTTTCTCTCTCAGATTTGACCACAGAGTTGGTCTACCTGACCCCCGAGCTACGTGAGGATGATTGCGTGTCTCATGCTCTCGCGCTCCGTGCTGCCTGGGCACTTGGAAACTACCACCGCTTCTTCCAGCTGTATAAACGAGCACCACGCATGGCTGCCTATCTTATTGACAAGTTTGTAGAACGCGAGAGAAAGTTGGCACTGGCGGCCATTTTCAAAACGTGAGTGGACATTACAAGTTAGACACTTGAATAAAGCCATGGGCGACCGTTTCAGTGTTGCAGTCTTTCTCTAGAATCTGCATTCTTAAGTAGACAGTTAACTTTTGTAAGCTTAAAAGAGCGAAATTTAATTGAACCACTGCTTTACTCGAGTTTAAAGAATTGGCTTTAATCATACTGAGTCAGGCAACCATGTGACCTCAATCAGTGGGATGTCTATGAACAAGAAATGCAATGTTGAGGGGTTCTGTTTAGCAGCTGCCACAGTCCGCACCTTGCAAACCAAAAAAGACATTTTGTGTAGTTTTATCTGCAGTGATTGCAGTTTAGTTGAACACCTTCGATTGTCACTACAGATTTTAAAAACTAACATCTGTTTAGCAAATATGGTTAAGATATTTTAAGTAAGTGTTTAGAAAAATTGATACCAGCCAACGCTGTTGTACGGCTGAATTAACTTTTCCTCTCTCTCTCTTTCTCTCTCCCACAGGTTCAGGCCCTTAGTGCCGGTGGAGTATGTGCAGTCCAGCCTGGCCTTTCCATGTTTAGATACGTGTTTAGCCTTTCTGACAGGGCTTGGGGTCACCTTTACACCTTCAGACCCCAGCAAAATAGACTGCAAAGCCAGCTCAGCTTGTCTGACTTCCTCTTAGGGGTGGGGAGGAGCTTAGATGTTGATTGGAGAGATATTAGGGACCATATAATCTGCACAACCAACCAAACTCAAGAAAAAACTTGTACAGCCATGATTACACTTAATCCTTAAATTCTTATAACTCTTATAGAGCGAGACATACACACAGAAATGGACTGCAAACACATTCACATAGTACCTTAGTTGCCAGAGTCACAGTACGAGTGTTGCTGAATTACACCCACATTTTTAACACTAGGCAAGAACCTTACCTACACAGCACAGTGATCGCCCCTGCAGACATTTAAAAACAACTATGAGCTCAACCATATTCCACTATTACACAGAGGTTTAGGCAAGGTGGAGGAAAGTTCCTGGGTGTCCCGATTCCTAGCCCTCACATCATTTTGAAGCTAACAGTGTTTTGTGTTCATGTTTTCTTTCTCCCCTTAAGCAAACAGCCTCAAAGGTCAAGCAACAAGAAAAGTCCTGAAAACCAAAGACGTCAAGAAAAAAGTCGCATGCAAAGTTTACAGTCTTCATCCAAGCCTCCTGATCCAAGACAAAGGTGCCTGCTGCAAGTTTCCTAGCCCACATTTCTCATCATGAACTTTGCCTGGTGGAGCTGATCCCAGCGTGAAGAGGATGGTTTGTATTCCTGTTCTCAATGTCTGGAGAAGCGTCGCTAGCAGTGGAGAAGTTTATAAGCTCCTCGGAGTCTAAAGATGCGGACTTGCAAAGATGGCCTCTGCAGGATGTTTCCCAATACTGCCAACGCATTAGTTTCAAAGCCCCTCGCTCTTCATCTCCCCTCCTAATTACGCAGCCTTCCCCCCTCTCCCACACATGCACACACCAGAATCTGACCTTCATCAAGCCTCCTTCCCCCGTCAGCTTCCAGAGAACGTAGCTTAATGAAATGGCTGCAACCAACAAAGGACTTTAGTTTATACCTGGATTAGCAGCCATCTTCACCAACACCACCATCCTGCAGCCTCTCTGAGCCCTGGGTTTTCCTAACAAGACCGACAACAGCTGTCTTCTACAACACCAGCACACCGAGATACTCCAGAGTAAAGCAACATCTTTGATTTGACGGAGCTGATGGGTGTGTGCAGAAAGTCCTGTGCCAGCACTCCTCCAGATGGCATTACCACCATCACCATTTCATTCCTGTCGAAGCTGCTACTGCGCAATCAGGAGATGGCAGTGTATGGGTTTGTATTCCGTGAGCTCAGCTTCCACTCTGTCCAGGAGTGTGTGTGTTTGGCTGGTAAGAAAAAAACGGACTTGGCTTTTTCAGGAAGGAGCCGATTCAGCAGCAGCAGAGGTTCCCCAGCTTCTCTTTGGTGCTTAATTGCATGCCAGATTCAGATTAACGTCAAGAGCTCTGCAGTCTAATTGTGTGGTTCACCTGGTCGTTTTCTTCCAATCCAGTTCACAAATGCTAAAGGCAAACACTTAATTGCCAAAAACGAGTATCTACCAATGAACAAGTCCGCTAGATTGACACAAGCAAAAAACACCCAATGTATTGGAATCAGAAAGCTTAAGTACCCATGGGAGTTTAACCTAGCTGCCATATTTTAACCTGAAAACTTTGCAGGTGAAGATCTGAAGTCTGGCTTTTACATCCGTGTATATAGTGTTGGTCTCAGGGTCAGCAAAATAGACTTTCAACACCCTAGTACCCATTATTTTTTAATTTTTAAAGAGTGTTAGCAGTTTTTTTTAAGTATTGAGGTGAAACAAAATAAGCAGAGATGTTCCCCCTACTTGGTGTTCAGGTGAAGTGATGATGTCTGTGGTAATGTAAATACTGTGCAGGTTAGACGATCAAATTTACCTGCTTACAATGGTAAGTGTAATTCTGATGCAAGCTGTGATTCAGAGCAGTTTTTTAACTAGTTTTGGGTGAGGTGTAAATATGGACGCCTATATTTTGGATGTGAATATGTAAAAATTGTACATTTTGACAGGTTATCTAAATACGTCCATGAATTATCCTGTTGTGCTTGCAACAAGGCTTAATATAAAAGGGTTGACCGTTTTATTTTTAATTTAACCTCAAGTGTGTTTTGTATTACTCCACCAAATCATGTGAGCTTCAGGCAGATCCTCCACCAAACTTTTTCACGTTTTGGAACTGATTTTACTTTGTCCTGCTTAATTTGACATCCATTTTTCAGTTAAACCCCCATTTGTAACTTTGCTCAGTCGTTTAAGGCGAGAAAACCTTAAGGCGAGACAGGAGGAACGATTGGGTTAAAGTACTGATTTCACACCTGTTTATTTAATTTAATTTTTCTCCCCATTTGGACCAATCAACATTTGTTGAAATGGTCTTTATTTGAGCCATTTTTCCCGCCTATTTAGCATCAATCGAGACCTAATCTTGTGTATTAGTGTCTTCTGAACTTCACACTAGTGCCAAAAGGGTTCCTCTCAACTAGCAGTGGTCTTCACACTGGCCCTCAATGCCCCATAGATGGTCCGTAGTTCCTCCCTGTGTGTTTCAGGTTTGGTTGGAGGAAGCTTCAATAAAGCAGTGGCTTTTCAACCAGTTCCCAAACAGGCAAAAGCATCATCAATGAAATGTGTGAAGAACCCCCCCCAACATAGCAAGGAACCTTGAAATTGATGTAGAGCCATTTATTTAACACTTTTCTAAAGGTTCTTCCTGCTCACTAATGTCTTCAAGGATGGTGGTTGTGAAATCAGTATTCAGGTTGTTCAGAAAGTCTCGACCGTTTTGGGAACCATGAGTGGTGGTTCTGTCCTTGCTTGAAGAAGTTTAAGTGTAGATTAGTGTTTTTCATGATCTCTTCTGCAATACACAGTAGTGGTTTAGCATTTAACGTTTTTCTTTTCTTAGTTTTGCCACTTCTAAGTTAAGCTTGTTTATTTGTAGTATTACAGATTCTGATTGGACAACATTTCCTGTTTACTTTGAATGGTCTACTGTAAATGAACTGTTATCACAAGTTCTGCATGATTTTGTGGAAAATGACCCCATTCTTTTCACTTCTCTCACTCTTTTTCTCCCTCTCCCTTCTTTGTCTTTAATCTCATTACCAGATCTCTCTCTTTTTGTCCTTGCAGTCATGCTTAATTGGAGCGGGGGATGAAAAGTTGAGAGGAAACTTGCATTCAGAGATGAACTGGACGCTGGAAACTGGGCACTGTGAGCAGCACGAGCTCAATATCGAAAAGCTTTTTTAAGCCAGTATTGTGTGGTCATGCCTCAGATTGATCTAAGCCTCTTTATTCAATCGTTTTCTCTTTATTTTTCTACACTGTAAATAGGCGTTCAATGAGGTGGAAGTGTTTTTGGTGCAAGACGTCAGTGAATGAACAACCAAATAACTGGATGCTAAGGTTTCTGTGTGAACACTTTTGTAGGTTCAGGTGCGTGTTGTTCCCTTGACCTGGTGACTGTATAGTGCTTGGCAGTTGGGCGGCCGAGCATTATAAAGTGCAGGATTTCTCTCTCTCTAAACCTTGTTAGTATTCTCTCTGGGCACAGGACGCACCTGAACATGGCAGGTTGCTAAATGGCTTCAGTTTTTTTATGTAATCCAGATGAATGTGACGTTTCTTAGGTTTTATTGGTTTGCTTTAACAGTTGCCCTCCTCTCTAACCACTCTGTCGTGTTTTTTTTTTTTTCTTTCTTTTTGTGAATGTATGTTTAATATTCCCAGTTGTATTCGCCAGGAACTGATTGTACTGTATTTTTCCAGCGTATGAATACTTCTAATGCTCCTCATCCCTCTGTGTAGACATGGATTGTGCTTTTATTTCTTCCTCTCCTGCTTCTTTGACTACGTTTTTTTTTTTCTTTCCCCCAAAACCATATTTAAATTTCAGTTATTCTTTGCCGTTTCTTCTTTGTGAATGTATTGACTCTCACTCATCGGCTTGGTTCTCTCATCTGTTTTCATTTTCTCTCTTATCTGTCCTTTTCTCTCCTGTCCTTTTTTTCTTCTTTTGCTCTCTTTCCCTTCAGTCCCTCTGCCCCATGTGTTAATATGAGTAATGTGTAGCGATTGTGATGGCTGTTTATGTGGTCTATCTATGCTTTGGCCGTAAGTATTTCCACAGCAGTGGCTTTGCCTCTCTGCCTTCTCTTCCAGCTCAGAACGTTAACATCTTAATGTCACATTAGGGTGTATGAGCAGGGAAAATGGACATTTTTGTATATTTGTATCTGTACATACTTTACCTGCTCTTCAGGAAGTAATAAACTATTTGGTCTCATATCTCTGTCGTGCATGGATGTGTATAGGACACTATTGTTCTGATTTTTACTCTGAATAGTGATGATTCTGCCCTAAACGAATCTCCCAGACTAAACTGTCCCTCTTGCTACTCAGGGGCAAGACATAGGCCCTAAGGTGGCACTGTATCATAGGCTTCGTAATTCCTATACACATTTTTTTTCCCTTATCCCTTGGGTTAAGACTAATTTGCCATTTGGACAATTAAGCTACTTAATTTGTTTTGCTAATTAGTAATATGCAAAACCTGGTTTTGCAAACTAATTTAACTAATCCTCTCGTAGTTGGTGTCGTAACAGAGCAGATCATGCACTTCAATCGCTGTCAGAAAAATGTTGGTGTTTCTAAACAATCTGGCTGCCAAATGCTAACTAACCCTTCTGCAATTATACACAATAAAACCAACTAACTCATGATCCCTGCAGTTTCAAACAGTGGCCATTAGGGGGAGCTATGTCATTTTCACTACTCACCAAGTTGGGGCTGTTTGACACTTGGGGTGGGGGGAATGTAAAAAAGTTCACACTACAGCGATGACATGTGAAAGTTGAGCATTTAAAAAGAAGCCTGCAGTGGTGATTTCATAAATTTATTGAAACAAAAGTCAGCAAATCTCAATGTGTCATGTGCCATTGAGCATCAACTACACGTTGGCAATGACGTCTGTTCACAAGTTGACTTATTGTTGCTGAGGCATCGTATCTCGCTCTTCTTGAAGGGCCCTCAGGTCATTGAGGTTCTGGGGAATAGAGTTAGGAGCCTCTACAGCAGAGGTGTGGAACTCCAGTCGTGGAGGCTGGTGTCCTGCACAGTTTGATGATTTCCCTTCTCAGACGCATGTGGTTAACTCACCTGTTCAACTCACCTGTTCAAATGCTGAGCCAGTGTGTTTGAGGGAAACTCTACTGGATACTGGCCTCCAGGACCTAAGTTTGACACCCCTGCTCTACACTGTGATTCAATGAAGCGTCATCAGTGTGGGATGTGGCCAAAGGACGTTCACTTCTATGTCTTTCTGTGACTCGTCCAGTCTCTCTGTATCTCTGCTGATGACTTTAAGCTCAGTGGCCACTTCCATCTGAGAACTTCCAGTTTGAAGACTTGTGATGGGGTCGTACTGTTCATCATTAGGTGTCATCTTGGTCTCATGATGTCAGACTGTGAACAGCATGATGAGGACGACTGTATAAGTACTAATTCTGATTAAACCAGGAAATTTATTGGTCAATTCATGGATCAAATACTTGTTGTGAATTTTGCCGTTAAGCTCCTTGTACAGCAAGTACAAAGTACTGAAACATTGAACAGTTGGACATGTGCATTTAAAACTTTAGGAACTATTTCATTAAGTTTCTGTGAAGGTTCTAATGCATTTTAGATTCGGCCTGAAATTTCACCCGAAAGTCAAATATCCCTAACTTTGTGAGTAGTGTATATCTCAAGGTCAGTTAAAGTTCAGTCTTAAATGCCTGGTATTTCCATATTGGTTGAACTCTCAGAATTCTGATCCAGTAATCTCAAAATTGATCATTTTGGCATTTTGTTTTATGCTCCAATATGCAAATAAATCAGTTAAAGTCAGGGCAAGCTATATTGCTCAAATTTAAACAAGCATTGTTAGATTTGGTTGAAACTTGACAGGTTTGTTGATCGTACCAACACTACCAAATTTAGTGTGAAATAGAATTTCAAAGATGCTCGTTCAAAAAATGTTATATGTCTATCCAAATATTTTTGGTCTGTTCTAATGAACTGGTATCATTTTATCCACAATATGCTCTTTAACAATGTTAAAAAACATGGCTGCCACATGCTAAAAAATGGTTTTAATTTTTTTCAAACTTGACAATCATACAACACTGGATTCAAACTAAGCCAGTGTTGGTGCGTGTGGGTCTCTAGGGGGCACAATATGAACAAAGACTGTATAAGAGGAAGTGATTGGGGTACAAAGTTCAAATTCTGCAGGACGCACTCCTGTAATGGGTGAAACTTTACATCTTGAGCCTTCAACCAGTCAGTCTACTTCCATAAAACATGAGACCGGGTTCAAATAGACCAGTGTAAATCGTTGATGTTTACACAGTGCATAGCAGAACCTGCACCATGCTTCATATCGAGGCGTTGCAAAGGTCAAGATTTCCCAAACTCAAAGTGGTGTATGAGGCCTGACTGGGTTCATTCTTACCTTTGTGTGAACACATGCTCTTCATAGGGTTTAAGCCTAGTCCTAGGAAGTCAGGGAAGATGGCTTTTTGGTTTATAAAAGGCACCGGTTAAAATTTGGCAGGTGGCTGCAGAGATGTTTCCAGGTGGAAAAATCATTCCGGACTTCAGATCCCAGGCCCTACAGTCCTGATATTCCCCAGAGAGAAACGTTTTTTCCTATATTTTAGCTCAATTCTAGAAAAATAGCAACCCCTGGTGGCAGCTCTGGTACATGACAATACCAAAACTGGATCACCAGCACTGGGAGTGGGATCAATTTGGAGAACCAATGGAAATACACCAATGTGATCATGGAACTGCCCTGTGACAATGACTCAGCCTTCCCCAATAATCACGGCCTTTCGTTCCAGAAAACCATGAACCAAGATCTTCAGGCCTGCGGAGTCAAGCTCCAACAACGAAGACCTGCTCTAATGGAGTTATCGATTGGCTTGAACATGCATGCAGATTAGATCCAGGAAGTAAACGAGGAAAATCTCCCAAGCTCCCCCTGAAAATCAGGTTCTTGTACAGGCAATATAATCAGAGTACGAAATGAGAACTCTGAAAAAGCCTTTTGTGAAAATTAACCCCCAGGTTGGTGTACAAGCAAAACCTCATGAATATGTGTTGAGTACTCGTCACATCTAGTGAGGTGGATGCTCTAGAGCAGGACCACCAATACATGCAGAGCAGTAGGTGTAGGAAAGTCACACCAAGACTGGAGATGGTGAACTGCCACATTTAGACCCAATTGCCCAGAAGAACAGAGCAACATTGACTATGTATTCACTTGCTGCCTAACGCATCAGTTCCAATGACTGGTACTATTGTCATGAAATAAGTAGACAGTTCTTGAAGTTGATGTGGTGGAAACAGCACTTTAAACAATGGCTAGAGCAGGAGGCCTGGTGGAGTGTTCCAGGTCTGCAGTTGGTGGTGAATAATATAATAATAATAATAATTAACCCTTATAATCCCACAAGTGGGAAATTTATTCTCTGCATTTAACCCATCACACGTGGAGCAGTGGGCTGCCGTCAACAGAGGCGCCCAGGGAGCAGTGAAGGCAGACGGTACCTTGCTCAAGGGTACCTCAGTGGTGTCTGGGCTGGGACTTGAACCGGCGACCTTTGGATCCCAGGGGCAATGTCCTAACCACTAGGTCACCACTGCCCTTATCAGCAAACACCCCCTTATCAGCAAACACCCAAGGCCCATTGATGCACGGTGGCTCTGATAGAAGGGGGTCAGAACAGAGCCGTTTCAGCAGCATGGCTGATTGTGAAAAATTTTAAAAACTCAAAAACAGTTTCGTTCTACTCACATTTATTACAACATTCCTATTTGCCATCGCACAGACATGTAATGAACAGCCTCTAGCCCCATTGGCTGGGAAGCGGTCGAAACGTTAAATTAACTGTTGAGACACCGGACATGAAATCGATTGTCCGAGTTGCAACCGTGAACACAAAAGGTTGGTAAACATCGTTGAAGCAAAGGCATGGCCCCTCAGCCCTGTGCTGGTTCTAAGGTAGGTGGTGCTCAAGTGCATGGAGGGATAGAACAACCTCCCCTACCCTCCCCCATCACACTATTCAGTGCGATACCTCACTAAGTGCCATTTACTGTCAGAACGTTCAACAAAACGGGAAATAAAGACGAACATGGACGCAGAACAACACTCTTGGGCAGGTTAATGTTCAGCTGGGATCCAAGTGCTGGGGGTTAGAAGAACGGGTGGGAAATAGGGAGCTAGGCCTCAGTTGTAAGCTCCTATGCTTTAGCGTTGATAATTTCGATGAACTCCGGCTTCAGGGACGCTCCGCCCACCAGGAAGCCGTCCACGTCTTTCTGGGACGCCAGCTCCTTGCAGGTTGCCCCGGTAACTGAACCTAAAAGGGATAGGGGTGATTAATCTCCACCCAAATCAACGGTTCGAGCAATAGCACATGCTTGGAGGAGAATATTCAATTACTAGCTTTGGGTTATGGGGAGAGGGAGGGCCACCTTCCACACACAGTAGACATTCTCTCTGAAGCCTGTTGGTCACCATGTGGCTCCTTACCTCCATAGATGATCCTGACAGAGTTGGCAACACCCTCCGAGATGTTGGCCTTCATCCACTGTCTCAGTTTATCGTGCACCTCCTGAGCCTGCAGAGGAGAACAGGTACAGAATAACGTCATCTGCTGGACAAGCAGGAGTAGTTCAGGGCCGGAGGGAAGGACTTTTCCTTACCTGTTGTGGAGATGCGGTTTTGCCGGTGCCAATGGCCCAGACTGGCTCATACGCGATCACTACTTTACTCCAGTCCTTAACATTGTCTAGAAGTTAGAGAAAAGCTCAGACTCAACTGGCACAGGTGTGAAAATGGTGGCCCATCATCAAATCACTACAGGTTCCCATGGTCTTTCTGGGTCATTCAGCCCCCTTTGCAGCATGGCCACCTGCTGTCATTGTCCCAGTGATGGTGCATTGGTGGCAGGTTGGAATAGATGTGGGTGGAGCTTCAGATGTCTGAGGAACCATATGCTCACCTTCACCCTCCCAGTGCTGGTGATAGTGTAACAGTACCAGCTACTGGGTGAAACTGGAAACCACCATTTTGACCCAATTTTTCTCCAAATTCTGCTACCTAGCTACGTCACACGATTGGTTGGAGTAAAGGTCCCAAGACAAGTGATGCTCCACCATATCTTTTCAAGCAGCCATTAAGACAATGGACAGCTCAACATGCTTGACACCAAATGCTAAGACACCATGCTGGTCCTACCCACCCATACAGAAGACAAGTCTATTGCACCATATGCTCCAAGTCAGAATTGTTCTGAATGGTGGTGAATGGAACCAGACATCTGGTTCCTCTACATGGTTAAGATGCTGTCCCTTGTCTGAGCCACGTACCAGAATGTGGAGACGCTTTTGGCTCAAAAGTCCATTCATGGTGGAAAGATGGGCGTTGTAAGGCAAAATAATAGTCCCTGGTTATTTAGTGTTGCCGTTTGGTTCCATTCAGCACCACTATGAAGACGTGAGCCTCTACAAGGACCCATTTCACAACAAACTCAATCTGGATGACCGTCTACGTCATTGCTTTACAAATCAAGACGCTCCAGATCAGGATTCTCAGATGTACTGAGCACTTTGGGGTGGATCTGTGCAAAGGCCAAACCAGCCACAACAATCTACCTGCGATGACCTTCGTCTGTGCAAAGACGACCTTCTCTGTGATGCCAGCCTCCCTCTCGTCCAGCTTCTCTCCGATACAGGCGATCACACCCAAACCGCTCTCCAGAGCATGGGCCACCTTCTGACCAATCAGCTGCAAGAAACACCAATCCAGAGAGAACACAGTCTGAAGCATTAGCCGGGTTGGAACGTAAAAGTGTCGCAATGATGCAAAGTACAACATTCGCCGTTGACCAACCAGATCTTACCTCATCACTCTCACCGAACACGTGACGCCGCTCTGAGTGTCCCAGGATCACCCACTCCACGCCACAGTCCTTAATCATCGCAGGGCTGATGGATAGACAGGAGCATGAGGTAGGTGTAGGGGGCCAAACCCTACCTACAATCCTTCCCTTGGATCCCACTTGGTAGGTATGGTCTAGTGCAGACCTGCTGTTATGGAGATGCTCTATAAATAATGCTAAGAACTGACTGTTCACTTGCTGCCCAATATCCCACCCTCCTGACCGGTGCCGATCAGTTAAGGCTGACTGGTGCAAATCCCAAAATGGCGTTTGAACTTATACCACCACTGCCAATGGCAAGCTCTGGCCAATAGAGAACCAAGCTTTAGGATCTGGTCACATATTCCCTACATCCCCCACGACTGTCTGCAGAAACAGTCCAAGAGCTAAGTGGGAGGGACTAACCTCATGTAGGTGGAGTGGAGTGAAGGTGTAGATGGAATGTGCAGTGTTAACAGGTTCATGGTGGTAACTTCACAGCCACCATGAAGACCATGCAATGCAGTTCCAAAAACAAGGAAATTCATGTTCCACCCCTATAGGAACAAATCGAGCCCATATTTCCAGCACGTTCCGTACCTGATCTCTCCAGTGAAGGCCCCCTTGGCAACCTTGTAGCAGTTCTGAGCAGCCACACCAATCTTGGGATCAAACTTGGACCTGGCAAAGTCCAGGTAAATGGAAGGGGCTCCACACACCACATCTGCAAATAAAACGGTATGTGAGAAACAAAGTCGTGTTCTGCGTTAATCACTTACCATAAACCATGGTCCCATTTCTCCATCACTGTGGCATCTTCTACCGTTTACACAAAATCAGCAAATACTTCCAAACTGCCAGACAAGCGCCAGACTACACACAGGCCTCTGTGTCTAAAGGCAAATCCCAATGACTTTGCAAAATTGCTGCTTAACTAAGATGTAAATGTCTTTCAGAGTGAATGGAACCAGATGTCTGGCAAACTAGTACCTGGTTAGTTAATGCTGCCTTCTGGTTCCATTAACCACAACTATGAAGACGTGAGCCTCTTAATGAACCAAACCCTCAGCGATTGTTTAACAGACGCCTGGTTATAACCTGACCTCCATGCGCTGTAGTCAGTCAGTGACATTCACAGGACTATTTTTAAATTGGACTCTGCCACTTGCTCTACTGTAAAGGTCATGCACCCAGTCAAAAGGTCCAAGGTCATCTGAGGAAAGGTTCGGCATTCTCCAAGGATCACGGTCAGATGGGATCCCTCGGGATGAAGGTTTGAAGGGTGAGGGGATTAAAATAAACCTTGCAGGACATCTACACAAGGTTAGTTCTTGCCTTTGCACTCTTACATGGCTGCATAGTGCAGTCATCTCTGTGATACTGGATGTTTCAACAGACATCCAAAATATGCTCATGTTCCTTCAGAACATGCCAAATAATGCTAGAGACAAGCCACATTGCAAAAAAATACTTTTTTAAAGAAATCACCAAGACCAGTTAATTTAGAAATGGCATTTAAAATGAGCAGTGCTACATTATTATAATGTAATTAAACAAATGTTTAATTCAACGCCGCTATAGCAGCATCTAGTGCAAGAGTGGATAACACTGCCCCTACTGGACATATTTAAAACTACAACAGCTTATTTATGGTTCATTTAAAAAACAAAACCCACTTAACAAAAAGTATAATTAATGATTATTCTGACTAACAGTGAGCTGAGAGCAGTCCTGAGGAGGACTAGAGCAGGTTGAACTTTGGCTGATCAAAGTCTAGAGCTACAGACCAGATCCTCTTCCACTAATGACAGACAGCTGCAGGCAACTCCAGCTGATAGAGGCTGCCAGAAATAATTCTGAATATAGTGAAATAGGCTGGAAATGCCTTTAAACTTGTTCTGATTGGTTTAAAATGACCTACATTTTAACCATGAGAACTCTATTACAGGCTTGTGCAAATATGAATAATTTAATATTGGAATATTACATAAACCTTTGACTTATCCCACAATATTGGATAAGATTTAGTAATATAGAAAATCAGTTCAAATGAATAAAGATATGGGGCAGTGGTGGCCTAGTGCTAAAAAAAAAAAAAGTAATTAAGCCTAGATGACCCATCGATTCCATTGTCCAAATACGAAATTAGGCTGCAAAAATACCCACCCACTCCAGCTGCAGTTGTAAGGTTTGAAGTAAGGAAGGTTTCAGGCCTTTATTGTAGAAAAGCTTGGTTCAGAGCACAACTCGTCTTAGACAGTAATAAACAGCTCACATGAGGAATGTGTTGAAGATCATAGTACCTTAACAAATATCACCAACAGTATCACGTGCTCCAAGTGATCAATTGCCTCGTCGATGTGTAAAAGTGTACGTTCTCATTCACGTTCAGCGACCATATAGTGAAAAAACACGTAGGAAAATGGATAAATACAGCAAGGCTGTATCTCAAATCGCTCTCTGCTCCCTAGGTAGTGCACTGCATAGGTTTCAAAACCGTAGCTTCTGCGCTCACATCGTGCGATGTATGTTGAGCAGTCAAAGTCTGTTACTGATCCATTACACATACTACACCGTAGTCTTGCTTTATTTAATGACCTAGTGCAACCAATAGAAAGTAAGCCATTTGGAACGCAGCCCTCGAGGTTCCTGTTCTGACAGGATACGTGCTCGGAATCACGCACCCGCTTACAGAGGATGAGAGAGATGTGCAATTGCTATATTTATTTACAACGAAAAGTAAAGTTCACAAAAATTAAGGATGGTGAGAGAATTTAATAAAATGTAATCTGGAAGCGGAACCAATTCGAATGGGGATTCGTTTAATAGTCGGACCGCAGACAGGAGGACACACGACCTTGGCAAGTGTGCGAACGAGCCTTGGCCTGAGAAGAGAAAATTCATTTTGACCATCAACCTACATTTCAATCGATGTTAGAACTACACTGAAATTATTTTATAAGTTGCTGCAAGTCGCCGGCCACAGCTGAAGCTTTTATCCCTTGCTAACGATGCAATGATTAGCATCATCTTAAACATTTGATGGTGCTTCAGGGATAAAAAAGGGTAATTTAGACGATTTTACACGGCTATCTGAAGAAATGCAGTCCTTATGGCGTGTATGTGGCCCGTAATTCAGTGCGGTGACCTATTTAAAAGAAACATTTAGCAAAATGTATTATAATAATGACAAAAAACTAGTTAATTTTATTTTTTTAAAAGATGTAAATATTAAATTTAACCCGTGTAAGTGATGCTGAGCTTCATGTTCGAATTGTCCATTCCTCTTTAAAGACACAACGTAACCGCAGCCCATTTAAGGTGGAACAGACAAGTCGAGCAAGAAGCTAACTTTAACCTCATCCCAGTTGCATGAAAATGGGATTATGGCCATTTATTTTAATGCCGATAGCAACACTAATGAACAGATAACCAGCTGTATATCATGAGTAATGTGGAATAGCTAAGAAATTAGCATGATTCAGTCCTCACCCACATCCGCGCTGAGCTTAGCGCTGTTCAGGGTGTTTATGAGCTCCCCGAGACTCTTTTTGTCCCCATTCAGCTTCCAGTTTCCACCCACGAAGAATTTCCTGGACATTGTTACTGTGAAGTGAGGTTCTTGCTGTGGTGCTGCTCGGTTCCGCTGCTAGGAGAGAAGGCGGGGCCTGTCGCGCTTTTTATATAAGCGTAGTGGGCGGGCTCTACCGTCATAGCCTTTCATTGGTTTCGACCGAGACGCCTCTTGACAGATGAAGCACGTGGTACCAGCCCATTCATGTCCACATCTGCACTGGAAGAAAAGATCCATATTATTGCATATAATTCATAATTACATACACATACTCTGACCTCTTTCTCTCAGAACCAGGATTAACATTTTGCAAAGCAGGAGCTCCTCTTTGGAATCAAGACCCCATGCATCAACGAGCCTCGGGAGCCCATGACCTTGTCACTGATTCGCCAGTTGTTCTTCTTTTGTGGAGACAGTCCACAGAGCTGCTGTATTGGAGACGCCCTTGTCACAGTGGCTCGCATTGTTTCTCTCCTACTTCAGGCACATAAACTTCAAGAACTGACTGTTCACTTGCTGCCTAATATTTCCACCCCCTGACAGGTGCCGCTAAATAACTAGAGTCAATGTTACACATCTTACCTGGCAGTGGTCTTAATGTTAATGTTGAAAAGGTGGAGCTGGAACACATTATTCCTCCACCCTCTGATGCAGTATTAGTACAGTACTGTAGAGCAGGAAGTAG
>JBBIGC010000007.1:1826956-1845423 GCA_037576955.1 Lepidarchus adonis
TAACACTAATATAGCTCACTGTTCATCACACTGTGTATAACACTAATATAGCCCACTCTTCATCACACTGTGTATAATACTAATATAGCCCACTGTTCATCACACTGTGTATAACACTAATATAGCCCACTCTTCATCACACAGTGTATAACACTAATATAGCTCACTGTTCATCACACTGTGTATAACACTAATATAGCCCACTCTTCATCACACTGTGTATAACACTAATATAGCCCACTCTTCATCACACTGTGCATAACACTAATATAGCCCACTCTTCATCACACTGTGCATAACACTAATATAGCCCACTCTTCATCACACAGTGTATAACACTAATATAGCCCACTCTTCATCACACTGTGTATAACACTAATATAACTCACTGTTCATTACACTGTGTATAACATGAGCCCTCCCCAAGCCTAAACAAAAACATATCTTTGTTTTGTATTTCATGCATCTGCCCTGCTTTATGAAATAGTTTCCATTATTATATGTAGAACAATAAAAGCAGTGATACTCTGCAAGACATGCTGAACCAATCACAGCGAGCGAGGGGAAGTATGGCCGCAGACAGGAGAGTGAGTTTAAATCCAGACTGCTGCGATTTTAAGGGAGGCCTTTTGAGTCAAATCTGCTCTCATCCGATTACCGACTGCTCTTTGCATCTGGATGAGAGGTGTGGGAGGGGTGGTGGTGGTGGTGGGGGCGATGGCAGAGAGGTTGTGGCTAATGGGTGTGTGTGTGGCCTACACATTTGAATCCTGGACACTGCTTTCACGTCACATGCCTGAAACCTTTATTACTGAGGAAAAGGGAATAAGGATCCCTGCTTACGAGTAAACTTGAATCCTCAGTTTGTTCTTGACTGATCTCCTCTTTAAGGGATTATTCATTATATTATTATTTAAAGCAGTAAAGAGCATGAAGCAGTATAAAGGTTTTTATGAAGTTACTTTTCGATAAAGACACTTTTTTTGTTTTAGCAGCTTCTTTTCGAAAGGGAAATAGTGAATCTTACAAACACCAGCCAGCAATCTTTAGTGGTTAAATTATTAAAATATGCTAATTTAAATTATGACTACTTAATTGCTATAGACCACAATCTGTAGTATAGTAGAGCAGTTCATGAAAGCAAAAAAAGTAAGATTATTTAGTCACTCAGAATATAGAACAGAATGGAATAAGAGTAGAAATATGTAAAACCGAACAAAACATAATGGAATACAGCAGACAAAACAGAAACCAGTGCAAAAGAATGGAATATAATCAAGTCAATGCATTGAAACAGAATGCAATAGAGTAGAACTGAATGAAATACAATAGAGTAGGATTGAATAGAATGGATTACAGTACAGTAGAATGGTACTCAATAAAACAACAGAGCACTGTATATAACAAAATAGAATGGAAGGCAATAGAATTTAACAGAACTCTATACACTATAGAAGAATGGAATTTGATAGAACAGAATTGAATGAAAAGAAAAAAAAACTATGAACATAAAAATGGGGAATTAAAATAATATAGAATTCAATGGAATACCATTATATAGAACTGAGCAAAATAAAACAGAATACAATGGGATGGCATAGAGTGAAATGGAATAGGAAATATAGTAGTATTCTATAAAATAGAATAAATAAATAAATGGAATAAAATAAAACAAAAATAGAATCAAATACAACAAAGTAGATTGAAATAGAATGACACTCAGTAAAGCAAGAATGAATGAAATACAATAGAATATAGTGGAATACAATAGTGTAGAACCAAAAACATGAACATATAATACAGTGGAATACAATAGAGTAGAATCAGAAAGAAGAAAATGGAAATCAATAGAGTAGAATGGAATATAAGAGAATGGAAAACAATAGAGTAATATGGAATATTAGAGATTGGAATACAATATAGCAGAGTGAAACATAAGAGAATGGAAAACAAGAATCGAATAGAACAAAATGGAAAACAATAGAGTTGAAAAATTAGGAAATGAAAAATAATATAGTAGAATGGAACATAAGAGAATGAAAAAATATTGAGTAGAATGGAATGTAAGAGTATGGAATAAAATAGAGTAGAATGGAATATAAGAGAATGGAAAACAATAGATTAGAATAGGACATAAGAAAATGAAAAAAATATTAAGTAGAATGGAATATAAGAATATGGAATACAATAGAGTAGAATGGAATATAAGAGAATGGAATACAATAGAGTAGAATTAATATAAGAGAATTGAAAAATATTGAGTAGAATGGAATATGGAATACAATGGAATACAATAGAGTAGAACTGAATATATCAATGGATTAAAATAGAGTAGACTTAAATATAATAGAATACAATAAAATATAATGGAATAGTACAGAATAGAATGGAATAGGAATAAAATAGAATGGAATTAAATGGAATAGAATAGAATTGAATGGACTAAAATAGAATCAAATTAACTGAAAATAAATGGAATTAAAAAAATAATTTAATTTAATGGAATTAAATGAGATGAAATGAAGTTAAATGGAATGGAAAAGGTGAGAATATGATATAATAGAATAAGATATAATGAAATGAAATAGAATATAGAATGAAATGGAATAGAATGGAAAAGACCAGAACACAGTGGAACAGAATTCTATAATAGAACAGAATGGCCTGGAACATCACTCACCACCTCCTTCTGGATTTTTCCTCCTTTTATTTATTTAATAGTTTTTATTTTCGTTCCCTCAGCATTTACCTCCTTTACTCCAACTTCCCTTTCCTCTGCGCTCGTCCCGGGACCCTGTCTCCCTGTCTCACATTCAGCTCTGTTTCTTTCCCTCCTGATCCGTCCGTCTGCGCCTGTCTGCCTCGCTCGGCCACTTCTATGATAGACAGATGAGGATTGGAGGGGATGAAATGAGATCAGAGTCAGAGGATAAAGCAGGGGATGGTGATAGAGGGAGGGGGAGGGGGAGAGAGAGTGAGATGGAGGTGAAGGAGTTGGGGGCAGAGGCCATGGGGTCAGGAGACCCAGAAGCACAGGGAGAAGGTGTAACTGCCCTCTCATTGGTTGGGCCCTCAGGAGCTGGAGACTTATGAATCAACCAATCACATTCTGATTTACAGTGGGAGAGAAAAGTTTATGCAACTATGTGCCTTTTGGGGGTTCTAGATACATCACTGATTGTATAGCTGTTTTAAAATGTTTCTATTAGTTCTAGACATGTCTCTTACTGTAGAGCTTTAAAAAGTTCTAGGAACATCGCTGCCTGTAGAGTCGTAGTGTAAGTGTCTTTCAGTGAAGTCAAGTCAAGTCAAATTTATTTATACAGCGCTTTTTAAAACTGACGTTGTCACAAAGCAGCTTTACAGAGTTTATAGAATCCGGGTCCGAGCCCCAATGAGCTAAAGCGACAGTGGCAAGAAAAACTCCCTAAATATAGGAAGAATCCTTGAGAGGAACAAAGCTCAGAAGGGGAACCCATCCTCCTCTGGTCGATAAAGAGAGCGATAAAAAGAGAAGAAAACTATGAATAAATAAAATCTGGAGTTCAATGTGAAGAGGCATCTACAGTTCCTTTGGGGAGATCAGGTTTTCTGTCCATGCTGCTCTCTTCAGTAGGAGCAGACAGCATCCAAGCATCCCAGTTTACCAGAAAACTCTGTGCCTGAGAACCCTCTGGGTTTGCCCCTTGTCTAGAACAGAAAGCTTGACTAAATAAATACGTTTTTAGCCTGGACTTAAATATTGAGATTGTATCCGAGTCCCGCACAATCAGTTCTAGATATGTCATAGACTAGAGAGCTAAGGTGTTGCCAGGTTTTAGTCAGTTCTAGGTAAGCAACTGACTTTAGAGTAAGCCGTGTAAGCAGATTTCAATTAGCTAAGTAAGTTCTAGACCGTTCTACAGGACTGTAGAAACATTACAGTGTATCAGGTACTGTTCAGTTCTAGATACATCACTTACTGCAAAGCCATAGTTCAAGCACATTTTAGTCAGTTCTAGATATATCACTCACACTCAGCCTTAGTGTGAGCACATCAGTCAGTTCTAGATATATCACTCACTGTAAAGCCTTAGTGTGAGCACATCAGTCAGTTCTAGATACATCACTCACTGTAAATCCTTAGTGTGAGCATGTTTCAGTCAGTTCTAGATATATAACTCACTGTGAAGTCGTAGTATAAGCATGTTTTAGTCTATCCTAGATACATCAATCACTGTAAATCCTTAGTGTGAGCATGTTTCAGTGAGTTCTAGATATGTCTTTTACTGAAGACCTGTAGTGTTACCAATTTTCAGTTATTTATAGATACATTACTATTTGGTTGAATTGTTACCAGGCTTCAGTCAGTTCTAGACATGTCACTGAGTATTTATCTGTTTAAGGCTTTTGTCAGTTCTGGATTTGTCACAAGTCCATACCGGCTATAAGGTTCCAGCGACATATGTTTAGCTTTCCTGCAAACTCTGGTTAGAAAATAATGAATGAAATTAATTTTAATAACATATCATTATAAAGACACATTTAGCAGTTTGAACACTCTCCACAAGGGGGAGTCATTAATAATAAATAATAATAATAAGTTATATTTATATAGCGCCTTTCATAAACCCAAGGTCGCATTAGTGTACACTTGGCTTTTGTAAAGCAACCCTCCAGCAGGATCTCCTGAGTGTAGGTACTAACTACACATTCTAAACTTTATAATATCTTTGTTGCATGTGTAACTTCACAGTTAATTGACAAAATAATTGGCAATTACAAATAGTCAATAGGAAAGGCCTGAAAACATTTATAATGCAATATTAGATAAACTACAGACTATTCGCCTCTTTTTCCAGGCCTCCAATTGACTGTGATATTTTAATTAATATAATCAAAGCAAAATACTTTATTTCTTTTTATGTGAAATGTATTAACTCTGCTAGCGAGCAATGAGGGGGGAAATAGAGAAGTACAAAAATTGACAGTGGCAGCCATAAAAAATAAAAATTCAAAGTGTAATAAAACAGGAATACAGCAGGTAAAATTAGAATTGAACACGTCACCAATTTGCGAAGTAAATATATTTCTAAAGAAGCTGTTGACATGAATACAATGTGTAATAAAACGGAATGACATAGGGAAAACATATTGAAGACGCTACTGAAATGTATTTAATATTTCGTACTTTGTTGGTGATGAAGCTTCAAGACGCCTCCTGTATGGAGAAACTAGTCGTTGCTCAGGTGAGATTCAAATGCTGAAGGCTCTGTGGGCTCCTTCTATAAACTCGAGCTTTAGTTCTCTCCATAGATTTTCTATAGGAGTCTGGACTGGTGATTAGCTGGGCTGTTCTAGCAGCTTTACTTTCTAATACTTATTTTACACGCTGTACTGTATATGCCAAAACATTCCATCAACAAGAGCAGAACACAATGGGTGGGTTATTTTATTGCTGCTATATGGTGTGGGGGTTAGTTGTGGCTGGAAGAGCAGGACCTCAGACCTCATCCTGGTGGAAACTAAAGATGGTGGCGTTGAGGGTGAGGGTCTTGAACGGAAAACAGGGATATTTCTATATAAGGCATAATTACTGGGCTGAGTAGCTTTAGTGTTGTGTAAACTTTGGAGAGGGCTCATTAGTAGATGAAGA
This sequence comes from Lepidarchus adonis, assembly GCA_037576955.1. Taxonomy (NCBI): domain Eukaryota; kingdom Metazoa; phylum Chordata; class Actinopteri; order Characiformes; family Lepidarchidae; genus Lepidarchus; species Lepidarchus adonis. Next base: position 1,832,592 of record JBBIGC010000007.1, read on the forward strand.
AAGATGGAAGCTGTGGTGGTGGTGGTGGTGGGATGGGGTTGTCGCAGAAGGGGTGTTAATAATAACGGCTGTATGTTGAGATTTAGTACAATATCCCGAGTCTGCATACCGATCTGAAAGGATGAGACGGAGGTTTGGGGGGCGGGGTATAATAGGAGGATTATATTCCGTTTGGGCCAGAGGGGGTGGTACTTAAGGATGGATGAGCACTGATGGACAGTTATGACTGAAAAAGGCCCCAGAATACAGCAGATATCTGGGGGGTGTATGACAAGACCACCACAAACCAGTCTCCAGGAAACTAGGAGTCAAGGTTCACAAAAACAATGGTCAAATACAACAGTCGAGTCATAAGCAAAAGCATCATCATAACACTGCTCATGGCAAAATGAGATCAAATTAATTGCAGAATGAACACACATCTTTTTGTCACATCCCTATTGGTTAGGCCTTCAGGAACTGGAGATGCCATTGAAAGCCATCCTATCACACAAAGTGCACCACAATGAAATCCACATGTGGAATCTATGTTGTGCACTTGGCAGTGGTGTTAATGTTATGGCCGATCAGTGGGGGAACTGCTATGCATGAGGTCTTTGCTCATGTTGCAGAACTTGCACGTGCGGCGGACGAGCCACTGTTTCAGAGCAGCAGTATCGACTTACTGTGAGCTATAAACATCCAGCCTTTCAAGAAGGTGGAACAGACTTGTAGGTGCGGGTTAGGACACAGAATGACTTACTGTGAGCTATAAACATCCAGCTCTTCATGAAGGTGGAGCAGACTTGTGGGTGCAGTTTAGGACACAGAATGACTTACTGTGAGCTATAAACATCCAGCTCTTCAAAAAGGTGGAGCAGACTTGTAGGTGTGGTTTAGGACACAGTTTGTGACTTACTGTAAGCTATAAACATCTAGCTCTTCAAGAAGGTGGAGCAGACTTGTGGGTGCGGTTTAGGACACAGTATGACTTACTGTGAGGTATAAACATCCAGTTCTTCAAGAAGGTGGAGCAGACTTGTGGGTGCAGTTTAGGACACAGTATGACTTACTGTGAGCTATAAACATCCAGCCTGTGATGAGCAGACTTGTGGGTGTGGTTTCTAACCTTTAAACATGAACTATAGCTACTGTAGGAACTCTATAGCTGTTTCACAATGCTAGTCTCAGAGCAGCTTCCTCCATTATTATGCTTGACTGGTTCTCCTGCTTCATGTTTATAGCTCATACAGTGTCCTAAACTGCATCCACAAATCTGCTCCACCTTAATGAAGGGCCGGATGCGTTGTGAGAGAAGTTTTTGCATGACCATTGACTTCTAGTGTTAGCAACATTAGCCTCGTAGGTCCAGTTCTAAACCACAGTATCAAAAAAACTGACACATTTAGGCTGAGCTGCTTTTTGAAACAGGCTAAACTATTCATTTAAGAACCAACAATATTTGAATGTAACAAAACAACAACATAATTGTCCATATGACCTTCAATAGTGGCTTAGTGAGTGTTTTTGGTCAACCCCTACTTTGTATGGTCAGCAGTTGCACATATAGTGCTGCAAAAGGAACGCAGTTGGAGTGTGGCTCCACAACAGTGGCGCTTACGGTCAGTGACACTGCAGTGCTGGGACGTGTAATACCTGGGCCACGTCTTATGTAATTCTGATGCAGTCGGGCTTGTCGGAGAGAGACACGGAGATGATAATGAACGGTTGAGTGATACAGTAGGGGCACAATGGAAACCAGCACAAGAGGGTTTTAGCCATTTTATCTACGAGGACGCCATGCATCTGCCATGCTCTTAAACACAGATTAACGCTGAGTTTCAAAGCCCATAGGGAAAGGTTAGCGCCTCCTCGTCCATTAACCTAGTAGGGGAGCATCTTTTCCACTTAATGGACATTATTACGCACGTCAACACTGAGAGGGTTAATGCCACGCATACATTACAGCTCCGGGCCCCATTTAGCGCATTAGGCCCACAGGCCCGAGACCTCCGGGTTCATTTTAATGGCAAAGAAATCAGTGTGCTTTTTATAGGAGGGGGGGATGTGAATGATTAAATGATTTCCTTGCATGGATTATTATTCCATATTCTAAATGGGAGCTTTGTAAGCTTCATAAACAAATGCACTCGTTTGTGAGGGATTATCTGTAATCTCGCTCTCCGCCCCTCCGAATAACGCTGGCTCTTTCCCTCCCTCTCACTCGCTCTTGTTCTCTCCCTCCATCAGCTCTAATGTGCTGGGGTCCATCATGCCTCGCTCTCTTTTCACTCTCCCTCCCTTTCCTCCTCGCCGCTCGGCTTTTAATGCCCCGTACGCCAGCACAGGGACTAATCTGACCTCACATGCTGGGGTGGACGATACAGCAAAAATAAAATACCCCGCCTCCCCAATACCTGGAGACACATTCTCGTTACACGAGATACATTCCGATATTTTTTGGGTGCACGTTAACGTTATCGTATTTAAAATCTAATGTCCAATCTAGCTAAATTTACTAATTAACTGTCTAAAAAAAGAACATTTCTAGATCATTTCTAGACACTGAACAGCTTCTAAAAAACAGTCAGGTTTCCTCCCTTTCCCTGGTGTGTACCCTCACATTCGTGCACAGTTTGAGCCCATGGGCTTATGGGTGGTGAGGGGTGAACAGGGGCAGCACTGTAGTATTGAATACCCCAATATGGCAATGATGCAGCCTGATCAGCCATAACATTAACACCACTGCCAGGTGAAGAGAGTAACATTGACTCTAGTTGTCTGGTTTATTATTCAATCTTTAATGTTGTTTCAAGGAAGAAAAAACAGTATCACAATATCTCAACAGCCTAAAAAAATAGACAGATTTCCTGCAAATACCTTTAGATCTTGTGTGAGTTTTGCATTGGACATTATTTCGCCAAATAAGGGAATTAATATTCGTTAAATAATGAATGTGTTGTTCAGTTTAGTCCCATTATTATTACTTTATTGTGAGAAAATGGCTCGCCCAAATCTGGTCCCAGAGACGTATCTAGAATTGCCTAGAACACAGAATCTTCATGGAAAGTTCAGAGTTCATCCCTTGCCCCCGTCACTCTCGCCCTCTCTTTGCTCTTTCCTTTAGGCATTTGGCTCCGCCCACTCCGAGCAGGTGCAAGGGTGCTGTCTGGTTCCTCTATCTCCTCCTTTACCACACTCTGGCCATCTGCTGCCCACAGGGCCTCGGCCTCCTCCCGCTCCTGGTAGCACATAATGATGCATTTCACTCAGGTGTGTATTAAATAGGTAGTTCACAGCTCAACATTCTCAGAAACTGTGTGTACAGGTGTTTGAGGAATTCTGCAATAGGTAATTTAGCCATCTCCAGTTCCACCCACCACCTGGGACACCCCCTATCCCACCATACAACCAATACTGGGATGGTGAAGTATGGCATTAGATTGTGTCAAAAGTCCTGTTTGCAAAAAAATGCTTAAGAGTGAATTATATTCTTTTGTCCTTGTGAAAAAAATGTAACAACCAAGGTTAATTTACTGAATTGCAAACAAGAAAAAAAAGCCTCAGTAAACTCTGCTGGTGCGATGTGTATTTCTATTTACACTGACCTGACTTTTGACAATTTGGGGCAGAAACCAATGGAGGAATAGTCTCTCTCATGATTGGGCACTTTTCACCTCGATCACTCTGCCACGGACTTCACTGTGCCTCGATTGAGAGCTTCATTTACCGGTACTAGAAAAAAATAGCTGTGGAAGTAGTTAGCTGTGGAAAACAGCTGATGCTAAGCTGCGTTCAGTACCTAGCTGTGGCAAACGGCTGATGCTAAGCTGTGTTGCGTAGCTAGCTGTATAAAACTGTTGATGCTTGACTGTGTTCAGTAGCTAGCTGTGGAAAATGGCTGATGCTAAACTGCGTTCAGTACCTAGCTGTGGCAAACGGCTGATGCTAAGCTGTGTTGCGTAGCTAGCTGTAGAAAACTGATGCTAAACTGTGTTCAGTAGCTAGCTGTGGAAAATGGCTGATGCTAAGCTGAGTTCAGTACTTAGTCGTGGAAAATGGCTGATGCTAAACTGTGTTCAGTAGTTAGCTGTGGAAAATGACTGATGCTAAGCTGAGTTCAGTACCTAACTGTGGAAAACAGCTAATGCTAAACTGTGTTCAGTAGCTAGCTCTGGAAAATGGCTGATGCTAAGCTAAGCTGTGGAAATCAGCTAATTTTAAGCTGCGTTTAGTAGCTCTGTCCTTAACTGACTGGTTCTGCCCAGACGACCTGTTCTGGTGTAATATAGTTAATAGGTACAGAACTGAGATGCAGTCTGTGATATGTCTCCACCAGTTAACAAATATTTAGATAATGGAAGCTCTCAATTGAGACACAGTGAAGTCTTTGGAGGAGTGATCGAGGTGAAAAGTGGCCAATCATGAGAGAGCCAATGCCTTCCTTGGTTCCTTTCTCCAAATTGTCAAAAGTAAAAAAACAACAAAAAAAACCTTCATAAGAGCAGAGTTCACTGACGTGAGCACACATGGTGAAAATGTTTTTTTTTCTTGCAGTTCAGCAAATTAATCTTGATTGTTACATTTTTGCATGAGGACTTATTCCATGTGTATGTAATAGTTAAAGTGACTTTTGACACAAATCTAATGCCAAAGGGTGAGCAAGTGTTTTCACTGAGCCACATAAGCTCCACTAAAAAGTAACACAGCAATTCTCTTACACCTAAATACCCCCCCACCCCACCCCACCCCCCACTGCAGGATCTAATACCACAATATGGAGGTGATGTAGCCCTAAGCACAAGCTGTCAATAAAGCAATATTTTTGTAACCCACTGATGCAATTATTAGACACATATGCTAGCTAAATGATGGGGGAGAGGGAGGGCCATCCTACCCACTCAGAGAGAGTGAAACCAACGGACTCTCTTAGACACCAGGCCATGGATGGCTGCCTCACCGCTGGGGCTCTAACTTCCAGGGGGATGGGGCCAACACTCTGGACAGCTGAGTCACTCGGGAGGCCCAGGAGTATGAGTCTGTTCACTCAGATCTACTCAAAGCAGAGCTCTGAATATTAGCGGAGAAGATTTGTCTCTCACCATATCTCTGTGGTGTTTCTCTGTGGTGAACCACAGCGCAAGAGTGCACCTGCGGCCGGCTGTGACTGCTGTGACACCGTGAGGGTTGACCGGTCCAGAGGTGAAGCCGACAAGTCGTCCACAGCTGGGCTTGACTCTGGCCTGCAAAAGAAGGAGCAGGCAGATCGAAGACCTTTAACACTTAGGAGATGCTTAAAAATGCTCTTTCACTGTGGACAACTAAACTCTCCCTATGGTAATTCCCTTGATTACTCTACCTCCCTTTGTTCGCCGAAGTCACACAAACGTTGCCTTAACGTGAAGTAGGCTGCGGCCTTCGGGAACTGTACCTTCACTCTGGCAGATACTACAGGACCTGCAGCTTCTTCTCCAGCTCATTTGTGGCCAGTGGAGGCTTATTGCTTAGGACTTTGCCCCTGGGATCAGAAGATCATGGGTTGAAGTGCCAGTCCCGGCACCACTGAGGTGCCCCTGAGCAAGGTATCGTCCCGCTACACCTCTCCTGGGTGCGTGATGGGTTATGTGATGGGTTAAATGTATGTGTGTTCATAATGACAAATAGTCACGTCACACTAACAGCTGGACACCTTCCTATTTAATCTGCACATTAATTTATATAGTTAACTTTGTACTGTATATTGTATATTGTGTGACAAAATATCAATATGGCAATATATCGTCATCCTTGCTCATGTGATACGCTAATCGATACACCAATGGAAATATCAATGTTTTAAAAAATAATTATATTGGCACCAATTTGATTCACCTTTGCTTTTCTGCAAAGGGGACAGGACGGCTGATCCGTATTAAGGGAAGGGTGAATGGGGCTATGTATCATTATATTTTTTGCAAAAACCTCCTTCTATCAGTGAGAGTATTAAAGATGAAACATGGCTGGATCTTCCAGCATGACAATGATCCCAAACACAGCACCCGGGCAACGAAGGAGTGGCTACGTAAAAGTCTCCAGACCTCAATCCAATAGTGAATCTTTGGAGGGAGTTGAAAGTCTGTGTTGCCCAGCGACAGCCCCAAAACATCACAGCTCTGCATGGAAGAATGGACCAAAATACCAGCTACAGTGTGTGCAAACCTGGTGAAGGAAATGTTTGACCAACCAAGGTTACATTACAGAGTATTGAGGTGAACTTTTGTTATTGACCAAAAACTTATTTTCTGCATCATTATACAAATAAGTTATTTAGTGATAAAGTGATTCGTGATTTCTGATCATTGTGAATACACCACTGCACACACTGCACCACAATGAAATTTGTCCTCTGCTTTTAACCCATCACACGTGGAGCAGCGGGCAGCTATCAACTATAATTCAGATTCATTGTTTGAAGGACAAGGGCAAGGTCTATAGTGTTTTTTGTCTGATACCTGGTTGTTCAGCTGGGACGGGCAATATGGCAAAAAGATCACATTACTATACTATACTATACTATACTATACTATACTTTGAGGAATTTACCCAATACGCTATATATCACAATAGGAATGTTTCCAACATCATATAAGTTGGTATTATCTATAAGATAGTGGTGTCATGTTTAAAAAAGATATCAAAGTGTAACTAGACTGCATTTCCGCAGAGAAAATGCAAAGTGTGCTGCCTCAAATATTACCAGCAACAGTAAATGGTTAATATATAAGATTGGTGTAAGCGGTGTGTGTGTGTGTTTTGATGTAAGTGGTGTATATGTGTGTTTTGGTGTAAGCGGTGTGTGTGTGTGTGTTTTGGTGTAAGCTGTGTGTGTGTGTGTGTTTTGGTGTAAGCTGTGTGTGTGTGTTTTTTGGTGTACGCGGTGTGTGTGTGTGTTTTGGTGTAAGCGGTGTGTGTGTTTTGGTGTAAGCGGTATGTGTGTGTTTTGGTGTAAGCGGTGTGTGTGTTTTGGTGTAAGCGGTGTGGGTGTGTGTGTGTTTTGGTGTAAGCGGTGTGTGTGTGTGTGTGTTTTGGTGTAAGCGGTGTGTGTGTGTGTTTTGGTGTAAGCGGTGTGTGTGTGTGTGTGTTTTGGTGTAAGCGTTGTGTGTGTGTGTGTGTGTGTGTGTGTGTGTGTTTTGGTGTAAGCGGTGTGTGCATGATGTGTGGGTGTATTGGTGTAAGTGATGTGTGTATTGTAAGCGGTATGTGTGTGTATTGGTGTAAGTGGTGTGTGCATGATGTGTGTGTGTATTGGTGTAAGTGGTGTGTGTGTGTGTGTGTGTGTATCAGCGTAAGCGGTGTGTGTTTGTGTATATTGGTGTAGGAGGTGTCTTCATGATGTGTGTGTTTGTATAGGTGTAAGCGGTGTGTGTGTGTGTGTGTGTGTGTGTGTGTGTGTGTGTGTGTGTGTGTGTGTGTAAAACGCAATGATAACTGGCCGAGTTGCTCACCGACCCAACTCACTGCTCTTGCATTTTCTGAAACTGAAGATGGCTTCTTATATGTGTCTCCATGTTCAACAGATCCTTGACTGTCCATATAGGAATATTTACATTTTTACATTATGTTCTGAGTGCCACAACATTTCCAGTGGAAAAACTTCACCAAGGCAACAAAAGTGGCTCTTCATTCGATAAACCAGCTTCACTGACAATGACGGTGTTTTGTGGAGTACAGACTTCAATACTGTCTAGAGATTTTCACCTGAAGGTTTGAGCGTATGATGACTTCTCATTGTTAAAAGGTGTAAAACTATCAGAAGCAGGAAGAAATGTTATTAAAAACTGAATATGAAAAACCTAACATAATTCAATAACTTAATATGAATATTATTAAGAACTTTATTCAAAGCCTAAAAATGCCACTCCTGATCTTGGTGCGTTAATGTGTTTTGTATAATGATAATTTACTAAATGTAATGTAAAAGGAGTAACTCTGAGGATGTTGTCCACTCCCCTTTCCTATGTCCTGTCCATGAGTATCCGTGAGCGACATACCGTAATAGTTTTGGCATCTCTGTCTGTGAAGAACAGCTCTCCTCCTTCAAAGTCATCATTCAGGTAGAGAACTGCACTGCAGGAAGGTTTCAGACACATTAGCGTGCAAATGAATAGGTGTGTTCAATGGGGTCAAAATGGGGCTCATAAATGAACACAATTAATATTGAGCTTGTTAAAAAAATTGCAGTGAAAAGTAGAATATTTTAACACATATTTCAGGATTTCTTTGTATTTAATGACGCCCACTTTTGCTTTAACGTACAATGTACAATCTAGCTCCCTGTGTTTGTTCTCTGATGCGTATATCAGATCCAACATTGACCAATATCTTTTAATTTTACACCAAACCTGTCATAATTTACTTGTTTCTGACTTCCCCTGTATTCTTGAGCAGTCTAGGCTGCAACACTCCTTAGAACTTTAACTCGGGTGGGCGTGGCTAAATAGTTGCAGGGTGTAAAGGTGGGTGTATGTAAAATTTCTTTAAAAAAAAACCCAAACATTTATAACAAACTGGTTGTATATGCTAGATTCCATATACATGTACCGCAATCAGCCATAATATTAAGACCCCCCTTAGTGAGTTAGTGCTGCTACCTCAGGTCTCTGTGTGTGAATGCTGGCGGTTCTCTCCAGCACTGCCGGGTCTCCGGCTCCAGTATGCAGTTGTCTACATGAACGGGATGGGACAGGTCCAAGCGTCCGTCCTGGTGTCCTGCGTACATATACAGACGCATAGACTCAATTTTCAGCATTGCACAATATTTTGATTGTAGATAGTTCAGTGCATTAATAATCGATCTCCAAGATCCATGGTTTTTATTACTGCAGTTCAAAAACATATCCAGTAGAGGGCAACAATGTTCAAATACTGAGCTGCTCATGAGCCATATGCTGCTAGAGAAGCCGCAATTGTAGCCTCTACTTCAAATATCCAAGACAATAAGAATGTAATGGTAGACAATTCGTTTATTTATTTATAAATGAATTTTAGAAATAAGCCATAATTTAGATCTTTAAAATGTATTCAGCACTCCCCTCCTTATCCACTATTATTTAAATATTTTTTATTGTTTAGCAAGAATGACCATCATTTTTAAAGCTTTTGCAGATGAGATTTGTCATAGATAACTTTACATTCTTTGGAAGACCCTGATATCCAGAGTGTTACAGAGGCATTGTAGTCTACAGAGAACACCAGTACACCAGTAAACCTAGACTTCAGTTAAGATCTGCTGCTCCACCAACATCCTACCAGAGCTGAACATCATCCTCACATCAGTAAACCTAGACTTCAGTTAAGAGCTGCTGCTCCACCAAGATCCTACCAGAGCTGAAGATCATCCTCACACCATTAAACCTAGACTTCAGTTACAACATCCTACCAGTTCTTGTCCAAGCTGCTTTTTAAAGCGCTGGGTCTTCAGTCATCGTTTGATGACAGTGAGGTCCTCTGTAGTTCTAACATTCAGGGGAAGTTCATTCAACCACATAGGGGCCAGAACTGAGAAGAGTCTTGATGCCTGGTGGACCCATAGCTTGATCATTGCAGATGGGTAAAGACTAGACCATTTTTGGCTTTGTAAATGAGTGTTCGTGTTAAATCTGATGGGGGTTCCACAGGAAACCAGCGAAGGGTTCACAGCAGTGGAGTGGAGTGAGAACTCTGTGTAGACCAAATGTTCTGCTGCATTCTGGATCAGTCTTGTGGCCTTCAGAGTGAGCCAGCCAGGAGGGAGTCGTCAGTCGTCCAGTCATGAGCGCTTGGGTGAACAATGATGTAGAAGTGAGGGTCTGAAACGTCTATGTTCTTGCACTTACCTGGCACAGCAGAGCGGCAAACGAGGTGTGTGTAGGAGAAGTAGAGCGCAGAGTGGCTCCTGAAATAAGAATGCATTAGCGTCCTGGCCCTCTCTCCGATCTCATGCAACAGCCTGGCATCCGACTGGTTCACGATCCCATCCTGGACCAGCTGGAAGAGACCAGATGTTTGGTTGCACATCGTGTGTTATTGAGTTATGTGTTACACTGAATCGCCATAACATTGACGGTCTAGTTTTTTTATTATGCAACAATCAGTTCTTGAAGTGGATGTGCTGGAAGCAAGAGCGTAACTCTCTATCTCTATCTCTCTCTCTATCTCTCACTCTCACTCTGAGCTACTCTGAGATTCCAGCTCCAGATTCATGTCTCTCTCTGCTGCACGGATCATGAGGAGGGAGATCATCTGTGATTACCCCCCACGCCCTCTGAAGAGAGCAGCATGGACAGAAAACCTGATCTCCCCTAAGGAACTGCAGATGCCTCTTCACATTGAACTCCTGATTTTATTTATTCATAGTTTTCTTCTCTTTTTATCGCTCTCTGGTGTCGACCAGAGGAGGATGGGTTCCCCTTCTGAGCTTTGGTTCCTCTCAAGGTTTCTTCCTATAATTAGGTTTATATAATTAGGTTTATCCTTGCCACTGTTGCCTTTGGCTAATTGAGGGGTTGGACACAGATTCTATAATTTCTGTAAAGTTGCTTTGTAACGTCAGTTGTAAAAAGCTCTGTATAAATAAAATTGACTTGACTTATTGTGACTGCTAGTAACATCTCCAGAACGCCAGGGCTTGTGGAACACTCCAGGTATGCGTTATTTCGGACCTACCAAGTAGGTACAAATGGAGAACAGGGGCACCCAAGGCTTATTGACGCATGTGGGGAGCGAAGGCTAAGCCGTCTGATAGAAAGGTGTCAGTGCACCTACCCAACGTTAAGGAGGTGGTCATAATGTTATGGCTGATTGGTGTAGTTCCTGAATGTGTAGCTTCACCTTAAGTGCTCGTAAGACAGTCAGACCCTCGAATTTCTCATTAGGTGTGTGAGGAGAACGTCTTCCCTTGTAGCCGTCACCGACAGAGGCAGCCACCTGGAAAACCACAGGCAGGATGTGAGGTAAGAACCTTGCTCATGATGTCACCCATGTTCTGACTGTGAAGGTTCATTATGAGGAGCTCACGCTGGCCAGCTGCATCACAGCGCTACACTCCGACTGGGACAAAACCCCGTCCAGGACAACCCGATTCGTTCCATTCAGGCTCAGGTCATCCATTGTAATCGTCACTCCCACTAGAGGAACTGGACCGCCTGAGGGGGAGAGAGGGATTAGTCTCGAGTTGGATAATACGTAGGTGTAAAACATAGATTAACTGCACTCACCAGCATAGAATCCACTGTCATCCACCTCCAGCGCTTTCTCCCCTTCCTTCAGTTTCTCGTTAAGCTGTTCCCTCTCCGCTCTGTGAAGAGTGAGAAGTTCAGCATAGCCATCGGAAATCTACAGCTTTACTGTACAAGAACACCTTGCTAGCTGTGAAGCATGGTGGTGGATCTTGGCGGTTGCTTGTTTTGTTGACCAAGGATTTGGACTGGGGGTGTTTGTTTTGTTTTGTTTGGGGTTTTGGGGATGGGGTTTATAATCCTCTCGTCAATTGTTATAGGCTTTTCGTTTTGTTGATTTTGTACATTTTATTTGCCCAATTCCTTTTTTATCTTTTCCCACAGATCCTTTGACAATTCTTTTGCTTTCCCCATGACTCCAAATGAATCCAAAAAACATCAGTGCAGCACTGGATGAAAGATGTGAGGGTCTGTCAGGAGTCCAGAAACTCATTGTGCTGTGATTATGATTTAAAGAGAGTAAATACAGATGATTGATAATAAATGGCTTCAGCCAGACACTAACCACGATTGAAAGAGGGAAAGAAATCATAAATTCTGTCCGGGTATGTAAACTTATGAACACAACTATAGTTCAGTATGAAATCATTATGCAATTACGTTTAAATATTATTGAGAACTTTTATTCTATCCTTGAGGGTTAACATCACCTCCAGCTTTCCTTCAGAGACTCAGGAACAACGTCCTCTGGCGTCCACAGATCCTGTTGGGAGGACGACAGGTCGTGTTCGGTTTAACAGGTGGTGGAATGGAGCCAGTAACTGAGCTTAGAAAACTGAGCTGTGTGTCGTACCGGGTCAACAAACTTGAAGCCCAGGTTTTCCACTCCAAAGTAGAGCAACCTCTTCTCCGCCAAGGCTGTACTGATATAGCTGCTGATCTCCTAAGAAGGAGAGACGGACAAACATTAAAGCGACAGTACTGTAAAACAATTCTTTCCCTGCATTTCCATCAACCAGAACATTAAGACCACCAGGTGAAATAAGTCACACAAGCTAGTTATTTCGCTACAGTGGCACCTGTCAGTGCAGCAAGTGAACAGTCAGTTCTTGAAGCTAATGTGCTGGAAGCAGGGGCCTTTTGCAACGGTCTGCAGAGCGCTCCAGGCTCCGGGAGTATCAGTCTCAGGGTCATGGGCACCCAAGGCTCATTGATGTGCATGGGGAAGCGGGGAGGGAGGGAGCTTAGGGCTATCCTGTTTGGTTCAGTCCCACAGTGCACCTCAGTGAGAGGTGTTCCAGCCACGCGAGGGGGACCCACTCAGTATTAGGCAGGTGTTCTTAATGTTATGGCTGATTCTGCATCGCTATTGTTCAAGGTGCATCTCGTGTTTCCTGAAAAAGGACTTGTCCACAGCTTTCAACTTTCCCAAAATCTTCAACGCACACACCCACCCTCCAGTCCACCCCAGCACCCGCCCTCCGGTCCACCCCAGCACCCGCCTTCCGGTCCACCCCTGCACCCGCCCTCCGGTCCACCCCAGCACCCGCCCTCCGGTCCACCCCAGCACCCGCCCTCCGGTCCACAGCAGCATCCGCCCTCCGGTCCACAGCAGCACCCGCCCGCCGGTCCACAGCAGCACCCGCCCTCCGGTCCAC
>JBBIGC010000007.1:1851832-1870602 GCA_037576955.1 Lepidarchus adonis
AGAAAACACAGTGACCAACACCAGCAGATAACATGGCCCCAAATCATCACTGACTGTGGAAACTTCACACTGGACTTCAAGCAACATGGATTCTTTGCTTCTCCACTCTTTCTCCAGACTCTGGGCCCTTGATTTCCAAATGATCTGAAACATTTACATTTATCTGAAAAGAGAACTTTGGACACAGAGCACCAGTCAAGTGCTTTTTCTCCTTAATCTAGGTAAGATGCTTCTGACATGGTCTCTGGCTCAGAAGTGGACACACGAGGAATGTGACATTTGTAACCCATGTCTAGGATTCGTCTGTGTGTAGTGACTTGTGATTTGCTGACTCCAGCCTCAGTCCACGCCTTGTGAAGCTCCCCCATAGTCTTGAATGGATTTTGCTTGGCAATCTTCTCAATGCTGCGGTTCTCCCTGTTGTTGGGAAAAACAGCTTCTTTATCAATGACCTTTCGTGGCTTACCCTCCTTGTGGAGTGTGTCAATGACTTCTGGACATCTGTCAGGTCAGCATCTTCCCCATGATTGTGGAGCCTCCTGACCCAGACTGAGACCATTTAAAGGCTCAGGAAACCTTCACAGGTGTTGAGTTAATTAGCTAATTAGGGTGTGACACCATGACTTTCCAAGATCTTTTTCCCGATATTCTAATTTTCTAAGAGTGAATTTTGGGTTTCTTAATTCCAAGAAATAAATGCTCGACACATTACACTCAGCACGTTGATATGCCACACCTGTGAGTGTGTGATGGAGAAGTGCTCACTAACACAGATTAAGATTTGTGAACAGTATTTGAGAGTAACGGGTCTTTTGTGTTTGTAGAAAATGTTTCAGATCTGTGCTTTTAGCTCATGCGAAATGGGAGCAAAACTGAAAGTGTAGTGTTTATATTTTTGTTCAGTGTGATGTATGGATGTATGTTTCGTAAAACATTGCAAGCCCTGGTAGAAATATGGGGTAAAAGGTTAAGAAATGTCTTTGTTCAGTGTGTTAATATAGAAAACTGATCATCTTCACTTGTCAGGAGGTGGGATATATTAAGCTGCAAGTTCTTAAACAGTTCTTAAAGTTAATGTGTTGGAGGCAACAATGTGTTGGCGAGCTTAGGGATACAAGAGCCTTATTGCGATGATTAGACGATGGAGTGACAGCAGGTCTTGTGGAGTGTTCCAGGTGTGCAGTAGTTACTATCTTCTATGAATTTCTCTCTCTGTCTCTTCATGCTTCCTGCGCTCTGATCGGCCAGTGGATGGAAATGTGAGGTGTGTGACCTACAGGAGAACCTTTGGATGAACTTGACGGATGGGAAGGTCATGTGTGGGCGGCGGTATTTTGACGGCTCAGGGGGCAATAATCATGCCCTTCAGCACTTCCAACAGATGGGATACCCCTTGGCTGTCAAACTGGGCACCATTACCCCAGATGGCGCTGGTGAGACATTTTAAATTGCATCTTCTAGGGCGCACCTTTCATTTTCAGTAATTATACATGTTTTTTCCATGATTTTTATGTTAAAAAAAATATATAGATAATTTTATTTATTTATTTTTGCAGATGTGTATTCATATGATGAAGATGACATGGTGTTGGACTCCAAACTAGCAGAGCACCTCTCTCACTTTGGCATTGATATGATGACCATGGAGAAGGTGAAACTCCAACCTTATGACCATTTGCTCTTATTACAGATTTCATCATAAGGATTTACCCAGGTCATTTAATTCTGACTTATGATTTCTGTTAGACGGAGCGCACTATGACGGAGTTGGAGATTGCAGTGAACCAGCGTGTGGGTGAATGGGAGGTGATCCAGGAGTCTGGAACTACTCTGAGGCCGTTGTGGGGCCCTGGGCTGACGGGCATGAAGAACTTGGGCAACAGCTGCTACCTCAACTCCGTCATGCAAGTGCTCTTCACCATCCCTGACTTCCAGGAAAAGTGAGTGTCTGCTGTGCTCAGTTTGTGGTGGTCATGTTGTGATTCTTTTTAATGTGTCACTGAAGGAGCTGGAGGGATATTTTTAGATATTATTTCAAAGGTTTTCTTGGAAAAAGGTGTAGACAAACAGCTCAGCAGTCAGCCACAGCCTTCTTCACTACACGATTGTGAAAGCGTTCGGTTCACTGTACTGGTCACTCTACACCACCTTCATGTAGGGTGAACAGAGCATCAACAGGGGCTCACCAACCATTGCATGAAAACAGCAGGCTAAGAAAATAGAGAAAAAATGAGAGAAAGCTGATCCCCCTCACTTTCTCCACTCTCATTGGCTGTGGCTCGCTGGCGACTGGCCCGGATATTTAGCAGGCTGAGGTTATTCGTCTTTGCTGTGTTATAGTAATTGCTGATCAACAATAAAATGTGGAATTGAGCACTTTAGTCATGGGCCTTTATTAAAATCTTGGAATGTTAAAAAGGCATTACAGGCTAACTCGAGTTACAATACTGTGAAAAAGTATTTGCCCTTGATTTACTCTTTTTGCACATACCTGTGTTTTGCATATGTAAATGATTAGTCATATATCATATATCCTTAATAATCGGTAATTGCCATCCATAATTTATCACTAGTATCCTCATCTCTAATTCCTATAGCAGTTTTTTTTTTTATCTCCCTCTTACACTGTTGTGCTTTACAAGGCAGACTTGACTGATGGGACATAGCAATATATACAGTATATAGATTTTATGGCACATTGTGCTATTTTAAAAAATGTTCCCAATAAATTAAACTTAAATAAATAGAAACACAATACATTTCACAGAAAATGTCAGATTTAAGTGTATTACCCATGAAGGTTGTGAACTTCAACAAGTAGTCTGACAGTGGGTGACTTTTTTTTTTTTAATGACTGAAAATGAGATGAGGATTGAATTTAAACTCATAAATGTGTTAAATTGCTGATTTTTTTGTTTGTTTTTTGGTTGTTCACTGTAATCTTCCATTACAATTCAGGACCTAAAACATCTCCGCTTGCTCATACTGACACTGATACCATGATATAAAAATGTGTTGCGGTGCTGAAGGAGAACGGGAGAAGGCCTTTTCATTTCCCACTGTTGTCTTTGAATGAGTGAAGCGAATAAACTCCTGCAACTGATCTTTTCTCTCTCCTCCTAACAGATACGTTGCCAACATTGACCAGATTTATGATGAAGCCCCAAGTGACCCCACCCAGGACTTTAAAACACAAGTGTGAGTCTCCTCTCCTGCTCCTCCATTTTCAGACTAGTTTCCCCCCACACAGAACACCTCCATGTGCTCCGCAACGCCCCCTCCAAGCCACAGACGCTGTAGAGCTTAACTAAGGCCACTTTTATAAACCAAGACTGTTTCATTTTTTTGCTTTATTTTTATTGCCATCTTGCATCAACCAGAGGAGGATGGATTCCCCAATCTGAGTCTTGGATCCCCTCAAGGTTTCTTCCTCCAGCTGAGAGAGTTTTTCCCTCACCTGTGTCGCCTTTGGCTCTGTCATTAGTGGCTTCGACCCGGTTTCAGCTATAAGCTCTATAGAATTTTTGCAAGCAGAATTGCGATGAGTTTGTCAATGAGTTTCTGTACAAGGAAAAAAAGGGATGTGTACCATATTTTACTTTTCTTCTACACCTTGACGTGATTTCACTGGGAGAAACTCTAAAGTCTAAAGTGTAAAATCTTTATATCTTAAAACATTCACGTGACACCACGTGAAGCAGCAGATAAAGATGCAAAAGACACACGAGATATCAGAAAAACATCAAATCCTCTCAAATTTTCCTGGGACTCTGTCTAAACCCGATCGTTTCTTCATGGGTGCAAAAGTAAGGAGATAAATGTAAATAATTTTTTGTCAGCTATTTTTTATTTTATTTTATTATTAATCCTTTGTACTTTTCACCAGTGACTGTGGTCTTAAATTTGAATCATAAAGCTCTTAAAATCTTGAATTAAACTGCTGGAAATCCTGCTGGATGCTTGTCATTTTAATTTGACTACTAGAGGAGGTTTTAGTCTGTTTTCAGTAATAAGAAGCATCTTCATAAAAGAAAAATTACATCACATTTTAGATCTGATTGCAGTTCTTTAATCCTCCAGCGTAGGCCGCCAGATTGTAATGAAATATTGAGGACTGAAAAAACAGAAGTGTTTGTTTCTTTTTTGTAGTTGTTGTATGATTGACACCCCTGATTGCACTGAAGCTGACCAGAAAATGCATTCCTCTGTCTTTTATTGTTTACTTCTCTTCGCAGAGCAAAACTGGGCTATGGTTTACTCTCGGGCGAATATTCGAAACCTGCTCCTGACCCGGGGGATGAGCCCAACGCCTCATCTGAACCCAGGGTAGGACCAGACTGCTTTTCTTTGAAGACAGTGCTTCAATAAAACCCTTTCAGTATACTCAGGATTGAGACCAGTGTCATATAATAATGTCACGTTTTTTCGGTCATATATCCATGATAGCTATCGTTTTGCTTTAGAAAGTGGCTGTCCAAACTCTTTCTTCATTGAACCTGTGCTCATGGTTTCCTCACAGGGAGACCAGGTTGGCATAGCACCACGCATGTTCAAAGCCCTCGTGGGGCGGGGCCACCCTGAGTTTTCCACCAATCGGCAACAAGATGCCCAGGAATTCCTCCTTCACTTCATAAACATGGTGGAGGTAGTGCAATTTACTTCTCACACCAGCTTTCTTTTTTTTTAGCTCCTTGCTTACCCACTTCTTCCTCTTTCCCTCCCTCAGAGGAACTGCAGGTCCGGTACGAACCCCTCTGAAGCATTTCGGTTCCTGGTGGAGGAAAGGATTGTGTGCCAGCAGTCTCAGAAAGCCAAGTACACCCAGAGAGTGGACTACATTGTTCAGTTGCCTGTGCCCATGGACCAGGCCACCAACACAGGTGAGTGGATCATGGGAATTGCAAGCCTTAATGAACGATTTTTTAAAAAATGCACTAAATACTGGGGGACGAACTACACAGTAGTCGATTATACATCATAATTATACATTCTTTTGGAAATCAATCTAGAATTGTTTCTTGCCCAACAAAATCAATTTACACATCATAAGTAGCAGCCATTTTTATTTTTATTTTTATTTTTATTTTTGAATAAATACATTTTCAGGAAGAAATTTAATGGAGATTATTAAAAAAATGACTTTTCTGCTTGTTTTCTGTATCAGATGAGTTACAGGAGGCTGAGCGCTTACGCGAGGAAGCTGAAGCATCTGGAAATCCTCCACCTGCTGCTCCTCGGGCTCGAATCCCATTCTCCGCCTGCTTGGATGCTCTGAGTGAACCAGAAACACTCACAGACTTCTGGAGCTCTGCAGTGCAGAGCAAGACCACTGCCACCAAGTAAACAAAAAACCTTCACCATCTGTCTGACTTTTCTTCTGTCTTTTAAAACCCTTTTTTATATATATTTTTATATATTATATATTTATTTATAATGTCTTTTTACTCTTTCTTCCAGGACCACACGCTTTGCTTCCTTCCCCGATTATCTTGTAATCCAAATTAAAAAGTTTACTTTTGGCCTGGACTGGGTCCCTAAAAAACTGGGTAATTATTGATTAAATTCCTTTATTTAGTTATTACTGGTTAATTAATATTCTGTAGTTAATTTAGATAATTTGCTTCTTTAGTTACTCTTGTGTTTTATGTTTGACTAATTATTTAGTTATTACTAGGTAATTATTGATGATAATATTTTACTTGGGTATTACTCAGTATTTATTGATCATTTTTTAATTCCTTTTTAATTATTGATTAATTTCTTTATTTAGTTATTCCTGGGTAATTATTTATATATTTTAGTTATTACTGTGAAATATTTGTATGAATTATTTCATTTTGTTATTACTGGGCAATTATTGATTAATTTGAGGTTGTATTAATTTTTTATTTATTTTAGCTATTACTGTGTACTTTTTTGTTAATTTGTTTATTTTCTTATTACTATAATTCTGTTTTTAATGTTTAATTTTTTTGCAGTTATTACTGGATAATTGATTTTGTTTGTTTTATTATAGTCATTATTATTATCATAATAGTACATCCAATAATTTGTTTGCTCCTTCCTGTGATGTAGATGTTAGCATTGATGTTCCTGATGCTCTGGACCTGAGTTCGCTCCGTGCGACTGGACAGCAGCCTGGGGAGGAGCTTCTGCCAGAAGTGGCCCCGCCCCCTCTCATGACCCCTGACGTGGAGGTCAAAGGTATCCTGGGTTCCCACGGCAACGAGGAGGACGACTCTCTCTACTCCCCACTGCTGTGTCAGTCTGTCTGTCTTTCTCTTCCTTCCTCTGCTGTCCATGTGTCCCCATCACACTTCTGCAGACGTCTTTCTTCCTTTGTTCTCCTTTCTTACATGTGTTTTTCATGTTTGTTTTATTTATGTTGGAGGTGAAATCACCCAGAAACATGAGTTTTATCATTTATTCAGCAGCTTCAGCTTGTAGCTGTTTAGTATTGATACCATCCACACACACAATAATTTCACTTGCATGTTTTTTGTAAGATTTACTTGATTTTCAAGTAGTAGAAGTCTTTTGAAAACTGTTTGTTGTTTTTTACTACACAGAATAGAAAGACACTGTTAATAAAAGTGTCTTCACTTTGTTCTATGCTAGTGTGCAAGTCAGCCCCATCATTTAAGTTTATTAGGCCCAGTTCCTTTATAAAATTTGACAGAATGTAAAGGTTAAGATGCATGCTTAGCCATTCAGAATTGTTGACATAAATATGTATTTGTTGTATAAAAATATATTTTAAAATCTAGTTTAATCTATTTCTGGTGTAGAGGAACATTCTGGTGAAGAAAACTTGTTCAGTTCAGATTGGCTACTGTTTAAAAATCCTCAGTATTACATATGAAAGACACCTGTAGCTTCACTGGTGGGTCTGGATAATAAATAAAAAGCCTATAATTAAGTTTAGAACCCTGATTCTTCTCACCAGCACTGTAAAGAAAACTGAATCAGTGACTTTCTCTATGATGAGCCAAACCCTCTCTGTTACACCTCCACCTCGGTCGTGCAGACTCCCCCTCTAAAGCGGTGCATTCTTCATCTTGATTTGTTCCACATTTATAAAGAAACAGTTTTGTGTGTTTTTATCAGTGAACTCATGATGCAGTCTTTTAATATTCATAATTTTCGAGGTGTATTTATGCATCATGCTCCATGAGACATCTTTGTACCCGTGTGTGTGCCTCTCAGCTCCAG
Source organism: Lepidarchus adonis (assembly GCA_037576955.1). NCBI lineage: Eukaryota > Metazoa > Chordata > Actinopteri > Characiformes > Lepidarchidae > Lepidarchus > Lepidarchus adonis. The sequence goes on from JBBIGC010000007.1 coordinate 1,859,045, forward strand.
TGTTGGATGACTCCACTGTGTCTCAGCTGTGTGAGATGGGCTTTCCTCTAGAGGCCTGCAGGAAGGCGGTGTATTTTACGGGCAACACTGGCATCGATGCTGCCATGAACTGGGTGATGGGACACATGGACGATCCAGGTAAGGACCTGTGTCAAAGTGTGAGTTGGAAACGTAGTCCAATTTTGAAGACATTTGCATGATCTTGACCTTGTGAACATAATTGGCTGCAGATTTCTCTGCCCCCCTGGTATTGCCTGGCTGTAGCTCCGCCCCTGGATCCACACCCACAGAGAGCATCTCTGAAGAACATCTGGCAACTATCGTTTCCATGGGATTTAGCCGGGATCAAGCCACACGCGCTCTCAGAGCTACGGTGAGCATCTTTAACCTGGGTCAAAGGGGAATTCCACCATTTAATGTTAAAACTTCTGCTTCACTCATAATAAGGGCAGCAGTGGACTAGTGGTTGGGACCTAGCCCTTTTGATCAGAGGGTTCCCGGTTCCACTGAGGTACCCTTGAGCAAGGTACTGTCGTGCTACATTTTTCCCGTAGGGTGCTTTTGATGGCACGTTTTAATGCCACATTTCACTGTGGTGCATTTTAGGTAATGTTTACAATGACACAGTTACTTTATTTTAATTACTTAAATTTAGAGTGGGTTTGGTGTGAAATGGTTCATTATAGTACATTTGTAAAGATTTTTTATGATTTATAATAATAATATAATAATAATAATAATAATGCATTTAATTTTTAAACTACTTTACATTAAAAATCTCAAAGTGCTTCACAGTAATTTTATTTATTAATATTCTATTTATTAAAACCAAAAAAGTCGGAGTGCGTAAGTGTTTTAGAGAGATTAAAAAACAAAAAACAAAAACAATGCTCATAATTTTGGGCCTGCCCTATGTAGGAGTTGCTCTGTTGAGTACTTTTCACTTAATTGGATAAAACACTTGCCATAGGTCTTCTTAGAATAACATTTGATAATTATCAATTATATTGTCGTTTTTGTGAACACACTGAAACAGAAAAATCCACAGTAATGCCACATGTAAAAAGGTGTTAAAATAAATAAATAAAAAGATTTAAATGTGCATGATGAAAAATGAAAAACAAAATGCCGCAATTAAATATAATAGAAGTAGCAGATTGAAAATGGAAGCAGTTGGTAAAAAATTCAACCATTTTCTGCCATCCAATCCACATATGACTGCAGTTAATGCAGAAAATACACACCAGCTTTTTACATGCTCTTTTATAATAAGTCTACATCTGTGTTTATATTCTATGCAGGTTTTCATTGTTGTATTGACTAGGGCTACACAATATAGACAAAATATATATAATGTAGCTACATATTAGGATTGCGATATTTTATATGCTGAATTGTTTAGATCACATTTCTCCGATTTAAAACCTTTAAATTTGTAAATATTGTTGAAGCTTCACAGTGTAGCCCCCACCTATGATCAAAGGAAAACTAAGCTTTAAAAACACATCATAGTTTTTGTGATGTCAATTTTTTTTTTTTTGTGTTTTTTTCTCTTCTTCAAATTTGTCATTGTGAATGCATTCCATCACAGTGAAATGTGACCCATCCACTCAGGGTGGCAGGACAGTAGAGAAGGGTTCCCCACATTTAGATAAGCCCCCCCTTTTCACATGGAAGTTCTGAGAAGCTCTGATTGGTTGGCGGTTCATTCGCAAATTGCAGTCTTCTGCAGAGATCAGTATCTGATATTGTGATAATGATGTACAGATGATCTGTTGTGCAGCTCTAGTACAGACCGTACCCGCGAGAACACAAGGTTATTTCTCCTGTTAATGTCTCGTGCAGAGTAATGTTCTAGAGCGGGCGGTGGACTGGATCTTCTCTCACCTGGATGACCTGGAGTCCATGGAGGTGTCGGAAGGGGGTCGCTCAGAGGGCGGCAGCGAAGCCAACCGCGACCCCCCACCTGGACCACGCGTCCGAGATGGAACAGGAAGTGAGTGTGTCCACCTGCTTGTATAAGCACCCGAGCTGCACCGTTAGCGGTCGCATCTTAAACTCATCTGAGCTGTGGTGGGATGTTTATAGGCTTGTTAATATGGTCTCTGACCCTGAACATCATGGCTGTTTTGCCACTGTGCAAAGGTAACGAAACCTTGTTAACTGGAACTGTTCAGTTGGGCATAACTTTAGGGATGGGTATTGTTAAGATTTTAAGGGTACATCTACTCTTATGAAATTAAGTAATGTTACTTTATTTAACAAATCACCATTATTATTCACTAAATTTGCATCATTAACAAATTGGCATTAAATGTAAAATGCAAAATTCCCCAATGTTTTTTTTTCTTCTCGTTTTAATTCTTTCTAGTCCACACTGAGCTGGTGTGCATTTATTTAACTGTTTTACAAGATCACGTAAAATAAAAAGCTGGCAGGCAGGTTTCAATACCTTCTAACAGATATTAAGTATGTGATCGTGTATGTATGCTTTTAAATGTCTCACAAGCATGGTTCTGAAAATATTTGCCAATGGATTAAAGCAAAAAAAAAAAAATGCTGTCAAAAGCTCAAGCAGCAGGTGGAGCTATAACCCTAAACTGTATTGCAACGTCGGCCAATCAGAAGCCTTGGCGGGAGGAAGCAGCTACTCTTTGTGGTTGGCGGGTGGTGTAAACAAACCCTGTTCACAGTATTGTATCAGTTTGGTAGTATTAAATGGAGATCTGTTAAAACGATGGATCATCCCAGTTAAAAATGCACTGATCGGACACTGATACCAATGTTTGAGATCAGACTGGGACATCCCAAGTGGAGACTTCTGTGTGTATCGCATCGCCTGCTGTTTTTATGTGACTCCCAGGTTTAATCTTCATAAAGATTTTAGCATGTGATGGACCTTTCCCCCCTTTTCACACCTGAACTCCGCTTTGCTTCATCCCGCAGAGTACGAGCTGTTTGCTTTCATCAGTCACATGGGCACGAGCACAATGTGTGGTCACTACGTCTGCCACATCAAAAAGGACCAACAGTGAGTCTCCGTCCATTGGTTTAACATTCTCCTTTAAAAGTGTTGTCCTGCAGTAACGCTGACGAGTTGTCCTGCGTCTGCCTCTTACAGGTGGGTAATCTTCAACGATCAAAAAGTGTGTGCCTCCGAGAAACCACCCAAGGACCTGGGCTACCTGTACTTCTACAGGAGAGTGACCGAATAGAAGACTTTACACGTACACACACCTCTGTCTTAGCTGCTGAGGGGGGCTGGGGTGGGGACGTACTCAAGCTTCTGAACTGACACGTTGTTTTATTTTTTTATGACGATACATTTTCTGTTGTTGTTGTTGGAGTTCAAGCACTTCTTCCTTTCACACATACTGGCTGGCGGACGGCGGAGATGACTCGAGGTGGAGTGATTGCTGTGGGGGTCGATTTACGAAGCAGGTGAAGTGGCTCGTTTAAGACAAAGTGAGGAATGTCCAGTAAGAATAATCTTTGTGTCTAAAACATGGCAGTGTAGCTCCTTTCTCCCATCATGTCTTATGAGCACAGCTTTCAGACTTTCATGACATCCAGTTACATTTGTAAAACGTTTAAGTGTCGACCCTGTTACTGAGTTCCATCACTGGTGGTGTTCTTTGCTCGCTCTGGGATGAGTGGGATGACCCTCCCTCTCCCCATGAAGCTTCCCAGCATGGAAGATGTTGGTGGAACTCCACCCTCCCAGGTTGTATTGTCCTTGCTAGTGTTGGGAGTAAAACCGCATTTGGGACACGCCTTTATATCAGGTTATGTTGCTTTATGTATGTAGCCTTAGGAATAAGTATACTGAAGCTACTTTTACTAATATAAAGTGATCTTTTCAGGTAAAATAATCTTTTACGCTGACACAACAATCGATAAAGACAACAAGAAGTAAAATTATGACTTATGTGAGTAAACTGGAAGAACTTTCCTCTTATCTTCTCGTCGACCTTCTAGCATTCCTATTAGACATTCCTCACTTTTGGCTCAAGTTACCTCACCACTCGAAGTCCTCCTCCCCAGTATTAGCCGCTAGCACAAGCGCATTACAGCAGGGCTGTCCTCTCCTCCGCCTGCTCCTGCATTGGTCGTTGTTGTCACGTCCTCGCTTCTCGAGCCACGCTCTAATTTCCTGCTCCTCCCGTGTATCCCTCAAAACCGAGATTTCCGCAAAACTTTATCACTAAATCACACGGGGACAAAAACGCACACACATCAACGAACGCTCTATTGTGAAGGACAACGCAATGCAAATGAAAGCGAAATAAATAAAGGTTCTGTCAGAAGTCACCGGGTGGTAGCTGAGAGGGTTTTGTTGTTTGGTTTTTCTCCCTTTTTGGGGGAAATGAATTTTGTTCTTTCTGCTTTTGGGGGGGGAATAAAAGATGCGTCTCTTTGCCTTTGAGTTTCTTCGGTTCCGTTGAATTGTGCACAGAAACACATTACTTTATGGTACACTACTGTTTAAAGGCCCTTTATGTAATGTAAGTTGTGAGAATCATATCCATCAATCAGCCAGAACATTAAGACCACTGGAAACTGGTGAATTGGCAACAAGGACATGGGCACTAAAAGCTCTCTGATGCATGTGGGAAAAGAGGAGCTCCTGCTGTACCTGACTCTGATACAGTGCACCACAGTCAGCACGAGGGGGACCTGCTCAGTACTAGGCAGGTGGTCTTAATGTTATGGCTGATTGCTGTATGTAATTGTAAACACCATAAAATTAACCCTTTTTTTTACACCTTCCATGTTGTTTGGAAGCCAGTCATCTACCAAACCGCTTCTTCTCACATGACGAGTGTAAATAAGAAACCCCTCTACAGAGGTCACACTTCTGCATGTTATTATAAAGTTACCGGCTATTTGTGTAATATAACATGTCGGGCTGAAAGAAACATAGCGTGTGTGTATATATATATACATACAGCACCTAATCTTCTGCTATAATGTTTAGCAACATGGGAAAATACAGAAAGAAGGCTCTTCCACCATTCTTCTTTGCACAATTTCTAAATCATCCAGCGACCTGGATCCTTTCTCCTGCACTCTCTTCTTCAGGTCACTCCACAGGTTTTCAATGGGGTTGAGGTCTGGGGACTGAGATGGCCATGGGAGAAGCTTGATTCTGTGTTTGGTGAACCATTTCTGTGTAGATTTGGTCACATCTTGCTGAAAAATCCAGTGACGACCCATCTTCAGCTTTCGGGCAGAGGCACCAGATTTTGATTTAAAATGTCCTGGTATTTTAAAGCGTTCATGATGCCATGCACCCTAACAAGGTTCCCAGGGCATGGAGACGGCGCCTGATGATTGTTTTGGTGATTTTTCAGCAAAACTGGAATATGTACAGGTGCTGGAAAGTACGTGAACCCTTTTCATCCAACAAGAGCCAGCAAAGTTTGATCACAAGTGTCTAAGGAGCTCAGAGGGTTGTTAATGCCCATAAAGCTGGAAAAGGTTACAAGACCTTCTCCAATGAGACTGGACTCCACCAGTCAACAGTTGTGTACAAATTGGAGGAATTCAGGGCCGTTGTTCTTCTACCCAGAAGTGTTTGACCGTCAAAGAAGACTCCAACTGCAAGGTGTGTAATAGTCAGAGAGATTTTAAAGGATCCCAGGGTAGCTACAAAGTATTTAATGGGCTGTCTCACTTTCACATCCAACACATCTGCCCATCTGCAGTTTACTGTAGTTCTTGTGGACAAACCGGAAAGATCCTGGAAGAATATTTTGTGGCTGGATGAAGCCAAAATATAACTTTGGTTTAAAATGAGCAGATAAATAAATACACTGCATTCCAGTATAAGAGCCCTATTCCCTCTGTAAAGCATGGTGGTGGGAGTGTTCTGGTCTGGGCCTGATTTGACAATTAATTCTGAACTGTACCAAAAAGTTCTAAAGGATATGGTCAAGACATCTGTCCATGAACTTTCAAGACAGTGGTTCATGCAGCAAGACAGCAATAATGTTCTGGCCAAAGCGAAGTACTGACATTAACTGAAATGTTGTGGAAAGACTGAAAGTGAGTGGTTCACGTGAGGAAACCCACCAACATCCAAGGGTTGAGGCTGTTTTGTATGGATGAATGGGCTAAAACTCTTCAGAGTCTATGTGCAGGACTGACCCAACAGTTACTGCACACGTTTAGTACCACACACAAGGAGATCTCACCACATACTGACAGCATATGTCCACTTTCGCTATAAGTATTCTCTCATCTACCTATACACATGACGTCCCATTCTTTATCTATAGGGTTTAATATGACTGGCTCACACAGTGGCTCACAACTCTTCTTGGTGAGCTTTCCACAAGGTGTAGGAGTGTGTTTATGGGAATTTTTGACCATTCTTTCAGAAGCACATTTGTGAGATCAGTCAAGTGATGTTGGACTGATTTTGGAAGTTGGAGTTTCCACTCTAATTCATCCCAAAAGTGTTCTATTGGGTTGAGGCCAGTCAAGTTCTTCCACACCAAACTCGCTCATCCATGTGTTTATGGACCTTGCTTTGTGAACTGGTGCGCAGTCATGTTGGAATAAGACGGGTCCATCCCCAAAAAGTTTCCACAAAGTTGGGAGCATGAAATTGTCCAAAATCTCTTGGTTCAGAGTTTTCTCCCATTCTTCCTGCAAAAGGCTTCTAGTTCTGTAATATTCTTTTGTCATCTTGCATGCACAGCTCTTTGAAGATCTACTCACACAATTTCAATGTTGTTTAAATCAGGGGACTGTGATGGCGTCTCTTGAGGTCGTCCATGGTGGATTTTGAGGTACAGCTGGGCAAAAAAAGTATTTGTCAGCCACAGACTCTGCAAGTTGTCCCACTTAAAAAGTGTGTAATGTTCATCACAGATTCACTTCAACTGTAAAACAGAATGTAAAAAAAAATCCAGGATATCACATGTATGATTAAAGAAATTTTTTTTATAATGGTGTAAAAAATAAGTATGTGGTCAAAAACAAAAGTTCAAAATGTAACCTTGGTTGGTCAAACGTTTCCTGTAGGTCTTCACCCTGTTTGTACACACTGTAACTGGTATTTTGGTCCATTCTTCAATGCAGATCTTCACAGGAGCTGTGATGTTTTGGGGTTGTTGCTGAGCAACACAGACTTTCATCTCCCTACACAGATTCTCTATTGGATTGAGGTCCGGAGACTGGCTAGGCCACTCCAGACGGTCTCTGGCAATTTTTTGACGGGTCTGGCTTAAGCAGGGGAACCTTTTGTGCACTGCAGGAGTTTAAAACATAATGACGTAGTGTGTTACTAATAGTAACCTTTGTTACTGTGGTCCTGTTCTCAAGATCATTTGAACCCACGAGATGAGATCTTGCATGGAGCCCCATGTCAAGGAAAATTGTCAGTGATCTTGTATTTATTCCTTTTTCTAATAATTGTTCCAACAGTTGATCTCTTCTCACAAAGCTGCTGTGTATTGTAGATCGGATCATCCCAGTCTTGTGCAGGTGTACAGTCTTGGCCCTGGTGTCGTTAGACAGCTCTCTGGTCTTGGCCATGGTGGAGGTTGGATTCTGACTGTTTGAAGGTGTGGACAGGTGTCTTTTATACAGATTCAAACAGTTCAAACAGGTGGCATTAATGCAGGTAACGAGTGGAGGATAGAAGAGCTTCTTAAAGGAAGTAACAGGTCTGTGAGGGACAGAATTCTTGCTTGTTTGTAGGTGCAAAATACTTATTTTCTGCATTATTATACAAATAGATTCTTTTAGAAGTTTTTTCTACATTCTCTCACAGTTGAAGTGAACCTATGATGAACATTACAGACTCTCTCATCTTTTTAAGTGGGGCAACTTGCAGAATCTGTGGCTTTTTTTTTGCCAAACTGTATGTTTAGGATTATTGTCCTGTTGCTTCAGCTTTTTTAACAGATGGTGCGATGTTTGCTTCCAGAATTTGCTGGTATTTAGTGGAATCCATTCTTCCCTCCACCCGTGTAATGTTTCCTGTGCCCCTGGCTGCAACACAACCCCAAAGCATGATTGATCCACCCCCATGCTTAATGGTTGACAATGTGTTCTTTTCATTAAATGCTGCTTCTGTAGATGTTCTGTTGCATACTTCTGATGTTGGATTATATGATGGGGATGTACAGTAGGTAAGATTTACTTCTGCTGACTCTTTCATGAAGGACAGTGGAACAGTGCAACACCACTCCTAAGTCTGCTAAATCTTCCTGCAGGTTTTTACAGTCAAATGGGGATTTTGATTTGTCTTTATTTGTCTGACCAGCATACAAGTGGTTCTCTCTGAGACTTTTCTTGGTCTTCCAGATCTCATCTTGACCTCCACAGTTACAGCTTGAACAACAGCTTTGTAACTAATGAAACAGATGAAATGGCTTCAGGAACTGCACATCATTAGCTCTGGCTGAACATTTCTTTACTGCAGAGTATACAAGTACAATATACAATATGTAAAAATGAATATGGCTGCTGATACAATTAGTATTGTACTGTACAGCCCGATGGAGAGGCCTTGATAATGACTGTGACTGGGCAGCATCAGCACGTTACTGTACATGCTGCTACTCAGAAGATCTTCACCTGTAAAAATTGCAAAAGTTTTTCATCAGCCTTTTATTGGAAATTTTATACATGCAAGCGAGAGGAAGTGAAAGATGCGTTATAGGAAAATAGCGTCTGTGGTCAGAAGCTGCTGAGATTCTTTTTTGTTCACACTCTTTCTGACTTGATCAAAAGAGCAACAAAACAAAAAATTATCATCAGAACTTCATAATAATTTAAGTTTTCATTATATTTTTCCATTAAAAAATATATATTTTTTGTGTGTGATGGACAGAATTTGAACAAGAAGAAATGTTTGCATCAATCACATGCCTTTGGATCATGTTAGGTGAGTAAAACTGCTATAGTCAGCTCTGGTTTTTTTACCCGGGAAAGTTTGTTTCTGACCAGCATACGAGTAGTTCTCTCTGAGACTTTTCTTGGTCTTCCAGATCTCATCTTGACCTCCACAGTTCCCCTGAACTGCCATCTCTTAATTACATTTCTCACTGTGAAACTGCAAGCTGACAACGATTAGCTATCTTCTTGTAGCCTTCTCCTGCATTGTGGGCATCAAGAGTCTTACACAGCTGCTCTCTCTCTCTATATATATATATATATATATATAGCATACAACCATATATTATAGTTTTTTTCTTTTTGTCTCCAAATTGTTAACCTCCACAATTTCCTGTATGAAAATTATGTGCTAAATTGGGCAGAAAATTGTTCTGTATATGTGTTCTGTAGAGAATGTGCACCTACTCTCACTGTCATCTGACTGGGGATGTTCAAACATATACCAGGTGACTCTTAACTGTACTAAATGGATTCATGAGTGTGTAAACCATTTGCTTTTGCCCTGAAAACAATGAAAAAAACATATGGCGTGGAACTCTAAGTCTTGCTGCTGTAAAGATGTGTAGGCTGGGCTTTGTGAAGGAGCATGTGGCTGTGTAGCAAACAGTAAAGATTTAAGGTGAGGGAACTACTGAAACGCACTTCACTGGCAGGTGTGGCATATCTTCCATAAGAACGATGTAGGTTTTGGTCTGAAAACAGCTAGACATGCTTCTGAAAACAGATCATTTGAAATTCGTTCATGTGAACCATTTTGATTCAGTAAGTTTCCCTAAAATGGAGTGTCTTACACCAAAGCCACTCTTAACCACTTTCTTTACATATGAACAATTTAATTTTTCTGAAATTTTGAGAACCTCTCTAGAATTTGCTGCTCATGCAAGGAGGTCTTAAATTTTTTGTGCAAAAAACAAATCAAGATATGTTTTGAGATAAATACATAAATTATATTTTCTACTGCCCCATATCCATAAAAGATGGGACGCTGTGTAAAATGTAAAATAGGGTTGGAGGCATGACTATGGATTGCTGAGCAGCTAGAGAATATCAAGCAAAATTGGGCAAAAATTAGCAGAACTGCAACAATTGATCTTCTCAGTTCCCAAATGATTAAACAGTGTCATTATGAGGAAAGGTGATGTAACACAGTGGTAAAACAAGCCTCTGTCCCAACTTTCTTGAGTTTGTAAGAAGCATTAAATTCTGGTCGGGCAGACCATTGAAAGTCAAAGTAATTTCTTTGTGGCTTCATCAGACAAAAGTTTAAATGAATTTACAAATTGCAGCACTTAGATTTTATTGCAGTTTACAAAATATCCCAGCCTGTCTGACTTGCTGGTTTGTAGCAGATAAAAAAAACCTGCATATTATTCTTGTGCAACCACTATCTCTCTCTTTCTCCCCTCCTCCTCATCCTCTGTGCATTGCACCAAATCAGCACAGTGCTGCACTCACTCTGAAACATCTGTGTGGACACAAAGACTTGAACTGCACTCATTTGTAAGTACCACAATTTGACAATTGACTAAACCAGCGTTATATATTTTTAAATATATATATTTAAAATAAATATTGTATTGGTAACTTGTCAGTTTACTCAAAATACTTCATGTAGTTAGTAAAATGGAAAGTTAATTTTTGCTAAATCTTATGTGTTTTTTTCCTAATTTTAAAAAAAGAATTCCTTTAATTAAAAAAATTGAATGACTGAAAGTGACTGTAAGACTGAATTTTGGTGGAGTTATGAACCTGCTGTTAACAAAGGCAACTGAAGAATTTCAGATGTTAACTTAACGTATGGACCAAATTAGAAAAATAAATAAATCAGCTTTTTATTAAATTAAATGAAAATTGCAGAATTTCAGCTTGAACAGCAGCTTCGTAACTAATGAAACGAATGAAATGGCTTCAGGAACTCTGTGCCATCATTAGCTCGGGCTGAACATTTCTTTACTGCAGAGTATACAAGTAAAGTATACAATATGTAAAAATGAATATGGCTGCTGATACAATCACTATTGTACTGTACAGCCCGATGGAGAGGCCTTGATAATGACCGTGACTGGGCAGCATCAGCACGTTACTGTAAAAATTGCTAAAGTTTTTCATCAGCTTTTTATTGGTAATTTTATACATGCAAGCAAGAGGAAGTGAAAGATGCGTTATAGGAAAATAGCGTCTGTGGTCAGAAGCTGCTGAGATTCTTTTTTGTTTTGTTTTTTTACACTTTTGATCAAGTCAGACAGAGTTCATTTATCATCAGAAGTTCATAATAATTAAATTTTTCATTATATTTTTATATGTAATGGCATTGAAAAATATATATTTTTTGTGTTTGATGGACAGAATTTGAACGACATGTTCGTATCAATCACATGCCTTTGGATCATGTTAGGTGAGTAAAACTGCTATAGTCAGCTCTGTTTTTTTTACCCGGGAAAGTTGTATAGTATGTAATGCATGATTTTTGGTGCAAAAGGTTATTTAAATATCGATCACTCCTCACTCTTAAAAATTGGGCACCGTGTGAAGTATCCAATATTACCGTAAGGCAGTTAGTAAGTGACTAACTAAATTTTACTAACGTATATGACAGACAAACACTGAAAAAAGGGTGAGCCAGCACCATAACCACGACCCCCCAT
>JBBIGC010000007.1:1896974-1908896 GCA_037576955.1 Lepidarchus adonis
CACACACACACACACACACACACACACACACACACACACACACACACACACACACACACACACACACACAATCCATCTTTTCTTCCTCTCTACACCCCTTTAGCCATTAGCCTCCCCTTCTTCCACCCTTCCCTCTTTTTCTGTCATTCCCAGCTCCCACCCCTCCCCCCGACCCCCACAGCGTTCCCCAGCCCCCACTCCTCCCCCCAAGCACTCATCCACTTCATCACACCATCTCCCAGCTCTCCAAGCCAGCAGAGGTGAAGGACGAACACGCTGGAGCCAAGAGAAAAAGGAGAGGAGGCAGCGCTGGTCTCTCTTCACTCTCTCTGCTCTCTCTCTCCGCGGGACAGGCCGCTGCTCAGCTCGGGACAGGGGTCGGACACTCTGGGGGGCACCAGGCACTGTACAGGGTAGAAATGTGGAATAAACTGGACCATCAATGTTCAACCAATCAGGACACAGCTGTGGTGTGACAAGTCAAACTACATCTACAACTGACACTGTCACAAAGCAGCTTCGCGAAAACCGGCCCGAGAACCTAATGAGCAAGGGTAACCGAGTCGGGACAAAACTCCATGAAGCTGGAGAAAGGAACCTTGGGAGGAACCAGGACTCAGAAACCCATCCTCCTCTGGTCTAAGAGCCTGTAGCTTGGAGCAACATCTCCAACACACAAAGCATAAGGAGCCATACATTGTACTGGAACTGGTCTGAGTGAGCAGGAGGCTGCAATGGTGGATGATCTGGTACAAGAAGGGCAGCAGTTTCTAAAGAACAGGTGGGTCACTAGGGTCAGGACAACAGTCGGTCATGTAGACAACCCAACACAAGGTGTTCTGGACACGTGTGACCACATGGCTTCTGTAGGGTAACGCTGGTGCATCCCAAACCAGAACATACACCAGAAGTCAAATCCAACATGAGGAATGTAGGGGAGGTCTTCATGACATCAAAAATTCCTTTCGTTTAGTGAGTTGGAAAAGGTCGTACTCACTCGCATATCCAAACCAGGACACGGGGAAGCTGGAGCTGATCCCAGCTGACTATGGGCCTGGGCAGGGTTCAGATACTGTGTAACAGCAAATCTAGAAAGGATGTCCACTAGTGATCTGTTTGCACAAAACGCACATTAAAGGCACGTGTAAACAGGGGCCCAGTCAAAAGACTCTGAACAAAAGAAATAAAAATGTTTCAAAAAGCAAAAGTGTTAAAAATGGCAACAAATATAGACGTAAGAGTGGTTGGGCCTTTAAAAGGGGCATTCGATTTCTGTCCAAAGTATTGCTTTCCATGACAAACAGCTAAAGGCCAGCTCAGGGATGCTTGGGTGGAAAAAGTTCCATTAAAGGAATAGTTCTCAATGATGTTACCGTATTTCCCCAACGATAAGCCGACCCACATTATAGGGCCCATTCTATAAGCGACAGAAAATGCTCAATTATGTTTTAAAACTCTAAGATTGTTGAACCTCCTTGTTACTGAATTCCTGAACTAAAGTAAAAGCATCTAATTTGACTCCTGGAGGCTTTTGCAGCTCTATACCTGTAGTGACATTGTATCGTACTTAAGTGTGAACAATTACATTGATAAGATGTTGAACTTACCGATATTGTGTCGCAAACAAAAGCACTACACTGTAAAATGTAGGGTCGCTCCAGGTCCAGGTCGCTGCTTTCATGAAGTAATGTCTGCAATGTCCGAGAGTAATACCGGCGACAAAAGCATGTCCGACATTAGCAGCACAAATTGAGTTGTTAAACCACTACGACAATGACATTTACGAATCTGATTTCAAGGAATTGAAGAAAGGTGTCTTCGCTTTGCGTCACTTTTCCAGCTGTTCGTCGCTGCAGTAAACAGTACATTTCAATTCAACTAATCATTTGGGGATGTCATGTTTAGGTCCTGACTTTTACTTTTAGCGAATGACATTCCATGTTTATAGATAGGCCTCCCCATGTAGGCAGGTTTGTAAAATGTATATGTAAGCCGCAGCCTTTCGTTGTGGAAATACGGTAATGTTGCCAACAATGAATGAAATCCAAACGGGAACCAAACAGCTTGTGTAAATAATTGAGAACTTCCATTGATTGTAACTGAAAAATCACTGCAGGGATATCTCTTATACCAGCCCTGTTGCTCCCCATGTTAATAATCTGTCGTATTGCGATAGGGACATTGTCACTGATGACGAGTCTATCCCACATTTACAATATTCCATCATTATTCACACGTTTACAGAAGAAAAGTGTTCTGACAACAATTCCCTTCATTTTCCCTGTGTTTGGGTTATGAACCCTGCGAGTGTTGCTGTTCAAATTCTTGTTTCGTATCGTCTTTAAGTGCTGTAGTTTAGTACAGAGACCTTCACATCTGGACCCTGAATCCATATTCTTCCTCTAGATTTTGTAATCACCCATTACTTGACTTTTGACTCCAATCAGTCCCATCAACAGCTCAGTAACTATTGTGGTTACAAAATCCTGGATTCAGTGTCCGAATGTGAAGAGCTCTGGTTTAGTATCTGAGGGTTAGGATTAAGTTCAACTGCTCTGGATCAATGTGTAGGTTTGCACATCTCAGGACTTTTCTCAGGACTCAGGCCAAGTAGAGAATGTTGAGTGGATTATTTCCATATCGTCATTTACATCGCTGCTTGCCCACATTGTTTGGCTTCAGTTGTGGGCTTTTCCACCAACCTCACCTCCAGATGAGTATTCCTGAGATCGTTCTGATTAACCATGGTATTCATGTCATTTATGTTATGATATTGTAATAACCTTTTAAGTCTTGTTGTCAGTGGGTCTTGGTCATATTGCTTAATCTGCTTGGTTTCAGTGTACCAGCGGTGAACATTTCAGCACCAAAAATGAAAACTGCCTGGATTCCATTAACTAATGGTTTGAGCTTATTAAAGAAACCAAACAGGATTTTTACTTTTCTCTGCAGTGTACACACTTGTTCCAATAAACCAGATTAACCAAACCAGGTTGTTCAGCACCATGGACACACCCAGAGCAGCGGGGTTGGGTGCCTTGCCTGTTGCAGGTTCCAGGAATCAACCCCACTTCTCTAACCATATTGCCATGGCTGCCCCTAAGAAACAGAGAACTGATTTGGTTGGGAATCCAACCCAGGTTGTGTCAAAGCTTTCCCACTAGACCACCAGTGGAAGCAGTAATGTTTTTAGGTTTTGTGATGGCGATATCGAGATATCGTGATAAGCCTGTATCACCCGTCCTTGACTCACCCATAGATAACAGAGGCTGCAGAAGTGTTGAGGAAGAAAGAGTAGTGAGAGAACTAAAAGGAGAAGGAAAGGATGGTATGGCTCGATGGTAATTTACAGGGTTACACTCTAATAACCCCTCACGGGAACTTGCAAATGGGATCTGTGGGACGTTGTGTAGAAAGCAGAATGCAACAGGGAAGGAGGCACTTAAGGGAGCGAGAAAGCGATGAAGCAAATGAGGAGGGAGAAATTTGGGGACGGGAAAGAACAGAAAACATAAAACCAACCGGAGCTTGACGTATTTGCTTGGCTTTGTGGTGCATATGTACTTTCTTTTATGGCGTATGTATATATATATATATATATTCTTAGCAGCTCCCGGGCATGAGAGTAGAGCGAGGTAGGGATGTGTGAATGAAGTACAGAGAGAGATAAGAGGTGTGTGATGATGGGAGATCGCAGAGAGAGAGAGAGAGAGAGAGAGAGAAAGAGAGAGAGAGAGGAGATAGATGGCTTGAAAGGGGAGGGAATCTGGTGGTTTAAAATGGGAACAAGAGGAGAAGATGGAGAGGGGAGGGAAGGTAGTCATCTTGATTTGGGCGAGAGATACGCAATGTGTTAGAACGGCAGAGGAACCCCAGAGAGGCCCAGAGCAAACAGCTCTATTTCGAATGTACACCGGTTCGGCAGCTCCGAGGCGGCAGCGTGATGTGTCTACCTCGGGGCCTAGCGCTTGCAGGGTTATGGTGGATACTCCAGCACTGTGTGTTCTGACCCCGTTCTATCAGAGCCAGCATTAATTTTTTGTACAATTGGAGCTCCTCTTTGAGATCGGACCAGACCTTCACTTCCCATTTGCATCAATGAGCCTTGGGTCTCTACCAAGTACTATAGACCTGGCACACTCCACAAGACCTGGAGATGCCTCCAGCCATCACATGTCATTTTCCAAACTGCATCCTCCATTTCAGGTCATGGGGAAGCTGGAGCTGATCCCAGCTGACTGTGGGCAAAAGGCAGTGTTCACCCTGGACAGGAAGCCACAGGGCAACTCAGAGACAGACAACCATTCATGAGCCATTTAGAGTAGCCAGTCAACGTAAAGGACAAACCCAGGGATAGAACCCAGGACCTTCGTGCTGTGAAGCGACCACCGTACCACCATGCCATCCATGTTTAGTTTTACATCAATTTTTAAAAGGTTTACTTTTGCTCTATGTTTAAATAGTTGGTTAAAAAGAAGGAAAATTAGTATTTCAGCATCATATTTCATTTATGGCGCATATTCTGTAAGCTTTCATACTTTAGCCTGAGTGATGTAATGCAGAAAAAAGCTAAAAACAACAGCACAGAATGAAAGCGGCCGGTTGAAAATGTCTCCCAGCTCTAAGCGCTCTGTTCTACAGTCATGGCTCGGGTTTATTTCTAAGGCATGGGTGCGAGGAAACCTTCCTGTTACTCATGCATATTATTACCGCCTGGAGAAAGCGGCGGCGTGTCATCCAGATGACAGTCAACAAATGAGTTTACTCCTGAGGTTGCAAGCTATGATAAAGAACAAAACAAAATGATCCGTCTGTGGTGAAACGACGTCCGTTTGTTTCCCCTTGTTCTGTGTCTGAGACCTTTTCCGACTGTTGAGCGATGCACAATGGGTTTCTATTGAACAAAGGAGGAACCCCAGCAGGTTTATTGGACAGGAACATTGCAGTAATCCCGTTCTGGAATTGTGTTGCCAGTTTGGTTTGTTCTGCATTGAGCCGTCACTTTGTATTCTATTCAAAAACACAAATAATATGGCAATTATTTTGACAATGCATTCTATTTTTGATGAAAACTGGCTTAGCTGAGAGCAACTAGTGGTGGTCTTCACTTCCCACACAGGGTTTAATTCTACGTAGACCAGCTGATGCATGAGCAGAAATTCAAGCAGTAGTGAAATTGTGACCACACTTAAAGTGCACCATAACAAACCTCTAAACCCACCCACACGTGGAGCAGGGGGCAGCTATCAACAGTGTAACAAGACGGTATCTTGCTCAAGCGTACTTCAGAGCCGGGACGTAAACCAGCAACTTAAACTAGCAGGCTCCATACATTTTGCTAAGCTGTTTTACAGTGAATACTTCAGTTGTGCCAGAGTCTCAATATTACTTGAAAAGTCCCTGTCTGAGAAAGTGTAAATCAAAGAATCTGCTGTGCACAAAAGTGCTAATAGCTCCCCATTGTGGAGAATCTTCAGCCTGCTAAGCATAGCTTTATAATGAACTAATGAGCATTCCAACCACACACTAAAGCCAGTACAGGGGGTCCTCAACTTAATACGTACTCGACTTATGATGATTGGTGATTACGACGCTGCCTTAAACCCTGCGTTTTTACAATGAGAAAGTCAAAGTTAAAGTAAATATAATAAAATGTTTAGAAAAGGGCTAAACAGAGTCTCGAGTGGGTGAATTTCTCTCTCTGGTGGACTGACAGAGGAATGGCCACAGGATATTACACACGTAGACTCTTATGTAAATGAGTTTTGATTTACGTCATAAAGACCCCCTGTAATGTTTAATTTTTAAAGCAAGAAAAACTTTTTTTCATGACAGCTCTAGTTCTTTACCATTTCAGGCTCCCAGCTTTTCAAAAGTGGTGTCTACACTACAGCTTTCTCCAAACCTCACTGCACTGGAATATTGACTGTGTCAGTGTGACTGTGAAATATCAAGTGCCAAAGCTGCTCCACCTCTAAAAAGCATCGAACCAGCCTACTCATGTAATCCAGGCAAAACTATTATTTGGTGAAAAAAAAGCCGTTAGCCTACGGGTTACAGATTGACCAGTCTGCTTTCAGGCCTGTCACACTTATTACATTACATTAAAGCTGAGTGTTAAAAGTTATGTATTGGAAGATATTTACTGAAATATATATATACAGTCCTGTGCAAAAGTCTTGTTTGTTCCCATTTATCTCCACAGTGAGGGTTAAATAAAAAATCTAAGTGAGTGTGTTTGGTGATTCCCCTTCAGTGCCTCCAGTTATCGCGTGTGTGTGAAACTCTCTCAGAACTTGATTTAAACACTGACTGAGCCCAAACCAGGGATTTGATGGTTCCTACCGATTCCAGGCTCCAATGAGGAGAACTCTGGAAATGGGAACTAAACACATTGACAAACAGGTATTGTTCACTGTATTAATTTTATTAGTATTGATTGTAATATCTCACTTGTAATAAACTCACTGCCTCTAAACTATTCTTACATATACATTTCTCAGGGGACTAAGACTTTTGCACAGTACTGTATATATGCCTATAAAAATATTAGCTTGCATATCCCAGATCAGTGCATCCCAAATCTTTCCAGTTTTCCATGCGCCTTGATTGTTTTTTTATGACTATTGTTGTTGCAGTGTCAAGTAGTCAAGTCAAGTCAATTTTATCTCTAAAATCTCTATTTCTGAATCGTAACTCAAGATGTTTTCTGGAAACCTTGATCAATTAACTGTGTCAGGAGGAATCAAAGGGATCCACCCTAAAAAGGTGGAGGGTGTCTGACAGGGCTTCCACGGGTTTGTTCGGAAATGTGGTCACCAGCAGGGATATACAATTCTTCAGCAGCTTGTCGTACAGGTTTTCCTCCACCATGATGGATGGGAGCAGGCACTGGGAGTCTTCGGATGACGAGATCATCCTGGCATAAGCCTGTCTGGAGCGTGGCCACTGTTTTTAACACTTTGGTTCGGTGTTGTTTGGAACAACACTAGGAAATCGCTGTTTTTGTGCCACATTGCCAGTGCTGAGAGGGAAAGCTGAGTTGTCTGGAGGGACTACATACCACGCTTCCTGCCCAGGCCTCTCTGCTGAGACCCATCAGCGCTAATGCAGAAATAATGCCCCTCGGACACATGCTAACGAAGGGAGGGGCACTAATTAAAGTGAGGACTCGTGAGGTGAGACACGGCCACCTCAAACATTTGCCAACAATTAACTGGGAGCGGCGACCTTCGTTAACGGGGCACGACAGCTGTCCCGGCCGAGCGTGACGGGAAACGTCGATGGGTGGCTGAACCATACGGCCGGGCCGACACACACACACACACACACACACACACACACACACACACACAGCTGCATGCAGTCAGACGCTGGTGCGGCCACCGCGCTCCTCGACCCACGGGGACAGCCATCAATGCCCAGCGCTGAAGATCAGAGCCGGAGTGACAGGAGCTGAACTCCCTAAACCCCACCAGGTTAATACGCCCTTCGTCCTGGAAGCCCCATCAGCTCAAGAAGTGTTTGAGATATTATCCAACAGTATGAGTCAGGAAAAATCACTGTAACGTTCAGGACGGCTTGGCTACTGGAGAAAACCCTGCTGCGTCCTGAGCTTGCATTCAGGCTGGAGATTCCATTAAACCTGCACATTTTTGGCTGAAACTTGTCGGGCAGCGTTCTGCAGGGAGGTGATGCTGAGAGAAGCTCAGGCCGACCTGTGGATGCCACGTAAACTGAAAGCAGTCCAGCAAACGGTGTGAGCTGCAGACACATGGCAGCAGCCTGTCTTCAGGCTTTCTTCGCTTCTCTCCCACTGCCTTTCTGAAAAGCCAACACCGCTCATGTTTATGCATGAGACGCCAATGAGGAGCACTTCAAAGGATCGTCCAGTCCCAGACATCTGTAAATTACAGCCGCCCTGGCTGAGTCCACGGGCACATGCCGAGACTGTAGTACAGTTTGTGCCGATTACCACTGTGCCTGAAACCAAGGGCAGCGTTTGTGCGATGGCAATTGCAAAAACGATGGCGAAGTGAGGAAGAAAATGAGGTTCCGCAGTGATGCATGTGTGTTATGGCTTGAAAAACAGAATTCATTCACTCCACGCAGAAAAACACCTGTGGCTGACCCGGAGATCAGACCCAGGGATCAGACCCACGGATCAGACCCACGGATCAGACCCAGGGATCACAAAAACATTAATAAGCAAAATGGCAAAATCAACAGGAAGTGAAAAAGAGGTTCTGCCTTTAGGCGTCCCAAAAAGAATTAGACCAGCCAGTGCCTGTATATCTCTGTACTGGCCTGAGGTGTGAACCACCATCTGTGCTCCAGCTGTGACCTTGGGATGAGGTGGTGTAATTTATGTGAATGATGACCGTTTTTTTCTTGAAAAGGCAGGAGACAAGAAAATGCACAGGCCTTGGGTTTTCTGAACCACCTGATTGATCTGACCTGTCCTGGGTGCAATAGCAGAGGTGCTAGAAAAGAGTGGGAACGGTCACTGGCCGAGGCACTTGAGTTCATGGGGCTTTTAGGAAAGGGGGAAAGGAAAGTAATTGTCCTCATTGGTCAATCCTGAATTAACTGTGTTCAACCACATTACATTGGAAAGTTCACTTTCACTAGACACACCCAGGCCTGATTACTGCCAGACTCGTTCAATAAAAGTATCAGTGAAATAGAACCTCATGCAATGATCTAAAGAAACCACAGAACGAATGAGAAACAAAAGTCATTGACATCTAGTCTGCGAAAGGGTTACAAAGCCATTTCTAAGGCTTTGGGAATCCAGCAATAAAGATGAGAGCCATTTATCCAGAAATGGAGAAAACGTTCGACCTCTCAAAATTACTGCAAAATTACTACTACTTTTTGCTGATCAAAAAGAACATGAAGGCTCAGCTCCCATGATGATGCCCAATGAGTTTTGGGGAAACTATTCTGTGGACTGCTGAGACAAAGAAAAGTATCTCTTTGGAAGGTTTGCATCCCGTTATATCTGGTGTTGGGCTAATCCATTATTTCATTAAAAAAAAACATCATACCAACAGTCAAGCATGGTGGTGGTAGTGTGATGGTCTTTGCTGGATCAGGACCTTGATGACTGGTTGTAATTGAGGCTAGTAGATATTCTAGTAGAGTTTTCTACTAGAATATCCTGAAGGAAAAGTTCACTTCTGAATGGATAAAAAAAATAAGGATTTGGAGCGGCCTAGTCGAACTCCAGACTTAAATCGAAATGAGATGCTTTGGCATGACCTTCTAAAGGATGTTCATGCTTAATAATTCTGAAAGAAGAGTGCGGCAAAGTTCCTCCACAGTTATGTGCATGACTCATTGTCAGTAATCGCAAATGCTTGATTGCAGTTCTCGAGGCCAAGGATGGCACAACCAATTAGGTTTGGGTAGCTTCAAAAATTAAATCATTTGCATTTTGTATTTTCACAAGTTATTTTTGTCTTATGTGTAATATAAAAATTTCGTTAAGGATCTGAAACGTGTGACAAATATCCAAAAATAAAAGAAAGAAAGAAAGATAAGAGAGACATTTTTCACAGCACTGTACATTCTAATGTCTCATTCAAGCCTGATGGGATGAGTATGATTGGTCAGTCCACCCAGCCTATTTAATGGGAGAGGAAACAATGTAAAATCTATGAGGCATGCAGACGACCCTGCAAGAACTACTGAAGGACTGTTTTCATGCTGTTTTGATGAACACTGCAATGTTTTCTGGAGTGATACTAGCAGACAGCAATCCGTTCTTGTCTTTCTTTTTCTGACAACTGCGGACGCACTTCATTTCCCGTGAGAAGATCCTCAGCAAAGGTCAGGGTGTGGAGAAGCTTTCCTTCCTTTCAGCATGTAGCGCACCTCCGGCTTTTCTCCAGACGGCTAATCGATGAGGCGGAGTGCCCCGGGGCAGCCCAGAGACCTGGCCAAATCAGGGCCGCCACCGAGAAGCCCAACATTCTTAATCTGGCCTTGTTAGCAACCTGTCTCGCATGAGCTTCTGCAGAAGCTCACATTTCCTCCTCCGGTTCCACCAAAGATCTACTAAATGTTGAATTTTACTCAAAAACACACAGCAGAGTCAACCAAAGGGTCGGTGGGTGGACCCTGCTGGGGTAGAGAACTTTAATCGCTAAGTAAGAACCAAAAAAAGTTACTTTATCATTATTTTTTCAATGATTTTCAGATATTGTAGAGGAAGAAATAGTTCCTGGACCTGCCTGTTCAAAGCGATCCTAAGAAAAAAGACCCAAGCCCTGCATTGATTTTGCAATGTGCGGCTCTAATGGAGATGGATCTCTCTCGCAACAGTGCTGAAATGGGAGCCCTACAGGTAGCAGCTGCCTGAGACACAGCTGGTCACTCACCTTTAATGGAAGACCGATCTTAATTGTAACCTTAGTCGAAAGCAAGAAAGAGGCTGAATTGGAAATGGAGAGCTGACGACAGAAGCATAAACATCTTTATTCCGCATATGTTGTGAAAAGCAATTAGTGATGCAATACTGATGTAGGATATCGGTCAGGTACTTGCTTAAATAGCTGTGGGTTATTGGTTACAATGGGCCAATCCATAGGGCAGGTCTGGTCAGTTCAAATCTATTGTTTTTGGCCCATACCCAAAAGTCTAGGTATTAGATCAGAACTCAGTATCGGCCCATAACCAAAGCCCAGATATCGGATCAGTACTTAGTATCGGCACATACCCAAAGCCCAGGTATCAGATCAGTACTCAGTATCAGCCCGTACTCAAAGCCCAG
Organism: Lepidarchus adonis; assembly: GCA_037576955.1. Lineage (NCBI taxonomy): Eukaryota > Metazoa > Chordata > Actinopteri > Characiformes > Lepidarchidae > Lepidarchus > Lepidarchus adonis. The sequence goes on from JBBIGC010000007.1 coordinate 1,907,752, forward strand.
GTATCAGATCAGTACTCAGTATCAGCCCACACTTAAAGTCCAGGTATCAGATCAGTACTCAGTATTATCCCATACTCAAAGCCCAGGTATCGGATCAGTACTCAGTATCAGCATATACTGAAAGCCCAGGTATCAGATCAGTACTCAGTATTAGCCCATACTCAAAGCCCAGGTATCAGATCAGTACTCAGTATCAGCCCATACTCAAAGCCCAGGTATCAGATCAGTACTCAGTATCAGCCCATACTCAAAACCCAGGTATCGGATCAGTACTCAGTATCAGCCCATACTGAAAGCCCAGGTATTGGATCAGTACTCAGTATCAGCCCATACTCAAAGCCCAGGTATTGGATCAGTACTCAGTATCAGCACATACTCAAAGCCCAGGTATTGGTTCAGTACTCAGTATCAAAATATACTCAAAGCCCAGGTATTGGATCAGTACTCAGTATCAAAATATACTCAAAGCCCAGGTATCAGGTACGGAAAAAGTCATACTGGTGCATCTCTGAAAGCAATGACTGACAAGCTTTTTAGGTCCGTATGAAATAATCATGTTCTTATCTTCCTCTCAGATTCAGTACACTGCAGAGGCTACACTGAGCAGTGGCGAGACGTGAGCCTGTGAGGCTAAATATCTAATTGATTCTGAATAAATGAGTGAAATGGGCTGTAATGCAAGCTGCCATCCACATGGCTGGGCTGTCTGAACTGGATCAAACCAAACTCAACAGGTATAATGGCTCTGGATCTGCAGGTACAGGCTGGAGCACATCACACAGATTAGGCACATTTGTTGAGTACTGATTTTAACACAGCACTATGGCCAATTGAGCCTTCATCTCAGTTCAGGTCACACAAGGAAAGACAATGGAGAGTAAGAATATTTTGAAAAATGCCATCACCAAAAACCAGTATCCATGCAAAAATGATGAGTGTAGGCACTTTCTTCAGTATTCGGATGTTCGACACCACGTGGCCTCCGCAGGTGTTCCACTCAGTGTCCACGGCTGGCAGCTCATGGGAAACCCTTAACCCGGCGGGCACACGCCATAACAGAGGAGCACTGCGGAGGCTCATGGCTACACGCCTAGTAGCCGCCTTGTGAGCCTATAGCTCCTTCTGCACGACTCGATTCCGGCTGC
>JBBIGC010000007.1:1935508-1958138 GCA_037576955.1 Lepidarchus adonis
AGTAATCAGTAAAGTAACTAAGTTACTTTTGAAAGGAGTAATCAGTAGCCAGTAATTCGATTACTATTTCTAAGTAACTGTGGCAACACTGGCCACAATGATTCTCTGACTGTTTTGTGATATTGTCGGTTCTTAAACACATTAATTTCATTGAGAAAATCATATGTTTTGTTTAAGCGAACTTATTGCACTGTGGTCTGAGAAAGACATTAAAATGAAAAATTATTTGTACTCATTTGATGATGAAAAAGCATAGCGTGGCACAACATGCATCATATTCTCAAAGTAATATATTTTTCCCATATTACCCACACCTACATAATACTTTATACTCCTTTCTCATTGATTAAATACATATTGCAACATAATGCATATCAGGTAAATTTTTCAAAGTATGGTGATATTTCTGTCATATCGTCCACCTCTACTTCGGCTCAACCTGAAACAACACAAATCTTTTCGACCAACACTACAAATGATTTCAGTCTTGGTGTAGACTTGTATAGAATAAAAAGCAGATTTAATTTGATTTAGGTCAGGTTCTTCAACCCGTCTCACCTTCATTACAGTTTAGCACAGTTGGTACCAAAAGTACATTTTTACAAACAAGCAAACAGTCCTTAAGGTTCGGTTCACACTGCAGAAAAAAATCTGATTTGTTTCTTAAAACTGGTTTTAGATCTCAGTGCTTAGTTTTAAAGCTAGTCAACTCCAATGCATGGTCCACAGGTAACATTTAATGTTTTAATGTGACCCCGACTGAATATTGTATAACATGACCACACAATGCCGATATTAGAAACATTTTACAGTTTAAATTTAGTTTTCCATCCAAATCCTGCAACCTCTAAAAAGGCACACCAAAAAATGAGCAACTTTGTCATCGCAATAAATGCCAAACATCAATTAAGAGTGAATTTATTTCCACAATACACTGGGGATCCTGATCAGATATTTGCATTTCTCTACACAAGTGTAATAGATACCTTATTAAAATTCAAATAGCAACTTAACTCTTAACTGTCCCTCAAAATGACGAGGACCCATTTCTTGTCAATTTCCCAAGTTCCCAGCATGTTCTTTACTGCCTGTTTTACACACTCTACTGGAGGAGATCAGAGTATCTGATGCGCTTCAATACCACACGCTTTAAATTAAACTAGGGGTTAATCCGGTGCACAGTGAGACTAAGTATCAGAACTCTAAATGTCTTTGGAAAATCTAATCACAGTCACATCTGATAAAATACCTCATAGGTAATGAAGAACCTGAAGGGACGTCTGAAAAGTTCAGCTACACTCTAATCTTTTTTGCCTTTTTCTGCCTTTAGGAAATGTCTCTTAATTTAAAAGTGCACTACAGCGTGTGTAGCGCAGTCATCCCGAGTGATTTCTTCTCCCATGTTGAAACATCACTCTATAGAGGTCGGATTATTTTGTTTAAGAAAAAGGGTAATAAACACACATCAGTAAACAAACTGAAATGTCCGCTCGTCTCCCATAGCACACGTCCGAGGCCGACACGTTTTAATGTGTCTGTGACGAGCAGGGCTGGGCAGTTTCCCTGCTCCGACCCATCTCATTAGACTCACCTGGCAGATTTTATGAATTTATGAAGGAGAAATACCCAAATATTCTGAACGCCACCCTTCCACGGGTGGAGCGCCACACCCGTGCCTTAGACTGACATGGAAAAGGGGTCAACCATAGACCGGGGTACAACAAAACCAGACCTGCAGGAAACAAAGTGGTTTACCAATTAGTGGTGAAATTGTGCCCTGAAAGTCACCACGGAAAAAGGGGCATTTGATGGTGATAATGGGGCATGTGCATCGTGCAAGCCCTCGCCTCACATCGAATGAACCACAAACATGGCACATTCTATAAAAGCCTTCACATTCCTGACAGGCTTGACCAGGAACTCGCTCTGGTCTGCTGAAAGAGCAAGGGCACTGTAATCCAACCAAAGGGCCCACAGCATGCTCCTGTCCAGGTTGTCCATTTACAGTACAGAGGAGAACCTGTCAGCCACTGAGATCACCCAGGGAGATCACACTGTGAAACCAGATGATGATGATGGAGTTAAGGATTTTCAGTTAGGCCCTGAAAAAAAGTCCCAACCATCCTCTGATCTCACTAATAAAGGTTTAACTTGCAGCAGAAATTTAAGCTCAGGCCATTGAAGGTGTGAAGAACAACAGGAGGAGGTTGAGGTCAGAGGAATCGTTCAGCTACCAGAGCTTTGTTCTTATGAACCATATCAGCGACGTCCTAGTAAACCTGACCTAACGAGGACCTTGTTTTTTTTACATCTCTACCCCTGGTCTTGCAGTTAGTTTCACTTTAAGCACGACTAATGTGCATTTTCTTCCTCTGTGGTGTGTAAAGGTCGTGGGTAAACGAGCTAAGGGAGCGTTTAACAGCTCTCCCGTTAACAAAAACAAGGCTGCCGTTAGCCTAGCGTGCTAACCGGCTACGTAAAGTAGGCTAATTCGAGGGAATAAAACAACCGCAACAACAACCGAGTCAGGGCCTGGGTTAAGGAGCCAACCCACAACTAGAAACCTCTGTCTTATCTTATCCTCGACCCGACCCCATACTTACTGCTGAGCTTCAGGTTCCCAAAGCCGGCCGAGCTAGCCCCAGAGGCCTGTGCAGCCCCGGACTTTCCTGCAGCGCTCCCACCGGCAACGGCCGATCCGGCTGCGGCCGCGGCTGCTCCAGGAGCCCCCGGAGGCTCGGCGAACGAGCTGGTCCTGGGCCGCCCGCTGCCGCTCATTTTCGTTTTCAGACAGAGTGCAGGGGCAGGGGGGCACGGTAAAAGGGTGCCGCTCGGTTGTCGTGTCAATTTAAACTCTATGCACCCTTACAAGAGGAAACAAAAAAATAAACATATAAAGAGCGCTTGAGTGGTCGGTAGCTACGTCTCCTCTGCCTTCCCCCCCATCTGCTTGTGCAGTTGGACCTGACGTGAGGCAGCGTGCTGCCCGCATAGTCTGCTGGGAAATGTAGTTCATCGGAATCAGATCAAGAAAGGCTTAGTTGGTGGTGACATAACCTTAGCCATATATACAGTGGTGTTCATGGGGGGTGGGGGTGTTTAGGCTTTTTTGGGTCCAGCATTTAGATTCTGAGACAGCTGTTCACCCATGACCCATTCCTGATTACTCATACTGTAACTACACATACCACATTGTGGAGCATTATATAACCGGTGCAAACATTTTAGTTGAAACATTAATTGAGATATACCAATATTTTGTGGCCTAAAGGTTCAGGAGGCAGGTTTGTGACCAATGGGTCACTGCGTCGATCCCCTGACCCAGCAGGAAAAACGTGTGGGGAGAGTGAATGAACATTGTCCTACTCTGAGCTTTGAGCGTCGAGAATGCAAAGGAAGGAAACTATTTCCGCAGGCTATTTGTTTAGGGCAGAAATCAGCAGCAATTTTCCCTGCACTCTTCTGTTGAGGTACAAACCAATCAAAGTGGGAGGATGAAAATCCGTGGGCTTTCCTGCAGACCTAACGTGGAACTGTAGCTTTACACACACAAATCTGCCATCACACTGAGCTTCGGGATGTCGTTGCTTTATTCAACACAGACGCTGCACTGTGTCGTCGTCGCCTGTTCTGGGCGTGACCTGGTCGGAACAGTGGCCGGTTGGTTGGACAACTTTGAAAATGAGCTCATGCGTCTGCAAGATTGTTTGGCTTTTGACAGCACTTGACATTGGTTTTTTTGCTGGATTTTACAGGATTTTTACAAAAAAAAAAGGAAAATAAGCGTTTTCAAAAAAATACCAGACTACGTGTAGAAGTTCAAAAACACTTTTTTAGAAAAACAATTCATTATTTTAGATTAAACTTTATTAAATCAAATTTCTATTGCAGAGTAATGTACAGCACTGTGGAGGGTAAACGACATACGACCCTAAATGACTCTGACATGCTTAGTTACATGCAATATCTGATCCGCCCCAAGTCCGATGTTTAAATGCAGACTTGCTGTTGTCCAGTAGGTAACAGGGGATTGGAGTGAAGTAGGACTATGGTGCAATGACCAGGGGGGTGTGGGGGATCGTGTGGACAAGTGGACTCTAGTCTTGGAGGGTCGATGTCTGCAGTTTGGTAGTTCACCTCTTTGAACACACAGTAACCCTGAACCCAGGTGAGTCTGAGCAGAACACTGTGGACACAGACCAGGGCTGAGACCCCTTCTACACAGGTGATGGGAGGTTAACAAGTGGGATGACATTCCCCCCTCATTCCACTCACCAGAGTTTATTACTGAAGGCCAACTGGGAGACAAATGTGAGAACAGCGCAGCAGGAAGAATCCGAACCTATTCTCCTATTTATGGAGAGAGTTTAGTTTCAATATTATCAAATGAATATCACCCCATTCACAAATATATTTATTGACTCAGAAACAAATGTAACAAGATTCACAAAGATAATTCCTGACATACAAATAAATGTAACACCATTTACAAAAGCATTTGTCAACTCCAAAAAAATGTTATGTGATGCACAAATGTCAGTGCAGTTTTATTTATTCACAAACCGATAAACCTGCATTTACAGACCGCTGTATATATTCGTGAATAGCCCACATTTATTTGTAGTGCTCTCTCTCTCTCTCTCTCTCTTGCAGAGAATTAATTGTACGTTTGACCAGAGAGCGTTCACGTTTGATTCAGTCAAAATGGCTGGAAATGGCGGTTCAATCACGAATGAAGGAGTTTTATAAGTTGAACAAGTTATACTTACAGTTGATTTTGTGTGGTGTTGACTGAATCGTATGTGAACGCTCTCTGGTCAAACATACAATTAATTCTCTGCAAGAGAGAGAGAGAGAGAGCACTACAAATAAATGTCGGGGTATTCACAGATATATACAGCGGTTTGTAAATGCAGGTTTGTGAATAAATATAACTGCACTGACATTTGTGCATCACATAACATTTTTTTTGGAGTTGACAAATGCTTTTGTAAATGGTGTTACATTTATTTGTAAGTCATAAATTATCTTTGTGAATCTTGTTACATTTGATTCTGAGTCAAGAAATATGTTTGTGAATGGGGTGATATTCATTTGATAATATTGAAACTAAACTCTCTCCATACCTATTAGACAATCCGAAACCAGCAATTGCACCTCAATGTAGGTGCGGTAGTGTAATGGTTAAGGAGTTGTCCCTCTGATTGGAAGGGCATCAGTTCAAATTCTGGCCTGGTAAAGGTACCACAGGGGTTCTCTAGAGCACAGTACCGTCCCCAAGCACTGCTCCCCACTGCTCCTGCACTGATGGGTCAAATGCGGAGGTTGCATTTTGTTGTGGGGTGTTGTGACAAATAATCACTTCAATGTTGAACCTTAGATTAGATTTAAATATTTAAAATGATATCTCACAAAATAAAAAAGGATTTCTCAGGTGGGTCATTTTGGCCCCAAAGGAGGACTGACCAATAAGAATTTCCCTAAATATAGCAATAGCATTGCATTTTAAAGATTATTTATATGTTTGTATTTTTTATATATTTAAATATATAGTTTTATATCTCTGACGTGTTTCGCACTAATATGCACATGTGGAATAAATAACCGACTGGATTTCTTTCTTCAAACCCGATGACAGTGAAGTGGAACCCCCTGCCCGGAATATGTTCTATTTGCCGCCAACAAGTTGTTGACTGACGTCCACGGCGCCCAACCAGCGTCCAGGACCGCTGTGACGTCAGCGGGAAGGGCGGTGCTTCGGGCGCAGCGTTGAAGACCCAGCGGATGGAGAAACGACACAATCCCTGGCCGCCGGCGCGCGTTTATGTGATTGTTTTTTTGACGAAAAGATCACGGTTCTTGCTCGTCGTGTCGTCGCGTCGCCAGCGGACGCGGTTTAGGAGTCCGCGGAGGCCCCGAGGCGGCAGTGTGGCGGCGACTGTCCGCAGGAGAGACGGTAAGAGCGTTAGCAGCGCGGAGGGGAAGGGGAAGCAGGCCTCGCTCGGGCGCGTCGGACCTGCGGGGAAAAGTGAAGAGCGCCGCCTGACGACCGCCACGCTTCGGGGGAGCCCAGCACAGGCGAGCCGGGCAGGGGCGAGGGAGGGCGCGCGCGAGCTCAGCGGTGTTTATCTCCTCGCGCCGTAAACACACGTATATCGACCGCGATACCGGTTTCCGGTTTTAGCAGATTTTTTGTTAAGAGCTTTTATTACACACTAAATAGAAAAATTAAATAAATAAAAAATTATTTTAAAAAAGAAAAGAAAAAAGCTCTATAAAATATGGATTAAAAAAAAAACTTTAGAAAAAAATGTTTTTAAAGGCGGTGGATGATTGGATGCTTTCTGCTGAAAGATTCCTGTCGGAGATAAGTGGGCGTGACCGAGGGCGGGGCTTATACGTCGTACTCACTGTGTTTGAAGGTCGGTGTGTTTTGCGTAAGTCTCTTTCCCCGCCCCAATTTTTACAATCCGATTCCATTCCATCTTCTTTCATATATTATTAAAATATACCGAAAAAAATTCAGTTTCCGCAGTGACACGAGAATTACGAGGTATATAATGCAAATAAATAAACTTCTAGTATGAGAGAAGTTTTGACACTGATATATTCTATCATGCCAGGTGCATTATATTGTGATGCAGCCCAGGGGCTCATATAATATATAAACATTGTAGTTCAGATTTCCAAGTAATACAGTTTTGAATTCACTGTTTTACGCATGTCACAAAACCCATTGTGTTGGCATATACCCACCTACTTAGTCGACCATGCTGATAAAATAGTTGGTATCATTCTGTTACAGAAAAAAACCCACAGTGGTCACTAAAATAACTTAAAACTGACAAAGGGGTTAATACATAATTTACTTGGAATTAACAAATAAAAAGCAGACGTTGCTTTTGAATTGTGGTCCAACAGAATTATTCTAAAACAACACAATAAAGAAACTGGCCTGGACAAAAATTATGGCATTCCTAGAAAAGACTGAACATAATTTAACTAGAGGGAGAAGTTAAACTAAGCTTTATGGGAAGTCACATCAGCGCTATGTCTACAGATGCAAAAATGAAGCATACAAGAAAAGAACACTACCTACTGTGAAACATGGTGGTGGTTCAGTTATGTTCTGGAGCTGCTTTGCTGCGTTTGGCACATGGAGTCTTGAATCTGTGCAGGTACAATGAAATCTCGAGACCATCATTCTGGAGCTAAATGTGCTGCTCAGCTTCAGAAAGCTTTGTCTTAGTCGAAGGTCATGGGTCCTCCAACAGAATAATGACCCAAAACCCAAACTAAAAAACACAGAAGAATGGCTAAGAACAAAACATTGGACTTTTCTAAAGTGGCTTCTATGAGCCCTGATCTAAACCCTATGGAACATCTGTGGAGGAGCTGAGACACGCGTCTGGATAAGACACCTTCAAACTTAAGACAGCTGGAACAGTTTGGGCCAAAATACCTGTCGACAGGTGCAGGAGTCTCATTGACAGTTACAGGAATCATTTGATTGTAGTGCTCGACTTAAAAAGGTTGTGCAACAAATATTAAATTTATGGGAACGTTTTGGTCCAGGCCAGTTTCATTAGTTTGTTGTTTAGAATAATTCTGTTTGACCACAATTCAAAAGCAACGTCTGATTTACATTTGTTAATTCTCAGTAAATTATGTATTGTTTCTTTTGTCAGTTATTTCAGTGACAATTGTCGGTTTTTCTATCTGTAATGGAAGGGTATAAACAATATTGTCCATGTGTGTATGGATGTGTATATAAATACACACACACACACACACACATGTAATACACATTATACAGACATAACAAAAACAACATTTCAGGCTTTTAAGCGATGAAGAGAAGGTGGTAATGTAAAAATTATTACTGCTCAGTGCCCTAAGTGGAGGTAATGAGAGAAAAAATGCAAGATATTAACCCTTTGAGCCCTGATAGAGGGCAGCCGTTCTCAAAGGACAAGGATACAAATGATTTTTAATGTACATATTGTTTTGAATGTAATACTGTGTGTATGTGTTTTTTTCCAGGTTTTCCCAGTCAGTATGAACGCCAGGGAGCCATCTCCAGTATGACTCTACTTTGGAAGAATCAATGCTCATGAACTAGAAGCTTCACCTCGGACCCTGACAGATTAAAATCCTGTGTTTGAGTCTTCGGCACACGTCTGTCCCTCACCAGAAGCAGAGGGAAAAAGGACGACCATACAGACACACACGAACCAACGATCCTCCAGACTGCAGTGACCATGAGTGACCAGCAGGAGGAGTATGTGGAGCATCAGTTTATGTGCAGCGAGTGTCAGCAGCTGTTCAACACTCTGGAGGAGGTGCTGATACACCAGCAGATACACACAGGCACAGAGGGGGAAGATGTGGAGGTCCTGTCTGGCCATGAAGACACCACAGAGAGCCAGTATCAGTGCCTGGAATGTGGCTCCCTCCTCAGGAACTCGGAAGAACTGCTGCTTCATCAGGAGATGCACATGAGAGATGCCGGCCTGGATGGAGAACATGGTGCGTATGAGTATGAGTGGGGGTGGATTGGAGATGCTAAATTACCCTGTAGTGTAACAAAAGTGGTAGTAGTCTGATGGTCCTGGATTTGCAAAGGCATCTCCTTACAGAGGCACCTGTCAGGGGGGTGGATATATTAGACAGTAAGTGAACAGTCAGTTCTTGATGTTGATGTACTGGAACCAGGAGCGTAAGGATCTGAGCCACTTTGACAGATGAGTTGGATGACAGTCAGAGCAGTTGTAGAGTGTTCCAGGTCTGCAGTAGTTAGTACCTACCAAAGGTGATTGTTGGAACCCAAGGCTCATTGATACACGTTTGTCTGGTCCAATCACAAACATATTAATGCTGCTCTGATACAACACAGAGCACCTCAGTCAGAGCTGTTACAGCAGCATGAGGGACCTGCTATTATAAGGCAGATGGTCTAAATATTATGGCTGATAATGAAGGGGACCTGCTATTGCAAACGTTGTTTTGTGAAGGCAACGACCTGGAGCTTAAATTCTCATTTTCTGCAGCTTATAGACCTATAATGTGGAGCGGCCTATCGTTTGGGAAATACAGTGAAAGTTCACCAGAACACAGACGAACACTCCATTGGATTTGAATGGGAAGGTGTCCTGATGTGTGGCATTCACCGCTGCCATGGGAACGGGTTTTGTGCTTCAGATTCAGAGTTCCAGATCACTCCGCCGTTAGCGCAGTGATTAAACATGGACGACGGTTTCGATATAAATGTAATGCTAGTGCTAGTGCAGGCACGATGTAAATACCAGGAAAAGGGTACGTTTTGTTAAAGATAAAGGAAAGAGGAATAACGTTGCTAAGCGACGACCAGAACATTCTAAACTATTTTATTATTTTTCTCAACGTAAGACATGAAAGGATATTTTTATTCACTAAGGAAAAAGCAATGAAATAAAACCAATTAATGAATGTAAATACAAATAAATGTTCTTGTTTGTGTGCAAATCTGTATAATAAATGCTCTGCTTCGCATAGGGGTCTTCTTTGTCCCGTTGGGATTTATTTTCCCATAATGGCCTCATAATACATACATGGGGGGGGGTTATAATGCCTAGGTGGTGTTACTGATCTATGACTGGCATCTTCTTGATTGGCAGAGTTCTGCGAGGTGACAGAAACGGAGGCTGCAGTCACGACGGTGCCCATCCACTACCAGTGCCTGGAGTGCCTGGCCCTGTTTGACACGCCAGAGCTGTGGATGGCACACCGACAAACACATGGCAAGATCAGCACACACAGCAACATGTCTGAGGCTGTGAGTAAACACACACCAATGCACTGCTTCATTTCACAAACTCTCCTTTACCCCTTTTCCAACAACTTTTTCATGTCACCAAATTTTTAACCATTTCCACTTGCAACCAAAGGAAAGAAGTTTTTTTTTAGCTAGAACCATGACAAGTGGGTGTGTCATTCTGGGTTTGGATCTGCCAACCTGCTACTCCTGATTACTTCCCTCCATTGATGGCTCCATTCTGGGCTTGGTGGAAACACTGGCCAGTTCACTGGATGGTTCAGAGAATCCGGAATGGAACCGGTTCAGGAACCCATTCCCTATTGGTGGAAAAGGTTTAATTCAGGGGCGCCAGTTTGGGTCCTAGAGCGCACAGTTTGGTAGCCCCCCTCCTCAAACACACTTGCTGCACCTGGTGAAGAACAGGTGTGTTTGATCAGGGAGACCACTGAGCTCTCCAGGGCCGAAGCTGCTTTACTTGAAGAAATGAGAAAACGTTTCTTTATCTGTTGTTTTTGCCATAACTCCCATATTTCTGTAGGAATGTTGATGAAACATGGCACTTCAGCAGCAGACATCTTTGTTAGCAGTGTAAGACTGTTCCTCTGTTTCTCACCGGCTTAGAACTACGTCCTCCAGACGGATGGGACCGTCACTCCTGTGGTCAGCGTACAAAATCTGGTGCTAGATGAAGAGAGGGCAGGTCAGATCCTGACTTTAGCACAGGTAAATCCTTCCCCACTCACACACCGCGACTGTTACTATCAGCTGAGTGGGCATTACGTATTGACCCATTGCCACTTTCCAAAATTCTTTTCACTTTTTTGCTTGAAGTGTTTACTTTTCTTTATTTATTATCATGAACTCATGTCAAATATGGACTGCTCACAAAAAGAGACTATAATAAGGCTCTATTGTTTTGTCTTGATTATTTTATTGATGTATTATGTTATATTCAGTATTACAAATGTGTGGGTCAATTTGACCTGTATTACAAAAGATGTCATTTATTTTCAAAATAATAGGATTTAATAAGGTTTTGTTTGTAGATTATTTTATTTTTTGCATATCTGAACCAAATGTCTGTTATTGGCCCTGTTAACTCCACCAGTTCCCTGAAACTGCTCCTCAGCCTTTGCAAGTTGCCTAATGGTTAGGATCATACCCCTGTCATCATAAAGTCACAAGTTAAAAGTCCCAGGCACTACTCCGGTACCCTCCCGCTCTACCAGGGGTGTCCAGCTCCAGTCCTGGAGGGCCAGTGTCCAGCAGAGTTTGGCGATTGTGGTTCAACTCGATTGCATTGACATGTTTCCAAAATCCTGCCACGTTTAATGTGCATATTGATGTTTTTTTCTTTCTTTCATGTTATTCATTGTTTATTCCTAATTAGCTGTTGGATTCGGCATCTAACTCGCCAATTATTCCCATTGTCGACTAATCATTAATCCTTTACTGACCATTTGCAGCATTTTAATGCCTCTTTATTTTCTTGGCCAGGCCCTTCGAGAGCAGCAAGCGCAGGCCCAGCCCAAGCCAGTAAATTTACCCAGAGCTGCACTGCTGTCGGGCAATGCCTCTGTACCTGGCTCCACCTCTGCCATGCTCCGCCTGCAGTTCTGCTCCGCCCAAGCCATCGCTGATGGCTCCGTTTCCACATCCCTCTGCAAGGCCAAACTCCTTCCCCCTCTTCTGCCCTCAGAGCCGATGAAGTTGGAGAACGGTGTGACCACTCTTAATCTTCTCCCTGGCGTCGAGCAAGTGACCTCGGGGAAGCAAGAGGAAGAGGAGGTTTTAATCATCCATCCATACAAGTGCTCCGAGTGTAACCTGCTCTTCAGCACGCCAGAAGACTTTCTCCACCACCAGGGGGAGCACTTCTTAGCACAAGACAAAGAGAGCGGGGGCACCGGCATAATGTTGGGTTATGAAGATGGTGCTGGAGTAAAGGATGAAGAAGGAGGGAGGGATGAGGGAAGTAGGATGGGGCAAGGGAAAGGCCAAAGTGGAAGGCGCCCATACACCGCACGATCGACTGGTCTGGGATTGAATTCTTCCATCTCTCCCACCAGCCTTCAGTGTGAGGAGTGCAACAGAACTTTCACCACAGCCAATCGGCTGGCGGCGCACCTGAGGGTGCATGAACAAGGAACACATGAGTGCCCGGAGTGTGACAAAGTGTTTAAGAAGGTCGGGTCGTTGCATACTCACATGCGCACACACTCTGGAGAGGCCCGGTTTCTGTGTGTGGACTGTGGACACAGCTTTACTACAGAAATGACACTCATCATCCACAGGTAGATAGTTAGACTGTGGTCCTGGAATGTTTGTGTCTAGAACCATGTAGTAGTTGAATTAAATCTGGTGGGTTTGATTTGGCGAAACTGTATTGGACACCAGCTGTCCAGGACTGCAGTGGCGCACCCCTTGAATTAGCGAATTGTTGGCTCTGCATTGAGATAACCATGTTTCTTTTTCATTAATAGGAAGTCCCACACATCTGAGCCTCTCCACAGGTGTCCCTTCTGTGCCAAAACCTTTACCAACATGACCAAGTTCCTGTACCATCGCCGTACTCACACTAACCGTGAGCCAGTCAACTCTGCCTCTGTGGTATGTTCCGGCATAGCTGGAGAAATGTGACATAGTTACTTTCTGTCCAAAGTGAAGTGAACACATCGTCTTCTTTTTGCGCAGGTTCCATTGACCCAGCGCTTGCCCCTCTCCATCATGCAGAGAGCGAGGGAGCGAGAGGCTGCATGGAGGAAAGAGAAACAGGCAGCGCTTATGGCTCCTGTATCTGCCGACCTGGATTCGAGCGAGGCCGTTCTGGAGGCCGTAGCCGCAAACTGTCAGGCGGCTGTGGTAGCAGAGAACGGAGTGAACTCCGAGGATCCAACAGTGGAAGTAGCAGCGAAGTTCATATTTCCTGCGGACAACCTTATTGCCCAAAACTCAGTCAGGATAGAGAGCTGTGACACACAGGAAGAGCAACCACAGCCTTCTGCTACAGAAGAGGCGTTCAAATTCCCATGCACTACCTGTGATAAAGCCTTCCCTTCGCAGATCCGCTTGCTGAGCCATCGGCAGACGGCCCATTCCAGCGAGCGGCGCTTCAAGTGCAACGTCTGTGGGAAGCCATTCAAGAAGCAGATCCACCTGCGCAACCACCTGCGTACGCACACAGGCGAGCGTCCCTTCCAGTGCAGCATATGCGGGAAGACCTTCTCCTCGCTCGCCAACCTTAGCCGCCATGGCCTCACACACACCGGGGTACGGCCGTACCGTTGCGACGTGTGCCACCGCGCCTTCAGCCAGTCATCCAACCTGCGACAACACCGTCTGCTCCACAGTGACCTTGCGCCCTTACCCTGCCCAGACTGCCCGGCCACCTTTGTTCGGCTAGAGAAGCTAGCGGCTCATCGCTTCCTGCGCCACCCAGGGGCACCTGCACCCTACCCTTGCAGACATTGCTCCTCTGGGTTCTTGCGCAAGAGGCAAAGGGACATCCACTGCCTGGAGGAGCACCCTGACCTGATGCAGCCTTTCCCAGATTGCACTCAGGGCCAAGGGGTTGAAGATCTGCGGCTCGCTAATGGAGCCCAACAAGCTCCTCCCTTGGCAGCCAAGCAGAACTTTGACTGCACTATTTGCGGGAAGCGGTTAAACTCCCCTGCTAACCTGCGGCTGCACCAGTTGAGCCACGGGTTGGGACCTGGCCGCCCACGGGGCTCTGGCGCTGCCTATGGAAGGGCGCACCCTTGCCCCGTATGTGGGAAGCTGTTCGTTTCAGCCTCAAGTGTCACACTGCACCAGCGGGTACACACGGGGGAGCGTCCATACCCTTGTGCTGTTTGTGGAAAGCGCTTCCGGCAGAACACGCACCTGCGGGAGCACTTGCGCACACACTCGGGCGAGCGGCCGTACCGCTGCGAGTTTTGTGGCAGGGGCTTTGTGCAGAGCATGCACCTGGCTGAGCATAGGCGCACACACACTGGCGAGAGGCCGCACGCTTGTGCGGAATGTGGGAAGACATTCAAGACCGTCTCAAACCTGAGAACCCACCGGAAGACCCACTCGCGCACCCAGCTGCAGCAGGAGGTGGAGCAGGCCAAGGACGTTGTTGCAGATGAGTCTACCATTGAAACCAGTTTGGCAACAGTTGCTGTGGTGAATGCCTCAGAGATGAACCTCACTACTGCATTGCCCACGTTTTGCCAGCAGGGGGTCCAGCTCGGACAACCGCAGCTCATACAGATCCAGACATCCAGTCTGACACAGGTGGGTCTCATTACATTGGTGAAGTTGTTGGGTGTGAATTTCCAAAGTCTGTATCAGAATGTAATACTAAATTAAGGCAAAGCATGACTTGCGTTATGTTATGGTAAATTTATCATAACCAAAGGATGCTTCTCTGCAGCAGGAAGGTCCTGGGTTCGATCCCCGGGTCCGGTTTGTGTGGGTTTCCTCCGGGTTCTCCCACTGTCCAAAGGATTGTGGTTTAGGTTAACTGGCTACTCAACATTACCAATGAGTGTGTGTGTGTGTGTGTGTGTGTGTGTGTGTGAGAGAGCATGGTTGTCTGTCTCTGTTGCCCTGTGATGGGTTGGCTCTCCTGACCAGGGAGAACCCTGGGAATGGCTCCAGCTTCCCCCACAGTCTGAACTGGATAAGAAGTTTGCAAAATTAACAAATTATTAATAGTTTATCTGGCAGTTGTTTTGTATATTGCCATAATTTCAATAAATTTGTCACATATTCACTATACAGCACTAATTTCCACTAGTGTTTTGGTGACTTGGAAGATTACCGTATTTCCCCAACGATGGGCCACGACTTGTACATCAATTTTACAAATCTGGTGTTTGAGGCAGCTTGTTTAAATGGGGCGGTTTATCTAAAAGCATGAAATTGCATTCGCTAAAAGTATAATTCAGTACAAAAAGACGACGTCCCCAAATGATTAGTTGAATTTAAATCTACTGTTTACTGCAGCAATGAACAGTTTGAAAAGCAACGCAAAGCAAAGATAAATCAGTGATATTCTCACTTAAATGGTGCTGCAACCAGACTTTTTCAACCCTACATTACATCCTAGTGTATAATACAAGCTGGAAAAAGCTCAATTTAACAGAAATAAAAGGAACAAAAGTTTATTGTTGGCTGGGAAAAGATGTGTTTTTAATTTTTGTTTGAATGACCGGAGGGTGGAGGTACTTCACTACAGCGCTGTCAATCATCCGTCTACATGAAATGCTAAATCGAAACTTACTTTTCTTCAAATCCTTAAAAATCTGTTACGTATAAATGTCATGTAACGCTGCGGCTAATAACATGGGGCGGCTTATCTTAGAATTTTAAAATATAAATGAGCATTTTCTACAGCGTATAAAATTGGCCTATTGTTGGGGAAATATGTTAATGTTGAATTTAGTGTATTGCACCGACTTTGAATTAAGGTCAGTAAATTTATATCCATTATTATATAGTTGATTAATTCTTCCTGAATATAAATGCTGATCTATAGAGGAGAGTTGTTACTAACCAAAACCTAAATGGGTGTAGCTTCTTCCAAAAGCAGTTCCCACAGGTGTAGTTTGTGACAGATGTGTGTCTGTTCAGGAAAAACCGTCCACTCCCCTTGTTTCGAGTTGATTTATTTTTGAGAATATCTTAAGTAAAAATCCTCTTCTCTTCTTATTTCTACAACTTCCTGTCCTCTTTTGATCTGTCAAGACTCAGGGCACTCCCACCATCATGTGCAACGAATTTGGGGAGGCGATAGCCATCATAGAGACGAGTGGCGACCTGGCGGAGGCCATTGAGCTTTACCATACAGCGCTGGAGGGTGGGGTCAACATGGAGGCCATCACGCTGGACAACCTGCAGCTGATGTGAGCGAGAGACGAAGAGCGGCTTGAAAGGTACTGAGAGTATTGAGGCTGGAAGATGAGAGAAGAAGTGGACGAGGGGAAGCACAAGCCTGGCAGTAAGGTATCATGAAGGGATGTGATGGAAAGCAGTAGGAGGAATGTGAGTTGAAGCTTCTCAGGTAGGGTCAGTAAGACTGAGGCGATGACCATAGCTGATGTTTTTGACGTTTTTCTGTACTTGGAACAAAAACAGACCAACTGATTGAAATCATTCATAATAGAATCCCTTTTCTGTAGCAACACTAGCTTTCACAAAGGAAGCTTCTTGTTTTCTGTTCCTTTTCAAGTCCTTTTCAAGACGTCAAAACCATTGTCCGTGGTAGTTGCCTCTTCAGATGCAGCAGAATGCTGGAATGTTCCTAAACAGTGTTATGGAAGTATTGCAGCAGGAAAAGGCACCAGAACTTTGATTTCCAGAACATGGTGGATGATTCTTTCCTGGGAGATCAGGATGGGACGCTTGCTTTGCAGTAATGGACCTGTGCTACATTAAACAGGAAAATTCAACCGTAAGTGAGGACGTCAAAGCGGAGAAACCACCTCAGGAAATGGTTAATGGACTTGGGTGAACCTGATTTTGGGAACTCTGTCCTCCTGGTCTGTAACTGTCAATTGAATCTCTTATAAATGTTCTTTTTTACTTTACTATTTGATCAACAATGTCAAACGTCATATGTTGTAAATAAAACCTAACAGTTTGCCTTTGTGTCTAAAATGATTTTTTTTTTTATTAACACAGGAGATCGTCCAGATCAGCCTGAAAGATCTGATATATAAGATGATATAGAAATACAGTTCATTAATATTAGAAATCTATTGATCTTCATTAGACAGCAGTGAAAGTGACTATTAGTCATGTTAGGTTTGAACAGGGAACGCCAGCCTTTCAGGACTGGAGTTGTGCAGCCCTGGGAAAAGCAATTTCTGCCATTTAATCTGCTTTTCACTATTAATAAGGTAATGGGTATTAAGCTGCATTTTACACACACAGACACACACACACATATCAGAAACACTCACTAAACCTGGCAGTGAACAGAGGAGGTGAACAGTATGTGCTTGATCAGGGAAAGCATTGGACTGTGTTGGACGTTGACCCATCACTTCTAGTCTTCAGCCTGGTCACACTGTCCTTAAAGTGATGGTTCAGCCCAGTTTTCCAGCCCTAGTGTAGATACGATGTTTGTGTCTGAAGGTGACTTCTCCAGGTTTTGTAGCTACAAGGCTAATGTACAGTCTGTGGAAAAAAATAGGACACCCTATTAAATATTACGTCATTTTTAATGTCATTTTCTGTCTCTGTGATGTAATCGCGTATGCAAATCACTTCTCAAAAGAAATTTGCAGTGCAGTTTAATTTCCAACTGAGGAAAAAGTTAGGACACCCAATACCCCTCTTTGGCTAAAATTTCCTGTAAATGTTTGAGTGGCATCTGTGCCATCTTCAGTGCTTCTTTAAGCTGTGTGATGTTTGAGATACATCTTGCACGCAGCCTGTGTCAAATCATCCCACATCATCTCAACAGGATTTAGATTCAGGCTTTGACTTGGATCTTTCTTTCTTCTGAGCTTCTCAAAATGTTTAGGTGGCCTCTGGCAAACTTGAGTCTTGCTCTGAAGAGGGTTTTCTCTTAAGTAAGTTAGTAAGTAAAGCTTTTATTGTCATTCCAACCATATACAGTTCAGTACACTGAAACGAAATAACGTTCCTTCAGGACCAAGGTGCTACATACATACAACATAAAAGTTAACTACACAAATTAACAGCACACTGTACCAGAACCAACGGGCTAACTCAGAGATCTGATCAGCTGACTGGCTCAGATATGACAGGTTTACATTAAGTTAACCTAAACTATCTATTTCAATATTAAAAAGACACAAGAGATGACGGACAACAAAGCAAACAATACAACGTAGAACATTACAGTGCAGTTTTTTTCCTTTAGAGATGAGGTAGTCTGAGGTATCTGAAATTAGATTCATGTGCTTCAATATCAACTGGCCTGAACATCCTGTAGGTCTGAACGTAATACCTAACAACCAGAGACCTCAAAGCCTCAGACATCGAATGGCACTCAGTTCTCTGAAATACGCCTAAAATCTCATTTCCCATCTTAAAGCTTCCGAACATACGACCATTAGTCGTCAGCATCAAGGACGACTCAGTCGTCATTTAGAGATTACACTCAAAATCTCCACTGAAACTTGGACTTCATAGCACCAAACCTAATGACGGTAACAGCTGGTTGGAACTGGATTCCGACCAGGTATAAAACCCTGAGACACATTTTAGTCAGAGCTGCTCAGAGATTTAAATACCTATTGACCTCTGGGTGTCTCTCCTCTCTGCTTAACCTGATCTTTGGGGATCCCCCTCTCAAGGAGGACCTCACTTTCCACTTTACTTGTAAAAGCTCTCTTGTAAAATATTTCTTAAATAAAATCCTTAAAGATCAATTTGGTGACCTGACCTCTCTTTCTGAAGACCATTGGCCCCGATCCATTACCTTGATGATACAAGTCTGATCTTGAGCTACATTTAGGAAGTCCTGGCCCGGCCATGGAGGCAGTCGTTTTGTATGTTCTCCAGCTTAATTTCAGGACAGTGGAATGACCCATTTTCCATTAGATTTTTAAAAAAAAAATATCCCGCCCAAGACTTGTTTGCCTCTACAACCTCAAGACCTCAGAGAGCTGTTTGGATTTGACCCTGGTGATGCTTCTCACTTGAACAAACAAGATCAAACTAAGTAATTCAGGCTCCATCCAGGCGTAGCTGAGTAGTTTTCTCCATCTTTTAAAAAATCCTGTCCACATGAGCACATTTAAAAAAAAAAATCTCCATCCACACATTGTTTATTCATTTGTTAAACAATTACATCACTGTTCTCTATACTTTCAGAACAGATCTAATTGGGTTATTTCTTAATGAAAAACGACTTATTTAACAGGGTGTCGTCATTTTTCCGGATGATTAGCTAACACTTAAGAGAGTAACATAGGTACAGGTGAAGCCAGGGAGATTCTTCTCACTGATGGGTGGGGTTGTGTAATGAGGAGGTACAATTTTATGATAATATACAATTAATTGGTGATCTTGATGATCTTAGCTTTCTCCACCTGCTGGTGGTCAAACTAGTGGCATGTTTATGGAAAATGAGAATGTTGTTTGTATTATGATGAATTGTGCCAAATGGGGCCAGGAACATGGACCAACATTAAAGGGGCAACATTGTGCATTTCAAGTTGATCAGACTTGCTTATGTGGTTTATTACACTTTATGACCTTTAAAATGGTTAGAAAAATATTGTGTATCTAAATAATAATAACTTATGCAGGGGATACTTTATTGAAATGATTTACGCATTTTGGTGTAGATTCGTATAATGTGTGATAATATATTGTGAGATGGACATTATGGGAAAATAAATATTTATATGGATTATATATTATATATATATATATATATATATTATTATTATATATTATATAATGGCCATCCCACAATATATTCACACTTATTATACAGATCCACACCAAAATGAGTCATTTCTTTTTTAATATGTATATTTTATTAACTATTATTTTAATTTGATTTTATTAACACACTAAGAAATTATAGTTTTGTGAGGAAAAAATAGTTCCTCAGAATGTTCTGGTCGTCATTATTGTGTAACGCCTTTTCTTCAAGTTTAAATTGCAGCACTGCAACGTCTCATATTCAACAAAACTTTATATTAAAGTTGTTGTCTAGGTTTGATAACTGCCCTAATGATGGGAGTGACAAAACCCGTTCTTATGGCAGAAAAAAAAGCCACGTCTTGGACACCTACCCATTCAAATTCAACAGTGTTCTGTGTTCTGGAGAACCGTATAATAAACTATTAATCCCTGAGAGGAAATGACTCTCTGCACTTTACCCACCTGAGGCAGCGGGCGCACATACCTGGAGCAGCGGGCAGCCACTGTAGCAGCACTGGTGAGCAATAATTGGGTTAGGTGCTTTGCTCGTGGGCACCACCCTTCAGTCACAAACCCACATCTCTAGCTTAAACTTTGGCCGCAGTAGTTGATGAAGTATGGAACCTCCATTGCTTGCTACCACTTTCACCTCCAAGCTCCATCGTGAAGCTTGTGTGAAAGTTGATTGTAGAACAAACCTCCAGGCTGCGCTTCCTGTGTGGAGAGTTAGTACAGTCAGTTGTTCACATACAGAAAGGGTGTGTGTCTATTTATATAGTTTATTTTAGTACAAATCCTTTCACACAGTAAAAAAAATCAAGAAATGTTAATATCCATAATTATTTATTTTTTCCTTTGTTTTACATGTTCAGTTCCTGTAATAACATTGTTTAACCTTTCATAATGCTTATTTTTTAGCTCCTTAATATGATGTGGAGTCATTTAAATCCACCGGAACTAAATACAACACGAACAAGCCTCGCACAATAAAAAAAATGAAAATAAAAAAATTCACCAGACACCTAGCCTCCTCCTCCTCCTGCTGCTGCTCTCTCTCTCACCACTCAACCAAAAGTGATCGAGGTGTAGAAAGATCAATAAAGGGACAGGAGGAAAGAAGGAAGGAATGGCGGAATGGGGAGGAATGTTAATGGAGAATATAAAACTTGATCTCAGTGACTAAACACATGAGCATGATAAAAAAGGAAATAAATGAGCATGTCACTGGTTCTACAGGGTCGAAAAAAAGGAAATGTTAAAAGTTGCAGTGGAAGTGCGTTCTCTAGGGCGAGCTGGGAGTATTTCTCTCTTTTTTTCCTTTTACCTCCACCTCTCCCGTCCTCAAACTTCAGTCCTTCAGCAAGACAAAGTACAGTATGTAGGGTTATACGGATTAAATCCACAAGAACAGTATTAATAAGAACAGTAATGAGAAATTCAATAATTCAATAATAATGACCTGTAGATTTACGAGTCGATTTAAAAATCAAGTTTTGTCTCTTTTAAAAAAAAAAGTTATTAAACGTCTTATAGTAAATTCTTAAGAATATATTCCAACATACTCTACCTCTCACAACGAGTAAAAATGGCAAGGAAAGAGAAAATTAAATATGTTGTTTCTTAATATATGGAGGAAAAAAAGTGGCTGTAAAGTGTGCCCGCTACCTTCCCTTCCAGAAATGTCTCCCTTCATGGCCGGCAGCTTTCAGCCTACTACAGCCAATCATAGGAAGAAGGAGCTTGCTAAAGGCTGTGCTAATGTGCTAAGCTAGTCCCTCGATGAGGCGAATCAGTGCCTTGACAAATGCTCTTCTGAAAAGATTTTGAAAAAAGGGACACAAATGGAAAGAAATACTGGAAAGGGAAAGAAAAATGATCAAATATCAAAAAATATAGTCCGTTAAGTCTTCATCACAAACCTAGCCAATGGAGGCCGGCCTCACAATGACTGGCAGTAAACCATGAGCCAAGGAGAAACCATCTGTGCCCATATGATACTTCCATAAATGTCACATTAAAAAATTAGTTCAGTCCCAAAACATGGATGCCCTCGTAAGTCCTGCCTTCATGGCAGCAGTGTAGCCTTCGTGGTCTTACAGGACAACTCCTAAGTCCTTAAGTCCAAAAGGAAGCCTTTGAAGTAAAATAATGTGTTCAGTTCAAGTGTATATATTTAAGACAATGAACAGTGGTGTGTGTGTGTGTGTAAATGTGACCTATTTCAATTCTTTTGCTTTGAAATGTTCGACAACCTTTCATTCAACAAAATGAAATACTGTGTAATTCAGTTTAAAAGGCCCAAATCTTGAGCCACCCCCCACCTCCCCATTCCCCCCATCTGAACATGCAGGCACTGGTCCAGCGCTTTAATGCATCTTCTCCTGGTGGTGGGGGCGGGGCTTCTGATCAAAAACAAAACAAGTTCCTTTGTCAAAACTCATCTGGTGGAGTCCAGTGAATCGCCCGCGTTCCTGGCCTCATCGGAGCTCGCCTGCTCCTCTTCTTGCCCCGCATCTTTCTCGGAGCACTCAACCCCTCCTCCCTCACTGCCGATGGGGCCCGAAGGTCCCGGTAAAGAGGCGGATTCCAAAGCACAGATGCTTTCGGAAGGGGCGGCCGTCTGCATGATCTTCTGGCGGACTTCGCGGATTTTTAGCTGCAGACACACCTTTGTGGGGAAAATGTCGGAGTAGCGCGCCTGGAACGCAGCAGTTGCTTGGGCTATGGAGAGATAAGTACACAATGACAAAAATTACTCAGCAGTGCTTTTATGAAAACATACTTCTACCAATGGTCCACAGAAGTGTGTGATATATTTTGGTAGCTATGCCAATTATTTGATTAATGATCTGATTATCATTATTACAAGTGCTGGTCATAAAATTATATCGTGAAAAAGTTCACATTTCTTGACATTATTTTCAGAAAGTGAAATGCATATATTTTATAGATTCATTACACATATTTCACTCTATGTTTAGCCTTTATTTCTTGGAATTTCAAGGATTATGACTTGCAGATAAGAAAACCCTGTGGACACTTCACACTGAATTTCAAGCTACATCGATTCTGTGCTTCTGCTCTCTTTCTCCAGACTCTGGGACCTTTATTTTCAAAATTTACATTCATCTGGAAAGAGAACTTTAGACCACTGATCAACAGTCCAGTTATTTTTCTCCTTAGTCCAGGTAAGACGCTTCTGACCATGTCTCTGGCTCAGGATGCGCTGACTCCAGCCTCAGTCCACTCCTTGTGAAGCTCTCCCATATTCTTGAATGGATTTTTTGGGATATCCTCTCAAAACTGCAGTTTCCCTGTTGCTGGTTCACCATTTCTTACCACACTTTTTCTGTACACTTTATATGAATAAGCTTGGATACAGCTCTGTGAACATCCAGCTTCTTTAGCAATGACCTTTTGTGGCTTACCCTCCTTGTG
>JBBIGC010000007.1:1967141-1986294 GCA_037576955.1 Lepidarchus adonis
CGCCTGTCTCTATTAAACGCCTGGTCGTCCGAATAATTTTTTAAATAGTACTACTATTAGAAGATATACGGTATATTTAATGTATTTTTGAATGATCGCTTGCAGTGGCTTATCATAGTCTACACACCATCCAAAAGGTTGACCCTTGTTAATGTGAAAGGGTTAGTGTTTGTTTTTCAACCAGACATTAAAAAACTTCACCTTGTTTGGTGCCTGGGCTCCATTCTGGACAGGAAGAGGAGGGGCCACCAGGGGAAACTGCTGAGAAGGGGCAGGAGCGGTCCTCACAGTTGCCATGGGAACCAGCATCTTGCCCTGTAAGACTGGGGACTGCGTTTGCACTGCAGAATGAGAGGTAGAGGAGAGAGAGAGAGAGAGAGAGAGAAAATAAAACACTAGCTGATATAAATAACAGAAGCTTCAAAACTGCACCTTACCTGCCCATTACAGGAGAATCAACACAGTAGTATAGACAATAACGGTTATACAGCCTGGGTATATCAGGCCTGGGTAATATACACAAGGATTCAACTGAGGTGATACTGCAACACCTAGATAAGCTATAACAGTTTTGAAGATTGTAATTTTATATTTTTACATTTCTGTGGTCAAAAATTCTTATTTAGTTTGCAGTATATATGTAAATTTTTAAACATCATTTAAAATATGAATGATTGATGACAAAAAGTCAGAAATATAAGTTTGTCATTAGGTGAGTCTTTTCTACCAACTACTGCTATTATATTTGCAATTTCTCCTTACCTCTAGGTCCTGGGCTGACCACGCCTACTGCTGGGCTTGCAGCATATCCTGACTGCTTCCCATTGGCCAGCACAGGTGGAGCTGTGGGCAGGGTGAAGACACTGGTTGGCTGGCTGGGCTGCTGAGGGGAGGGGCTTTTAGGGTTGTTAGCAGAAAGAGTAGGAAGGATGTACTGGACCTGTGTGATGGGTTTTTGGCCTGTTGGAGGCGCTAGAGAGGCAGTGGGTAAAATGTGTGGCTGCAGCAGAGGCACAGGCATGGGGCCATTACTCTGAACAGGTGTGATTGTGGCGGGGGAAGTGGGGTTTTGGGCAGAAGGTGGAGGGGGTGTGATCAGTTGTACAGCCGGTGGAGCCTGGAAGGGACTGCCCAAGAGTAGGTTGGTCACTAATCCCCCTTGACTAGTCCCCCCTGCAGTTATGGGACTGTGCGAAGACGAGGTATAGTACCCACCCCCTCCTGTGGCCCCGCCTCCAGCTGCTCCAGAGCTGATCAGAAGTTGCGTCTGAGGGGCAGGGGGTTTTCTGTCATGAGGCGATTTGCTAGCAATTGGCACCGGTGTGCTGACAACGGGACGGACCACATTGGTGACCACAGTGGAAGCCACCCTCACAGCCCCTAACACTGAGGACATGCCACCGCTGCCTGAACTGACCAGTATGGACTGGCCAGAGGAAGACAGGGACACAGAGGAGTGAGGTATCCCTCCTTCAGCATCCTTCCGCTCACTATCTCCTGCCTCATTCCCTCGCTTCTTCCTGGAGGCAGTGTCAGAGAAGTGTCTGGAAGAAGGGTAGGATGACAGAGATGCACTGCGGCCATGACCTGGGCCCGACGAGGAGCAAATCACGGGGGCAAAGACTCTCTGATCAAATGAGGAAGCAGAAGAGTGCAAGAATGAAGGAAAAAAGAAGACAAAGAGTTCATTAAACAGAAATATCCTCCTGTAACCATCTAATATAAACAAATGACTATGTATTTGACCTTTTAACATGATTTAGTTATGATTCATTAGGATAAAAAAATTCATGACTCATGAATAAAGAAATTAGTAAAGAATTATCATTATTATTGTTTTTAAATACACTGAATACTCAAATGTAACTTCAGTAACAATTTACCAAAAAAAGCACTATAATAATACTACTACTACTAAAAATATAACTATAAGCAATTACAGTCAACTTTCACATTCACAAATATTTATAAAGAAAAAAAATGGACTTCATGACCTTTCTCAAGAACAAAGCAAAAGCTTTTTTAGACATGAATTCTGGTAATGCAACTGTGTGAACTGCTTCATTTAGAAAGTGAAAGTGAATCAGAACGGCTCACAATGGTGGCTAATAGAACCAGGCATTGCCTTCACAGAACGTTTTTAACAGGAACTTTTTATGAGTAGGTGGGGCAGCGATTAATGATGTCACCTCACAGCAAAAAGGTCCTGGGTTCAATCCCCGGATCAGACAGAGGTGCCTTTCTGTGTGAAGTGTACAGGCTTTTCCTGTATTTGTGTGGGTTTGTGGTTTAGCTTGATTGGCTACTCTACATTACCCATTGGTGTGAGCGTGTGTGAATGCTTTTCTGTCTCTGTGTTGCCCTGTGATGGGTTGGCCTCCTTTCCAGGGTGAACCCTGCCTTCAGCCTATAGTCGACTGGGACTGGCTCCAGCTTCCCTGTGACCCAAAATGGGTAAGCGGTTTGGTCAATGGATAGACCGATGATTGTAAAAATGTTCGACCATAATTCTGTGCAAGTTTGAGTTTTAAATCTAAAAAGATGGAATGGTGCATGAGGCAAAGTAAAACTCAAAATGTAACCATTATTCAATACATATATTACACATTTAGAGGTGTAGGTTCACTGGTGGTGCTGGATAATAAATATAACGGCTGTATTTATGTTGCAGACATCATTCACCACCGCTGTAAAGAAACTACAGTATGTTTCTCCAAAAGAAACATACTGGGTTCAGTATATCGCCCCTTTGAGACCAGACTTTGTAAAATAGGGAGTGAAATGTTAATCTTTTTCATCTATGTAATTCTAAGGATGCACTGTTCAGTGCATGCATATATCTCTGTAGAGGAAAGTATGACTCCATGCCACACTGTTTGTCCTTTTTGTATACTTCTCTTTGGATGTACAAAGCTCTCCATTTTCCCTTTTCTTAAAATAAATAATATATAGAAAAAAACATTTCACATTAAGCCCACATTAATATATACTATATACAGTGTTTATTTGCAAATGTTATGTTAACTACCTTGCTCTCTCCTTCATCTCCAGATCCATTTTCACTGTCGCTGTCCGTCACTTTCTCTTTACACTTCAGGTCTATAGTGCTGCTTGGATACGGGTCCTCTGTGTTAGCCAGCGAGACAGAACACCACCGAGTTATTGATTAAGTTAGAGGCAAAAGCTTAAATAGAACTGGACGTGTGACCTAAACATTCTCACTGCAGGTGCTGAGCTTATATGTGAACACATCCTCCAGCTAAAAGCCAGCTAGAACAGTAGTCAAATGTCAAAAGAGCTACAAATTTGGTTGGTGCTCTCTGGTTCTGATAAAGAACCATAACCATATCCTGTTTTCAGAGGGAAAGTTAGCCAAACATTACATCTGATTAATTCTGGTCTAGAAGTGTCAAATCATGAAGATGATAAACAGACAAGTTTGACTCACCAATGACATCATCATCCCCCTCCTCTTCACAGATGACCATGCGTTCTTCATCGCTGGTCATATCTTCACTCACGCCCCTCTGGACCTGAGACAGAGCTCCACGACTCGAAAATTGTCCCCCATCCCCACACATCTGACACAGGGAGAGAGTGTGTTTTCTGTATGTATTTACAGTGTAAGTTTACATTTGCACATTTCCCATTGTCCTGAATGTGGTGGATCAGTAAGACACATCTAAAGTTTGCTTCTTTAGACTTGTGCTGAAGCAATGGAGCTGCAAGTACATTAATCTCACCTGTGTATGTGTATGTTTTACCTGTGCAAGCTCTGCTAGCACCTGAGGGTTTCCTCTCTCACTCCTCTCGAGGCTGTGCATTGCACTCTGGGAAAAAGCACGAGGACGGGCATGCACCTCCACTCCAACACGTTCAGATACACCCACCAGACCTGGCGCCACCCCTTTGAGCTCAGAGCTCATGGACACTGACGGAGGCTCTAAATGAGGCAGGGGAAAGATTTGATTAAACATCCAATTGAATGTTAAGCAAACGTATGTATTTCCATTTTGGAGATAATGACATCATAAGGTGCTTTAAGACCAAAAAGTTTTAGGGAATTTGTAAGAGGAACTACCCACTGGGGAGCTCCCCTGATTTTCCTGATTGCTTTTAACACCACCAGTATGAAAACTAAAGTAACATAAACAGACAATGGCTGCAATAGCAACATCGTAGGAAAAGATGGAGGACAGCACGATAGAGCACTTAAATGCATCAGAATCACAGTGTATTTCCTGACGCACATTGGCTCAATAAAGCCTGAACTTCACTGTGGGTCCATTTTTCTGTTTCTTCTCAGTTCTTACTTACATGGCTAATATTTCATAATGATTGTGTAAAAATGGTGGCTCTCCTTAATATTTTCTATTTATTTACTTAATAATTATTTTTTCTTTTATGATTGTTAAGGTTATATAATCATTTATTTATTTATTTTATTTCCTTCGCTTTGTGTCTATGTATATATTTTCTTTCTCTTTCTGAAAATTGAAGGAAGGTTTTCTTGATTTGTATGCCAGTTGATTTGAACTCATTATTTTTCCACTTCACAATAGTTACAGATGAAGACTTTTGTTAATGGGAGAAGACATTTTAACAGAAATTGTCTATTCCACCTGAGGTGCAGGACTGTATACTTTAAGACACAACATGCTTGAAAACCTGCATCACAGCTTAAACCTTAAACCTTAGGTTAAACACCAACGAGTCACCCTGCCTTATGATCCCATACCAGTTGTTTCAGACATGCTTCTCTCTCTGACATCCTTTCCTCCTGGCACGTTGCGACCCTCGCTGCTAGACTTCTTCCTGTCCTTATTACACCACTTCCAGTCCGGGTGGGCCTTAAAGTGTGCCTCCTTGACCTGAGAGGGAGGGAGCAAGGGTGTGAATGACAAGTACATTTCTTGTTTTTTTCCTACTACTAATGTATTTGTGTTGGTTTATGTTCCAAAATGTAAAAAAAACAAACATTTTCTAACTTCTCTTTATCACTTAAAATTAAATAACCTGTTACTGTGTGTTTTAGATACATGTAAAACACCTGAATTATGATTAGCTGGAATATTCAAAAAGTAGCCTAGGCTGAAATCTGCAGGAACACATATGATCTTTGCCATGAAAGCTCCAAGCTAAACTGCTGTAGGCCGAGTGGGCCATCGCATGTAAATGTGTTCATGGTAGTGACATCACAGCCAATGAATTCAAAACGAGTTTTCATAAATAGACTGAAGCTATTGGAGACTGAGTGGCACCTTTTGAAACTGTAACAAGTTTTCCAAAATATAAGAGGCCAAAAAGAGTAATGGCAATATGAGCCAGTAGAACCAAATTGAATAGCAATTTGCTAATTTTACAAATACCATTGGTTCCATTGGTACAACAGTATAAAAGAACAGAATTAAGTGCATTAGGTGATCAATGCATTACACTACCTGGAATGCAAGATCGTGGTACTTCTGCTTTTCTTTGGGACCCAGAGCATACCACCACTCCCCCAGAATCTTGCTAACGGTGCGGTTGTCCTGATTCGGGTGCCTCTGGTGAACAAGAGCGCGATGGCGCTTGCTGAAGATCATGAATGCATTCATTGGCCTACGGATATGATCCTTCTCCCTCTAAAAGTGGAAGGGAGGAGAGATAGAGAAAAAGTATTTAGAAGCATAAAGAGATTTTGTTTTTAGACATCTATACAATTCCATAGTCAACAATTTAGACATCTATACAATTCCATAGTCTACACTAGCTAGGGCTCCCCAATCCCATGATATCACCAACACTGCGAAGACACATGCTTCCTCCAAGTCATATGAAGCTGAACTGCATGTTCTCATACTTCAGCTAATGTAACATCATTGAACAGAATCTTGCACTGACTGCTTAGCTAACAGCTCACCGTGCTGACTAGCACTGCGCCAAGTAATGGAGTGTGGGGAAGCAGGGAGAAACTCCCTCTAACTCCTGTCCACAAATGGTTACAGCACCACTACAGAATGTAAATGGCTATTTCCCATCAACAGGCCCAACACTTAAGACAGTTGCACCACTCTGGAAGCCCTAGCAGAAATCTTGAAGCCGGGATGTTTATAGTCTCACACGGTGTCAGAAAGCACATAAACGAGTCTATCACAAATTACTGAACAACCTGAGGCAAGTGTAACAGTGTTTCAGGTAAATGTGTGAGCATTTACACATGCAGAGAGCAGAATGCTAATTGGTGAAGTAAATGCTTTTATTGCTTAGACTCTCAGGTACTAAAAACACAAACAGATCACTGTCTCGACAACGTCATTTGCACTAAAAAGAAAACAGACAAGAGCCTCAGTATTCACCTTGCCAGGGCTGTTTTTGTCGTCTTTGGGCAGAGCGCTGAGAGACTGAGACCGCCGTTTCCCTGTAGACACTGAAATCGGTGGATCAGGGAGAACACCTGGCAAAAACCTGAACAAACACGCAATGTTAACACAATGTTATAACAATAACAATAACATTGTATAAGCAAACTTTCTATCATGCATCATAGCAATTCTGCACCAAAACTTATCACCCACATATTTGGAACCACTAATCAAATTAAATTTGTTCATACATATAACATTAATTCACATATATTAATTTATGTAGATAAATATACACAGTACATTTAAATACCACACATTAAATAAAAAAAAATGTACCTTTGTATTCAATATTTTTTAACAAATCATATACACTGGCAAGAAAACATGTAAATTATATAGTTTTCTGCATTAATTTGTCATAATTATGTGATCTGATCTTGTCAAGTATTGTTTGTCAGGTATTGACAAATATAACGTGCCAAAAAATATATAATTTTTTTTGTGTTTATTAAAAACAACCATAAATGACTAATATTGTTAGTGGTAAAAAGTATGTAAACCCT
Source organism: Lepidarchus adonis (assembly GCA_037576955.1). Classification (NCBI taxonomy): domain Eukaryota; kingdom Metazoa; phylum Chordata; class Actinopteri; order Characiformes; family Lepidarchidae; genus Lepidarchus; species Lepidarchus adonis. The sequence goes on from JBBIGC010000007.1 coordinate 1,974,052, forward strand.
TGGAATTAATAACTGGTTGACCACCCCTTGGCAGCAATAACCTCAACTACGCACTTCCTGTAGCTGTGGATCAGGAGGTATCAGAGCCCATTCTTTCCAGCAGAACTGCTTTAGCTCAGTCATATTCTTTGGATGTCTCGTGTGTGGCTCTCTTTAAGTCATTCCAAATTTCAGGAATGCAGCCACGTTTTAGTAAACAGCAGCTTCATAGTGTCCTGTTTGTTCTATGTTTTGTACTGTAAACTCATGAACACAGATCTTTTTCACAATATACACAAAGACATTTTGTTTAGACTTTCTGCATTTCTCAATAGCATCTGACGATAAAATTTTGTAAATATAATAATGAACGTGAATCCACTTTATTAGCAGCATCCTCCTGAAATGCGTCAACAACGTCCTCCTCTCCGCTAATGCGCACTGGTCGCTATGGTAACACATAAACTTTCCTTTCAAAAGAAGTTTTCAGTGCTGTTGTGGCAATCTCAGGGTTTTCTGACATGGGTTTTATCCAGAATACCAGCAAAGTTGATGTCTTGAACACACTTAGATGCTACGGTCTGAGATCGTATTTTTTTTCTTTCATTGTTCTTAAGTTAAATTTTTTTATACAGCCCAATACAAAATGCTCCATGGCCCGGTGGTTGGGGACCACTGATATACAGTAAATTTTCTACTACAGTAAATATAAATTTAATTTCAAGTTTAATACTACACAATATTAATACTCTATTCTATTTACTGTAGTAGAAAACATATTATTACACTTTATAACTTAGAAGATTTATACATTTGAAAATGACCCAAAAAATAATAGTGAGCAAAAATTATTATTATTACAGACAGTTTAAAAGATAATTTACAGATTCTAAAATTTCATATGGAATGAAAGCAGATTAATAGTTCTGTTTTTTTATTTGCACAATTGTAGTTTTTGTGGTATAAAGACGAATAACACGGATACAAAATTACCAAAGATTAGATATTCAAATACAGTAGTCACTGAAGTGCTGCTCTTCAAACTCCTAACACTAAGTGATCAACGCAAGGCAGCAGATTGCACTCCGGTCCACAGGGAAATGGCCTAGCATCCTAATGAGCTCATCACGAGACTCGCACTGAAGAATCCAAAGCAGGATATGTCAATCTTTTTATGGTGTGTTACTGAATATACAGTAGGGGTGGGCAATATGGCAAAAATATTGTATCACGATATTTTGAGAAATGTTCTCAATACTCAATTTGTCACTGTATTTTTGCACCCTATGTTAAGACAAAAATTTAATTGTATTGTAATTAAAAATTATTTGTATTCAGGGTTTCACACCACAGTACAAAAAGATCATATAAGCAGGACTACCGATGCTCTCTGAAATAAACAGAGCTTTTTAAGTACTGACAGTGTCACAATCTGCTCAGAAAATCAGGTTGTGGCCACAATGTATTACAATAATGATAGCTTGGGTTCACCATTTAAAAAATAAAATACTATTATCTTGCAGAAATATGTAAAGGCATTATTAAATATGATGATTAAATGTGAAACAAATTAAACAAATGAACTCTAAGAGTAAGAATCTGTGAAAATAGTTTAAAATCAAATTTACTCAATCAAATCTAAATCCAGAATGTGTAATATTTCACATTACAAGTGATTTAATCTCAAAACTGAACATTCAAGTTATTAACACATAATTTACACTGGAACATATTTCATAAATAAAGTAGTTAGTGGATAAAAATTTGACAAACACTGGTTGGATTCCATAAACATCTTGATTAAAACACCCAGTAACTCACTTGGAGATGTGTTATGGAATACTGTGATTTGTTACAGACTAATTTGCATATTGCAGCCTTCTGTGCCTTCACCATACATCACCATAGATTTTTTAAACGTAGCTAGTTTTAAAGGAGAGAGCCATGGCTTAATGGTTAGGGAATTGTGTTTGTGACCAAAGGGTTGTGGGTTCTTGAATTCGGAGTAAGAGTAAAGTAAATTTTCTCCACATGGGACGATTAAAATAATAAAAATATATAAATAATGGTAAACTTTCACAACACATCTTTATCAAAAAACACATATTTGCCTTAAACATCTGTTCTGCATGTGACTCTGTGGACTTTATTTTTGCTCCATTATGGACAGTTGAAGAAAATAATTTACAATAATCATTCAGCTCATATTAGTCCTTCACTTCACTGTTGATTATATGTACACAGTACAAATACATATTTTTATATCGTCTCTGGGCAGGTTGAGAGCATTAAAATTACAGCATTGTTAAATGTTGTTTTCTTTAGGGTGGATGATGTGGATCAATCCTAGGCTGTTGAATACGATGTTGACATGCCTTCACACAGCAAAGACAATGAAGCACACACACGCATGTTCAGCAGAAGTACACACAGGTTAGAGGTGAATTTTTCTGGAACCTGGGTCAGACACTACAATAAATGCTCAAATTATAATTCCTTCTCTCACTTCTGTTGTTAAATCCATGTTGTCACAGATCCTGGCTTCCAGTCTCTTTTTAGAAACATGGAGCTTCTGTAACTGGTGGATGAAAGCACATTTTTCTCGTGGCTGTACCTTTGAATCATACTCTAATATCAGAATTCGTACAGTATCACTTCAAATATCGAGTGTAACTTGAAAATAGCAGTGTGTGGTTCAATGGACGAGTGGGGAGGGGGTGAGTGTGAGTCAGAGACACTGTGTTTCTCGCTAAGCGAAATCTCTCTACGATGTCTAGCACACAGCAACAATGTCTAAAATAATCAAAAATGAAGATACATTGTTTTGTACTGACAGTAGATTATTATATGTTTATTAAATCTTAATTTTAAAGTAACGCAGACATATATTATTAATCAGAATCTGAAAACTTATTGATTCTGATCCTGACCAGAGAGACAAACATACCAGAGTTACAAAATAGGCATTGAGTTGCAATGAAGAAGTGTGAATAAGAATGTTTAAATTAAAATAAGGGATAAATTAAAAGATTTGAGACAATAAAATACTATAAAGTGAAACTATCATAAAAACCCTAATACATATAAATAATACAATGACAGAAACTATAAACTATATAATCTAAGTAACATTGTGCTTTATAGATAGGGAGTCGGGTATGATAAATAATGAACATTGTGCACTGCAGTATGTATTAAGGTGCCTTATTGTGTACAACGTAACTGTATTAACATTTTAAAAGCAGTAGATTACACATGATAAACTTAATGTGTTACTCTTTTACTGCACAGAGACACAAGTAACTTAATGTTCTATTTTTGATCTAAAATTTGCATATGTCTCCTCATCATAGAGGAAAAGTGTGTTGGTTGAGCAAATTCAGATGACAGCTCATTAATGTAAATGGCCTTGAGTCTGCTCCTGTCATTCATCCACAAAGACACAAGAGAGACTGGAACGCATTCGTTTTCTATTTGAGCGGCTATTATATTTCTCTGACTACTGAAGAGCAGTTTAACACAAACGGACACTATGGTTTTAAAAACCTGCAGGTTCTCAGTAAAAGACCTCAGCCTGGGAGAATCCACATAACAGGACACATACAAAACCTTTATGTGCAATTTAGGGGGTTAATCAAATGACAGGTCCCTTTTTAAAGTGCTGCATCCTGTACTTTAAGAGAAGCTGGATGTGCTCCTTGGGGTTTTATGTGCCAAAATAATATAAAAAAGTTAAATACCAACAACTAATCATTTTTACATCAATATCACAGTTTATGAGACTGCAATTTACAAATGCAAGGACATAAATTTTAATGATATAAAATACTGAACCATTTTAATTGGGGGAGGTTAATAATAACCATTTTATATTAAGCAAGAGATAATGTATAAGTGACTGTTATGGAAAAATTAATCCAGACGAGAATGTTCTGGTCGTCGCTCAGTAATGTGCTATGCCTCTTTCTTCCCAGAAACTTTCCCCCCTTAACAGCACTTCAACGTCCCCAAAATATCAAAATTTATATTAAAACCATCGTCCGTGTTTTCTAATTGTGCTAATGACGGAGTGATATGAAACCATGACTCTAAAGCACTGAAGAAATAATACGAAAATAATTCCACAAATCCGGGACACCTTCCCATTTTAATTCTATGGAGTGTTCGTCCATGTGCTGGAAAGCAGTTTAATAATAAATAATAATGCAGAGCTTGCGAATTGGTGGTCTGGCACATTACATTTAGTACTCAAGCCTCAAAAAACACTTAAGTGAAACCAAAAACAATCCTATTTAAATCTAAATAAAAACATCATGGAGCAACACAAAATTGTGCAGACAGGACTACACACAGAGTGCAAAAGCGAAAGAAATTGCAAGATTTTAGGAGGAAAAAACACCAAACAAACAGGGCAGGGCAGCAGACGGTGTAGTCAACTCCAAGCAGATTCAGTACTCAGAGTAAATATGGTACTCTGTCAGCGTTCTAGCAACAAGGTTATTAATATTAAATGCGAAGATCTATAAAGTAAGCTAATTTGTCCTGCTTTTAAAACATCAACTTCAAGAACTGACTGTTCACTTGCTGCCTATTATATCCCACAGGTGCTACTGCAATGAAACAGCAAGATAGTCCATGTTCTTCACTTCATCTGTCAGTGGTGTTAATGTTACGGCTGACTGGTGTAAATTAGAGCATCACAGTGATAATTAGGCTGAACGATCAGGTGTGACTCTTGATAATGAGTAAACAGTTTCAATACCCCATAAAAACAGCATTTTTACATAATAATTTATCACTTTCTTAGAATTATACAAGCTGGTTTGTTACTATGTTACTAAACTTCAGCTTTTTTACAGATGGTGTGATGTTAGCTTCCAGAATTTGCTGGTATTTAGTGGAATCCATTCTTCCCTCCACCCGTGCAATGTTTTCTGTGCCACTGGCTGCAACACAAACCCAAAGCCTGATAGATCCACCACCATATGATTTTCTTCTGCTGATTCTTCCATGAAGGTCTTGTGGAATGGTGCACCACCGCTCCTGAGTCTGTTAAATCTTCCTGCAGGTTTTTTTCAGTCACATGGGGATTTAGATTTGTCTTTCTGTCCAACATACGAGCAGTACTCTCCAAGAGTTTTCTTGGTCTTCCAGATCTCATCTCCACAGTTCCCCTGAACTGCTTCATCTCTTAATTACTTTTCTCACTGTGGAAACTGCAAGCTGACAACGGTTTGCTACTTCTTGTAGCCTTCTCCTGCATTGTGGGCATCAATAACCTTCAATTTTAGAGTCTTATACAGCTGCTTAGAGGAACCCATGGTTCTTGAAGAGTATTTGTAAAGCTTTGAAATTGGCACCAGCTGGTATTTGCTAATGACATTTACTAGTGACAGCTGTTGTCATGCATCAGATCTAATGAGCTGATTAAGGTCTGAAACCTTGTAAAAAGAATCTGAGACTTTGGAACTCTTATGGTGCCCAAACTTTTGCACAGTGCCATAATAATGATTTAATTTTTATTCAATTTATGGCATAAAAAAGTAACTATGCGTTAAAGTTATGTATTTTTTCCATGTCCTAGAGAGACTGTGTTAACATCTTTTCAATTACAAAATAACAAAATATGTCATTTATCAAGCGATGCTCAAACTTTTGCATTAGACTGTATGTGCTTTGTTCTGATTGGCTGCCCTGCACTCAAAATGCAGTCTGGCTTTAATTAATAGAGATAAATTGCAGAAGGAATACATACTGCACTCATACAGTGGCACAACTTTCTGTAATGCCTGTGTTCAAACAATACATAGGTAATGAAGTAAAAACTAGGCTTTGCATCGCCATTGAAGCTAATTTTCATGTTTCATCACAGAACAACGTCGTTTGAATCCCTGAACGACCAGCTAACTTTGCCCAGACTGTGAGCTATAACTCATATGCTTCATCAGCACTTTCTCGACTTCCCAGACGAGGCGCTGGCTCTGTGACATTCAGACGGTGCACTATAGTGTAATTAAACTAACAGCACAGTTAATTATGAGGGTGCAAATCAAGTCTTGAAGAAAATGCATCAGGAGCCCCTTCTGTTACACCGCGTAACTTTTTCATCATATACCAAAGAAATAAACATCGTTAGCCTGCAATCCCAATTAGCAGGATAAATGCTCATATGAAGCAGACAGCTGGCAGCTTGTCAGTCACTCAGGGCATTTTCAGGAGACAACATGTGTTGCCTGAGTTTATTGCATAGTTATTCAATCATCAAAACCACTCAAAAATGGTTTGTGGGCTACTGTTCCTTGTTGCTCAAAGACGACTGAAAAAAAAACAGTCCAGAGATCAGTGTCAATGTCTGAGCAAAGATGAGCGTTTAGAGAAGAGCTAACCGAGACTTGCTGTCTGACTATTCATTGCTTAAGAGGTGGAAAAAGTGAATAAAGCTAGATTAATCCAGTCGCATTTATTACTTCATCATCTGATCAGTTACTTGTGCTCATCACCTTTATTTCCCACAGTCGCTCCTTGGTGCTAAAACACCATTGGAAGGCAGTGGTAAGTACTAACTGAGCTTACTTTTTGTTTATTTGAGCATTAACAAAATAAGCTAGTGCATTACATTTGTACTTTTAACAGATGCAGACATGCTTTACATGAGAACTTATAGCACTGGAGGCTCATGCACAATTTTTAAAGTACAAAAGTATGCTTCTAGTTTAGTCGTGTTGCTACAAACATAACACACACCAGGAGAAAATTGTTACAGCTATCGCTATTTGCATGCCACACTTTATTATTATTAATATTTCTTAAACTTGTGTTTAATTGTTTGCTATAGTTTAAAATAAAACAATATGAAAAATATTCTTATTCTATTCTATATTCTACTGTATGTTGTACTAGTAACTGCATGTGATGAATAAAACACTTGAACTTGAACATTGACCTGGTGGTTACTACAGTACATTATCTATGTACTTAAAACTCAAATATTCCAATATATGGTAAATACATAAAAGGAAAACTTTTATTTGGATGCTGATACCATCTGATGCCCTATTAGACAGAAACTAATAGTTATAGGTAAAAGAGCTTTACTGGCTTATGACATTATTAATAGTGTAATGTTATTATTATTGGCCAATCAATCAATTATTGGTCATTAAAGTAAAGCTTCATATGAATAAGTGGGCATATTTATAAATCAGTGATTCTTCTGAACTATATTGTTAGGACAATGACAATAAATACTTTTAAGAAAATCCTGTTTGAAAAGATTATTTTAGTGTGATCTATGTAGAAACATTGTATATATAAATATGTGTGTAAAAATGCACACTAGGTCAACTACTCACGGATCATCCACATCACTCTCCGTCTCACTGTCGGGTCTCTCTCTCTCCGTCTCGCGCTCTCTCTCTGGGGGAAGGTCATCAATGGCGGGCCGGGAAGGGGGGATTGAAGCTCCCTCCACCATCTCCTTCAGTATTGACCCACTCTGCGACTCTAATGGAGAGAACGAGGAATGTTCCTGCCAACCTGCCAACTTTTATCACAGCATCTCTCCCAAACACACCAATCTGCCATGCCTGTGGTCAGTTTTAGATTAGATAATGGGTGAATTACCAATGATAGTATTACAAAGTGTCTCCTTCGAGAAAAGTAAAGATAACGCTGGACAAATCCCATCATAAGGCAACACACTTTACAACTGTGATACCTGAAAAAAACATTCTGTTTCTGAAAACTGAGTCTAAAATGGATTCCAGCAAACCAGGGAGATGAACTGCAGCACTAAAAATAAGAATTACCTTTCTTCAGAGTGCCAGCCTGCGAATGATTGACAGGCTGCTGGCCTTCACCAGGCTGAGTCGATGGATCTGATTGGGTGGGTGCCAGGAAAGGGACCAATGAATGCCAAGGAAACACTGGAACTGATCTGGGCTCCACATTAGTCCACACTGCAAAAGAGAAAATAAGAAAAGAATGATTCTGTCCTTTGTTAACACCCAAAATTTCAGTACAAGATAAATTGTTCAATCTGAACAAAATAAGAAATATTCACTTCTCATTACTGTGAATTCTCAAAATGTTGCTGTTGCATGCTAAAAAAATAGCAGTTGGCTGAAATCTAGGCTACAGTCTGTTACACTCCAGCACACACAACCATCTGACTGTGGCTTCATCTACGGGCAAATAAATATCTAATCAAATCTCCTTTTGACAAATAGCCAGCCTCCCCTCATTTTGCTGAAACCTGATGGACAGCAAATGAGGTTAGACATGGTTAACACGCTCCCATGGCTTCATATATTGTGTATTAGAGCGATGATCTCTGGCACATAATATTGCAATTTTAGTCCAAACTGTCTCCATGAAGGCTTTGATAGAAACAAGGTCAGGTTAATAATGGAGTGATTATAGATGTGTTATACAAAGCGGTGGGCAAGTTTGTGACATTTTTCAATATTCTGATAAATTAAGCCACAGCAAATAGTATTTAAATATAATTGTATGTTTCATTACAAAGACAGCATGATTATGATTGTTTAACTGAATTCAGTGTAGTACAGCATGAACCCTAAAGAAAGAACATTGAATGCATAGGTATTATAGAAGTTCTTTTAAATACTGTTTTTTTAATCCAGAAAAAAAAAATAGAATAAATTGGAATTCCAAAATTATTTTTTTCTATATTGTCCATATTTGGCGCTGTAAACAAGCGAGCCTGCCAATATTAACAACTGTTTACAGCTCCCAGTCTGTTACACACATCTTGACCATATGTAGTTGACATTAACTGACATATTAATAATCTGTGAACAATATATTGTAGCAAAAATTGGACAAAATGCATAATGTGTAATATGTATTCTATTATTTGTAATACTTAATGAGTATAGTTTTCAACCACACAGCACAGTAATACATCACACTGTGCCTGTCTTTAGTCTGAGCTTTAGTCTCATTAGTAGATTGTGCCATGACTGAAAGTACATTGTTTAAGTTATATTAAGAATACTTTATCGCCAACTGAATATCATTCGATTGCTAAGCCAGTCAACAAAGTAGGAAACTGTAAAGAAAATTGGTTGAAATATTGCTTTTTTGGTAAATGAACATGTCTAAGAATACATAAAATCAGCGAGATCTTGATTTCAGTTTTACTTTGTTAAATATCTTGTCGAAACTGAATCGTGATTGCACTGTATCGCTACACCCTGTTGTAATGAAACAGACCAGAGAGACAACAAAAATTGAATAAAAAACTGACCAAACATGCTTAGTCCTTGACGGAGATATTGAGGGCTTTCCGAGGAATACATGGTTGAATCTCGAGTCCCTTGGCTTTATTAAAACCTCATTAACATGTAATAAACCGTCCGTTTGCCTTGGGCTTCCTTAAATGTCCATTTGGTAGAAAACGGAGCGACTCCTTCCTAGCAAACACGCAGCATCTTCATGGTCGCTGTCCTTGGCAGGTGATGGTCAGCACAGAAGAAAACAAGCAGTCCTAATGGATGATGCCAGCAACATCAGTTTTTTGGTCAACTCCAGTGCCAAACGTCCTTCTGTTTACTCTTTCTACACGCGGTCGTAATCTTTGGGTAACCACCTCCGTTTAATGGCTCAGACGAGAGTCGCTAAAAGCTCAGATACTTACTGGCACCCAGACGAGCCAGGTTTCTCTGTCAAACAAAAAACACGCACTACTGAAAACAACAAAAAACACACTTCAGTGGCCGGTGCTGCAACTTGATTCTGGCTATATATTTGGAAGATCTGCTTTATTTTTGGTCCGAAAATGCCCCCCACCCCCGTCGTCCCCCTCGCCTGTTTGTTTACATTGACGGAGCGGCGCGGCGGGTAAAGGGTTAACTAGGCCCCAGTCCCCGGGTTCGCGTAGTGCGACTTAGCCTAGCCTTAAGCTCACGTATTTACACCAACAGTAAGCTTATTTCCAACATAGAACACCTTTAGATGCGTTAAAGCGATAGGAGATGTACCTAAATGTATGAAGACGAGTGTCAAAAGCGACGTTAATATCTTCCCAATCGAACGAGCTAGCTAGTACGTTAGCATGCTAATTAGATCAACAACAAGCACGACTTGGTTTCCTTCTTTGGACTGGGACACATTTATCATACACCGGGGATTAAAAAGATACAAAATACCGGAAATCTGTCACTAAGGCTAGTTGGGGTGAACAGGGTGGATTGTGTTTCACAGTTGCATATATAAGAAGGGAGGAGGCAAAATTAGCTGTGATACTATTTTCTACAGGCGTGCTATTGCTAACGCGACTTATTCATTTTTTGGCCGTGTTTATAAATCTTTGCCACACGGAGGAAAAAAACGGGCTTGGCTGTGTCCGAGGCCGCATGGCCGTGGCAAACTAATTTCAGCGGCGGCGGCGGCGCCGGAGCTCCACATGGGTCCGTCCCCCCGGGAACGCCCCGGTACCCTCAACGCCGAAAAGCGCCGGGCGAGCGGAGCCTGCGCTCATTTCACAGCACGCACTGATACAACCGTCGCGTTATCCGGATTGCAGCAAATACTGACACGCAAAACGTGCAAGAGGCGCGTAGATTAAGAGAGTTGCACTCGACCGCAGCGAGTGACCCCCTTTCCCCTCACTTCACTTGACCCGTGATGCTCCCGCGTGTTCGACCATCCGGTTTTGACCGTAGCTTCACTATAAAACGAGCGCTACACTGCGCATCACCTGCCCCGCACTATAACAACGTGTTCACGGCTGTGAGACGGTCCTGCGCCCTGCCCGGTGCTGCTTCTCCCTTTCTCGGTTACAGCCGGGAGTGAACGCGCATGGGGACGAAGCCCTGAAGTGACATATGACTGAGGGTAAGATCCTCTCAATATAAATGCCCCCCTCTCTCCTTCCCTCACACACCGGTCTGACTGTCCCTCATCCAAATAAAATCCTAGCTTGTCACGACCACCATCGATACATTTAAAGCCAGATTTCAAGAAAAACGCCAGTGTCCAGCTCCCCCACGCCCCACTGTCCGATACCCCCAGAGCGAGGAGGCCGAAAAAGACTCCAAAACGGAAAACGATGCTCCCGTCACTTAAACTTGAAAAGAATGGATCTGAAAGTGTAAGTCCAATACAATCCCCGCTCACAAACACACACAAGCGCTCGCGCGCACACTCCGCTCGTGAGGCTTCAGCCGCAGCAGCGCGCTCGCTCCATTGGGGGGGCCCGAGAAGAAAGCCGTCGGATCACGAATGCCATTCACTCCCCTTTAGCCTCAACACTTCCCCCCTTCGCTTCCTTTCTTTATCTCTCTTTCTCTCTCCTCTAAAACCCTCTCTCTTTCCCCCACCTATCTCTCACCCTCTTTCTTTCCCTCCCCTCTTCCTCTTGTTGTAATTTAGCAGGCTGCCCCTTTCGCTCTAACGGCGTGTCAGCCCCGCCCTTTCTACTCTCCGAGCACCCCCTCCGATTGGCGCGTACCGCGACGCGTCACAGCGCGGCCTCACGCGCTGATTGGGCAGACGCTGCGCTGGAATGTCAGTCATATGCAAATCAGCCTTTTCTAGCTTTAATATTCTAAAACGTAAAAAAGGGGAGGGGGTGGAATCTGGGGCGTGACTTCTCATTGGCTCTCGTGACATTCGATCCCGCCGTGACGTCGCTGGTGCTCGCGTCGTTCCATTGGTCAGAAGGACACAACCTGACTCGGTCAAATACATTAGCTTCCGTAGGACCGTCTTGTCTTTTTGGGCTCGCGACCACTTAGTTCAGCTGCAGCGGTTTTGTTTAAAGGGGCCACAAATGACTAATCAGAAAGAACAGGGTTTTTACTCCATATATACACACAACGATCTCCCATAACATTAACACCACTTGGCTAATATTGAGCTGCTCCCCCTTGTGCAGCCGTAACAGCTTTGACTATGGTGCCCTACTCGTTTCTATCAAAGCCAACACTAACATTTTATATAACGGAAGCTCCTCTTTGGCATCAAATCAGACAGGCTAGCCTTCACTCCACACATGCATGGCCCTTGAATGCCCATGACACTCATAGATTCACCAGTTGTTTTTCTTTGTATAATTTTGTTATGTACTGATGTTTCAGGGGTCATGATTTTTTTTTTCTACATTCAAAGGTGGGACTGTTGTTTCCGGGGTCACAGAACTGATACACATTTGAATCACTGTCTTAAAAGGAACCCCGACTATTATGACAAGTTACTCTGAATATGTTACAAATTACCTCCGATTCATAAAAACATACT
>JBBIGC010000007.1:1986394-1997311 GCA_037576955.1 Lepidarchus adonis
GTGTGTGTGTGTGTGTGTGTGTGTGTGTGTGTGTGTGTGTGTGTGTGTGTGTGTGTGTGTGTGTGTGTGTGTGATAGCCGATATTGGTCCTTCAAGCAAACAGAATTAGCAAAAATATGAACACCTTTTTTTTTACATTGAAAGTCTGGCAAGAAAGAAAATAAAATCTGGTCTTTGAGAATTTTTTTGTATTTGGAAAATCTTGAAATTATAGAAGAAAAAAAAACTTAGAAAAGTGGTAATTTTATTCATTTACAATTTCAGTATTACTCAAGTAAAGTATTTAAGTACAGTAATCTGCTGTTAATACAGCATACTCTAAATAAAGAGAAATTAACTGCTGATTTACATCTATGTTTCTTGTAAATTAGTTGTAATTTGTATCAGGAAAAATACGTAAATTAAATCATGACTTTAGTATCTTATGTTTAACTTTATTTTTTATGTTTGCATTTATATTTTTTGTTGTTGTTGTTCTTATTTCTGTGCTACCTTTCTCAATTGTGAGTGAAAATAGTAGGATGCAAAACAGCTTATGGCTGCATATTTTTGGACGAGTTCTATCAGCCACCCTTAATTACAGGTATTAGCCCCCAGCTAAACACACACTGATCATAGTAAATCCAATCAGTTAAATGCTCAGATCAATATAGACATGCCTTATTATTATATTTAGTATTATATCTACAACTATTATATCTAGTCTATGTAACAAGACAGTCTGTTACATTTTAAAGGTTTAATGTTTGTTCTTTGCACACAAAAAACCCTTTAATAAAAGAAAGCCCTAAGGTGAAGGGCAATATGAAGATTATAAAAACAATAAAAAATATATAAATATAGTATGTACTTGTGACTGTTGTGCATCAGTGCACATTTAAACGTGGAACTGTGAAACCATTAATTATTTATTTTCATTTTCATACTAACTTCCTAATCGTCACTGTCCAGAGAAAACTGCATGTCTCTAATTTTATGCATTTTTCTGCATCAACACAGCAGCTGCCCTAGTGTGAGACAACATTTTTGCCTACCTCTGTAAAGTTACCATTGTGTAGATTGTGTAGACCATTGTGTTTTTTTCTTAGACAACTATAAATTATTAGATACATTTATGTAACATTTTATAGTAAGTGCATAAAATTAATATAAAATGCTTGTTCTGTACAATGTCTGGTGACAAATTTGACAACAAAAAGCTGTAAATAAAAATGAATAAATGTTTGATGTGATAGAGCTGTAGACAACTCTAAAGGGCATCTTATGAAATTATTTGCAAATTTTTCAAAAGTGGAAATTAAATCTGTTAAATTAAATGACTACAGTAAATGATTTATAATTGGGTTGTGTTTTTATTAAAATGATTTGAATAAAACAATTAAAATATCTTTAGGAGAATAATTTGTAAATATATTGTGAATATTTATATTTAAACCCTTTAGTTATTTTTATAACCATAAATAAAACTAATATGGCCAGTAAATGGCCAATAACTGTAGTGTATATACAAGTTCAAATCATTTAGTTGTAAATTAATAATCAAGTAGATAAATAATACCGGTTAACATCATGAATGCAATGTCAAACACAATCTGGTGTAAAGTGATCGATTACCATGGGTGTAAATCACAAGTATGCTTGTAATTAAATCTACATCGATTTTTTTAGACAACAATCTGATCATTTGCACTTCAACAAAAATTATGGTTAAAAGCCTATTACTGATCATTCTTACCAGTTCCTGGTCGTCCCATGATGATGTCTTTGCAGGGCACTGGATGCAGAGTCTCTGATGGAAGTATAAGTGGTAACAAAGCTGTGGGTGCAGGATGGCATGGAACTGGCTGCTGTAACATTGTTATTCCACTTTTTTCCTGCCCTCCTCCACCTCCTGAAGCAAAGGAGACAGATTCAGGAGTAGGGCTGGGCACCGATATGCAGGCCAAAGCAGGACTGGATTGGGTTGTCAGGCCTGTAGGGTTGGAGTTTGGAAGAGAAGAGATGGAAGACACCAAAACAAGAGTTGATGAAGGGCTGTGCAGCAAGACTGCCCCATTGGTGGAGGCAGCTGCATTAATCGGAACAGGCATCTGTAATCCTGCACCAGTCAGAACCCCAGATTGGCTGTTTTCTTTGGAGTTGACTCCTTCCTCATCTGTGACTCTGGCCAGTGGACGTTCTGTAAACTTTGCTAGAGAAATCTCAGGATTTCGCACAATTACAGGAGAGTCACGCAAAGACTGTTGAGAGACTGCACATTGCGCGCCTGACTCTATAATTAAAGTGGAGGGCGAAGAAGCTGTGGATGACAGAGGTCTTTGGCAGCGTGAGAAGGTAGTTGTCTGAGGAGAAAGTACTCGAAAAGAGGTTCCTAGTGTGGCATCTCCCCTGCTCTGCTCCAGTTCAGATTTGGTACAATCTTGCACTACAGGAGGTGGGGGTGGTGGAGCATCTGATTTACGCTTGTTGGGGCTTACAGGCACAGTAAAGGTAAGACTCGTTTGGAAAGATGGTACAATGCCAGGCATAAGCCTCTCCCGCTCCTTCTCCACCACTGAGGTGCTAAGTTTAGAGGTTCCAGTGCTAGTGCCACTGGCATGTTGGTGGCGGCGAGGGGGCAGGACAGTCAGGGTTGTAATAGGACTGAAGTTGGCAGGACGGAAACCAAACAGAGGTGATGGTGACGGAGATGGGGCTGGAGAAAAAGGTGACTGGTTTGATATAGGGGAATATGAGGGGGTACCTGACCGCGAGCTCCCTAAAGACACAAGCATAGTAGCAGCCTCACACTCGTCAAAATCGAAGCGTGAAATATCTTGTGGCAGCAGTGAAGGAAGAACTAGACGTGGTCGTGAGTCAGCTCCCCGACTGCTGGTCTCGCTGCTGTCCCGAGATGTTTCTTCCCAGTCAAACTCACTGCTGGCTCGACCTCGCAAGTCTGGTGTTGCAGTCCCTGAGCTGCTCCCTCCACCTCCCCTGTGCTCCCTCTCTCCACTCGCTCTCTCCATCTCTTTTGTGCGCATGGAGAGATGTCGTGAACAGTATCCTCTACGCTGAGACTCTTTCATGCAACTATCCTTAGAACACAAGCGACGCCACTGCTTCCCATTAAATTTCTTGCGAATACCATTTGGAGTGCACACCACGTCGCCCTTCTTGTATTTTTGCAGAGCAACAGAAAGTGGAGTCCGTGAACCTGAGGAAGAGGCAGAAGATGAAGCCGAACTCCCTGGGATGGGAGTAGAGGTCTGTGAAGGAGAAGGGGTCTTGTCCAGGGGAGTAAGAGAACGTCTTGAACTGGGTGAAGGGACCACAGATGAAGGGTTAGGCTGCAAGAGACCTCCTTCAGAGGCTATAAAAGCTGGTGAAGGAGGTGGTTGAGGGCTGCCTGAGGGTGCACCAGACAAGTGGGTAGCCAAGGATGTGCCAGAGATATCTCGAACCACTGAGAGGGAGCCTGAGTAACACGGAGGCTTGGAGAGGATCTGTCTGTGTTGGCTGGTTGCAATTGCTTTAGATAATCCTGAAATCAAGGCACCTCCGCTATCCTGGAGAGGTGCCAGATTAAGCCGTAGAACTTCCAAGTCAACCTCTGAAGTCTGCAGTTCTTTTCGTTCCTTCTCTCTTTCTCTTTTTATTTTGGTGTCTGGATCCTCAGGCCTTTCACTTTTTCTTCCACTAACTATGCTTGGCATGCTGTTTACTATCATAACTGCTGGTAAAGATGCAGACGAAGGACGTAATGTACCTTCATACACTTTACCTCCCACATCAAGAGTTGAGAACCCTTGCAGTGGCCCTGCGCCTCCAAAACCCATTCCTGTACTAAGATGGCAGACCTCCCTCTCCTCACCCCTTTCTCTATTTTCCCTTTGTTGTTCCTGGTCTTGTACATCCCCCTCCCAGGGTGGGACAACAAGACGCAGGTTCTGCCTGGTTACCCACACAGCCTGTATATCAGTTCTCTTCTGCCCGTCATCTGTGTTGGTGCCTGTCTTACCATGATTCTGCTCCGTTTGCAGTAGCACCCTGTAAGGGCAAGTAACTGCTGGATGGGAATCCACCTGTGACACCACTCCTTCCCTGTACCACTCTTTCCCCTTATCTCCTCCATAAGGCACACAAACTTGCGTCCCAACTTCCACAGGATCATTACCCGGTGGGGGCGCATCTAAAATGAGGTCAATAGTTTGGTGTGGGTGACTTACTAATGCACGAAATGGGAACAAAAGCTGTGTCTCTTCCCCAGTAATCTGCAATCCTACATTCAGCTGCTCTTTTGTAGCCCCACGTACCACACCGCAGACAAACACACATTCCTTAATCGGCTCTTCGCCATCCGCACCAACTTTTGTTTGTTGATACCGAACTAGCACTCTTTGGTTCTTTAGTCCTTTAGCCAGTGCCTCAGCTATTCCTGAAAACTCTTCTTGCTCAAAATTGTTGTTTGAGGTGAGGAGTGGAGGTAGGGTTGGTGCCTTGTTTATAGGACTTCTTGCTATACTTGAAGAAACTCCGGTATTTGTGGGCATACTATATGGCTCTAGCACCTCTAAATCTGGACAGTGTTCACTGGCTGTATCTGTAGATGAAGAATGTGCTGAGTTCGGGGCAGCCTCTCCATATGCATCCATTTCCCCTTGCACTACCACCCTTTGTCCTTCAGATGGCACTTCTTCATTGGCAACCTCTACCCAAGACACACAATTCTTTTTTGAAGATTCTGTGCTTACCTTGTTCTCTGCTAATCCTTTGCTATTCATGTCAGTAGAGACGACAACACTGTCTGCTTTAATTATGGCATTACTGGATAAGGGGTGAATACTAGTGGGAATGGGAGTGCAGAATTTACGGAGGTGATTGCTGTTAATTGGAAGTGAAGGTACATGGGTTGGACTGATCGGAGTTCCATGTTCATACATGTACTTTTTCTTGGGCACTCTGGCTTTGAAGGTAGCTGTTTTTCGACTGGAGGGTGTGATGGGACTGTGGTTGCTGAGGGAGTTACTTTTGCTCAAGCCATTGGATGTCACGCTTGTGTTAAGTGAGATGCTAATTGTGCTGTTTGTGAGAGTGTTGCTAGATGTGCTGTTTGTGAGGGGGTTGCTGGTGGAACTGTTTGTGAGAAGGGTGGTAGTGGAACGATTCATAGGAGGGTTGCTAGCTGAACTGTTTTTGAGAGGGTTTTCAGCTGAGCTGTTTGTGAGAAGATTGCAAGCTGTGCTATTTGTGAGGGTGTTGCTAGCTGTGCTGTTTGAGAGGGGGTTGTTAGCTGTGCTGTTTGAGAGGGGGTTGGTAGGGGAACTGTTCATGAGTGGGTTGGTTGTGGAACTGTTCATGAGTGGGTTGGTTGTGGAACTGTTCATGAGAGAGCTGCTAGCTGAACTGATTGTGAGAGGGTTGCTAGCTGTGCTGCTCATGAGAGTGCTGCTAGTTGAACTGATTGTGAGAGGGTTGTTAGCTGAACTGTTTGTGTGAGAGTTATTATCGGAACTGTTTGTAAGAGGATTCTTAGCTGTGCTGTTTTTGAGAGTGTTGTTGGCCGAACTGTTAGTAAGAAGATTGTTAGCTGAACTGTTCGTAAGAGGGTTGCTAGCTGTGCTATTCATGAGAGCGTTGCTAGTTGAACTGTTTGTGAGAGAGTTATTAGCTAAACTGTTTTTGAGAGGGTCGTTTGCAGAACTGTTGGCGAGAGGGTTGTTAGCTGAACTGTTCGTGAGAGGGTTTTTAGCTGAGCTGTTCGTGAGAGGGTTGTTAGCTGAATTGTTTGTGAAAGGGTTGTTAGCTGAATTGTTTGTGAAAGGGTTGTTAGCTGAATTGTTTGTGATAGTGTTGTTAGCTGAATTGTTTGTGAGGGGGATGTTAGCTGAATTGTTTGTGAGAGTGTTGTTAGCTGAATTGTTTGTGAGAGTGTTGTTAGCTGAATTGTTTGTGAGGGGGATGTTAGCTGAATTGTTTGTGAGAGTGTTGTTAGCTGAATTGTTTGTGAGAGTGTTGTTAGCTGAATTGTTTTTGAGAGTGTTTTTAGCTGAATTGTTTGTGAGAGGGTTGTTAGCTGAATTGTTTGTGAGAGGGTTGTTAGCTGAACTGCTTGTAAGAGTGTTGTTAGCTGTGCTGTTCATGAGAGAGTTGTTGGTGGAACTGTTCTTAACAGGATTGCTAGTTGAACTGTTCGTGAGAAGGTTGCTGGCTGAACTGTTTGCCACAGTATGCATATTGGAGTTAGTGTTTTTAGGGCAAGTCATTTTATTTACTCTGACCACAACCTTCTCAGCTTGGTCTACCTCCACAGACAGTCCTTTCATCTGTCCTTTTAGCTGCTCCTTCCTTGAAGTGTTGTTCCTCCTGACTGCCTTCCTTTCAGAGGTGTCCAGCTTGGACGGCGTGTGTTTGCGGGATGACACTACAGCAGGAGTGGTTTGTGACTGTCGGCTTTGTTTGTCTTGTTTTCTCCTGCCTTTTCCCCGCGTGGACAGTGGAGAGCGCCCTCTCTGTTTCTTCTGTGACCTCATGCTGTATATCCGCCTTATGAGTTTTCGTTCACTTTTATTGCTTTATCGTCTTTCTGCTGTATGTGTCACACTTTTTTCTTTGCAGTTTCTTATTGGGCTCACTCAAATTGGTTTTGGTACTTTTTCTCCTTTAGACAACCTGCAACAAAAAAAAGGGTCTGAATATGTATTCAAACAAGATAACCAAGTACAGGCAGTTGGTCAGTTACATTAGGGTAGAGTTAGTCTGAAGATTCCCACTTTATACTTACTGAATTTCACTAACAGTATTAACATTTCATGAATCGGGGTTTATGCAAGGGTCATGTAACTGATTGACATGAAATTAGAAGGTGTTGCCATAGCGTAATACTGTATTAGCCTCTTTGTGCTGATGAAGATGAATTTCCCAGCGTGTTTTAAATGTCTTCTAATCCCCTGTAGTAAGTTCCACTTTCATTCAGCCTTAGACTAAGTACAACACTCTTGTAACAATAAAGCAGCAGATCAAGATTATTTATTCACTACTTGGCCAATCTGGTTAGTG
This sequence comes from Lepidarchus adonis, assembly GCA_037576955.1. Classification (NCBI taxonomy): domain Eukaryota; kingdom Metazoa; phylum Chordata; class Actinopteri; order Characiformes; family Lepidarchidae; genus Lepidarchus; species Lepidarchus adonis. The sequence continues at coordinate 1,993,433 of JBBIGC010000007.1, forward strand.
ATAAATAATGCTTTTGAAACATATTTAATGAATTGCCATTTATAATATTAGCAACTCAACAATTATTCCCCTACTTGACAATGGCCAAGAACAATCAGCTATAACATTGAACATCTTTCTAATATTACGTAGGTGCCACTCAAGCTGCCGAAACAGCTCTGACACTGCTGCACTGTGTGTTCCAACCACTTTCTTTCAAAGCAGCATTAAAAATTTGTACAACAGGACTGGACCACACAGGCTAACTCACTTCTAAGGTGTGTAATATATTTAGGTCATTATTTATATTGTACACTGTAATAGTTTATATACATTTGTAGGTATAATTTTTTCCAGAATGTATTTTCCTTAAGATTTTGATGAAAGCACCACGTTTGTAGTCACATAAAAGATTTAGTGATTCACCTTCACTGAAAAAATATTGAGTAGGTTTAATACTAGTTACGCAGTTGACATCAAACAGATGTGAAAACCTTCCAGTTTCCAATGTGCCAAGGCAGTCCATTTTTGGAGGGGTACACCCCAAATGTGTCCATTTTCTCTTGTTCTGGTTGCAAACTGCGACATCGATAACAGTACCATGTCACAGACTAAAGTTCTATATCTACTGTTCATCTGTGAAGTTCGACACAGTTCGTTCCCACCAGTCAGCTGTCCTGATGTTCACTTAAGCAGGAAAAAATACTATGGCATCTACAACACAAGTAAGTAACAAGCCGCTGCTTATACATCAATTTTACAAACCTGCGTATTGGGTGCAGCTTGTTTAAATAGGGCAGCCTATCTAAAAGCATGAAAACATATTCACTAAAAGTATACTTCAGTACAAAAACATGACGTCCCCAAATGATTAGTTGAATTTAAATGTACTGTTTACCGCAGCAATGAACAGTTCGATAAGCAACGCAAAGCAAAGATACCTTACTTCAAATCCTTAAAAATCAGATCTGGAAGGTTATTGTAATCGTCAAACAAATCGATTTGTGCTGCTTGCTGAGATCAGTATCATTCTCAGATATTGCAGACATTGCTTCACGAAAGCAGCATAGTTCTTGCGTTTTGGCATGATATCGGTAAATTATATATTGTATCAATTGAATTGTTCAGGCTCAACTAATGTCCTTACCGGTATAGAGCTGCAAAGGCTCCAGGGGGCAAATTAGATGCTTTTACTCTGTAAATTCAGTAAATCTTATCTTAGAGTTTTAAAACATAAATGAACATTTTCTGCAGCTTATAGAATGGTACGGTCTATAATGTGAGGTGGCCTAGAGTTGGGGAAATGCCTTTTGCCTGCTCTAGTTTTCCTTTGTTTCTTGATCTTGGCCATGTGTCCTTCAGCTAATTCTCAACTGTAAATACATTCACGCAAGAAGTAGCAAAACAATAAACACATGATCTGTTGTTAGACGTGTTTTAGCCATGTTGTTATCTACGTTGATAGCTAGCCATGTTGTTTGTATATCTAACCCCACTTAACATCACACACTTTATTTTACATAAAAGTTCCAGGCCTGCTTGTTTGATGTGAAAGTGAAAGAGAGAAGATGTTTTAGAAATAAAAAAAAAGCTAAACTAAACAGCACAGGAATTTCAACCAGGAACCAGGTTCCTGAATCCTGGTGTGAAAGCATCTAACAAGGCCCTTGTCAAAGTGGCTTAAATCCTGAAGCTCCTTCTTCCAGCACATCATCTTCAAGAACTGACGGATTACTTGCTGCCTAATATATCTCACCCCCCTGACAGAAATAACTATAGTCATGGTCAAAATTAGACGTGTAACAAGTTTGTTGATGGTTATAGGAAGCGATTGGTTTCAGTTATTTTTTCCAAAGGGTGTGCAACCAAATATTAAGTTGAGGGTTCCAATAATTTTGTGCAGGCCAGTTTTTGAGTTCTTTGTGAAATTATGTAAAATTTGCCTTTTTTCCTCAGCTTTTTTGTATTGATCCAATGCACATAAAGGAAATAATTGTGTGTATAATTCCAGGGGTGCCGATAATTTCGGCCATGACTGTAAATTGTCAATGTTCTTCTAAAATGGTTAATTTTCACAAGTGGCAGAAACACAGAGTGTGTGTACACATCACACTGTTCACACTGACTCCTGCAAACACAGCTTTAGCCTTTAGAAAGATTTCAGAAACTGCAGTGGTAAATACTATGAAACCAAATGTGATATAGTCGTGAAGAAAAGGTCTGTGAGTAGTGCCAGGCGTTATCATAATATTTATCGTTATTGCAATAAATTGTGGCCTCAATATAATTTTCAGAGCATTTTGTGAAATAGTCAGTACTTTAACACTTTCATTTCCAAGACAGCATAAAGACAGCAAAATAATTAAATATGGCCCTGCTGGCATTTTTTCCGAGATATCCTTTATCGTCATTGTATGCAATTTACACAACAAAATTGGTATGTGCGTGTAAGCATAGAGGTACCATTTTAAAAGATTTTAAGAAGAATTAGAATGAAAAAGAATTAGAATGAAAAAGAATTAGGGAAACAGTAAACAAAAGAAATATTGCACATACACATACACTTATAGTAACAGATGAGAGGAATATTGCACATTTATAAAATTAATACTGCACATCTGTGGTAAGGAATAATGCACTTCTTAGAATAAATTGTAAGACAGAAAAGGAGTACAGGGAGTCCTCAGGTTAAGTTGGACTCGATAGAAAGCAATGTGTGGTTATGTCGCCATCTCCCATAAGTGTCTTAAGCCTTGTTCCGTAATTCCGACGTACAGCATTGGCGTGTGAGGCAGACAAATACACGCGGCCAGGAATTGTTCACTTCATGACTGTACTAGGTACGTGCTCCGTGTGTGTGACGTAGGTGGGTTCTGACTTACGGCGAAAATCATGTTATGTTGCGTATGAAACATATCTTTGACATAAACCTCAGACTCCCTGTATTGCATGTCTTATAAAAGCAGTTTAAATGTTTAAGAGGAATTAACGGAATATTGGGTTCCATATGAAAAAATATGATTGTGAGTTTAAAAGGCTGATTGCCCAATGATAAAAACTGTTTAGGTGGTTTGTCTGAAAAATACATACTGTGACATATTGTATATTGAAAATATGTATAGTGATATGATATTTTTGCCATAATTGTGAGTATTGTCCACATCCTGAAATATGTAGTATATTATTAACATATATAATATATATGTATTTACATAGAAGCTACATAACACAATTTAAAAAATGTATTTGGCTTATCCTGGGTCACTGAGTATAATAAAAAACAATATTTTGCAAAATTAATGTCTGTCATACATTTAATTAAAAATAATATACAGCAGAATATTTAAAGGGAAACACACACACTTCATACTGTATTTGTGTAAAAATATATACATTATATAAGTTCCATAATTCCTGCTCCATAAAATGCATGATGCATTGTTTTAAGACTCCTGATTATATTTCAGTTTTTACATTAGACAGGATGTGGTTTATTAAAAATAATGCTGGTATCATACAGGAAAACACAAGCTGCCCTGTACACACTCACACTACAAAGCTGTATTTAAGCATTTACATATGAAATCATGTGCGGCCAGTGATGTGTGAGAAATTACAGACGGTGATCAGTCTGTGCGCATAGACGGATTCTGTACTGCGCAAAGGGAATCACTCAGTCTTTTTTTAGTCGTTTTTCTTATTACGCACACACACGCACGCGCACACACACACTTATTTTTTGATAATGGCCATCGGACAGCACTCTGATTTACTGGTGAAAAACAGCACATTTACAACAACCCCCCCCCCCTCTTTCACACACACACACACACACACACACACACACACACACACACGCACACACCACACACACACCACACACACCCACACACACCACAC